>VXBI01000290.1:354-53904 GCA_013397375.1 Toxostoma redivivum | reverse complement strand
AAAAAAAAGAGGAAGAAGAGACAAAAGAGGGACTGTATCATAATTTCTGTGGAGGAGGCAAGGCACAAGTCCTTAATTGAAACTTTGTGGCTGGCCTCTGCTGGCACAAGCAGCACTTGGTGCAAACAAATAGTCTGCAGGCTTCCTAAGGAGATAGTTTGGTGACTCAGATAGAAAATTTTGAGGAAGACAAAAACCATCAGTAAAACCTCCTGTGTGAACACTTGCAAAAGCCAGGTCAGAACTTTTCAAGCACTGTTGTAGTGCTTGTTATTGAAGCCAAGCACAGCCCTGTTGGTACTTGCTGTTGCTGAGCTACCTCAACCAGCATGCAACTAGCTCTGCATCCTGCTATGCACAGTGATCCTGGCTGGAAACAGGACTGTATTTCTTGCTTTCTTTTTTAACCCCAACTGAAACTCTTCATGTGCTCCCCCCAATAGATGCAAGCAGAGCCTGTACTGCACTGACTGCAACACTGTCACCAAGCAGCTCACCACCAAGACATGCAGGAGAATACAGGGGAGCTCAGGAACTGAAAGTGCCTGCAACAAGACCTGAAGCCACATGGCAGAGGCAGACCCAGAAGGGATGGAGAGAGACGTCTAAACCTTTGGCAGACAGCAACAACTTTCTTTCTCTATACCTGCAAAGGCTTCCCACCTCTGTTTATCCCCATTTTATATCCATAGCCACATCCAAAGAGATTCTTCCCCAGCTGTGGGATTTCTCTCTCCTCCAGCCACTTCTTTTGTATTATTGAACTTAAATATTCATACATAAGCCAATGTAGTTTTGTCAGTCCCTGTACTCTAGGGTTCAAATACTTAGCTGTTCATATTTCCTCCTATCCTGTTTTTTTCTCATTGTCATAGTTTAGGGATGGTGTTCTTCAATTTAGTGTTCCCACTGAAAGCACTCCAAACCACTTGTCACTCACTCACTAACTCACTCACTCACTCACTCACTCCCTGCCTCCTTCTCCTCCTAGTCCCCCTGGTCCAAGATGGAAAGGGGAATTGGAGGTACAAAAGATAAAGATTACAGATTGAGATAGGAACAATTTACTGGAAACAGCAATGAGATAAGAAAACTAACTAATAACTACTATTAGTGACAGAGGGTACAAGAAAATAAAAGTTAGTGCTCACCCCACAGAACTCCCTCTGCAATACCCAACTGTTTCTTGGGCCACACTAGCCCAAACCCAAATCAAGTCTTTCCTCTCTCCCTGAAAAATGATGTGAGGTGGTACAGAATAATCTCTGGGGCCTAGCTATGCTCTCTCCTGTCTACTGCAAAAATTAACTCTGTTCTGGCCAGAACCAGGACACTCACCTACTCAATTTGTAATTTTTTTCCCAAAATCTCAAACTAAATTAGTGATCCTGCCAAGTTTCTTGTACCCCTACAACTGTGAGTGCAATTGCAATGCTAACTTCTACAATGAAACTCAAAAGGAGAGGAAGAATGAATAGAGCTCATTTGTTTTTATGTAGGATGGTGGATTGACAAGCAGTATAGCAATAATGTTGTTATAATTCTGTTATTTAAAACTTCCATCTGTTTTTCTAGACTCACTGGAAGTTTCAGTTCCTGTAAGCTTAAATACATCGACCCCTTAAAAGCGCAATCATGTGCTTGTGATCCCTAGAGAACACTAAGTAGATTTTCCACACAATTAGGTTTATGATGTCCAATATCTGCCTTAGCCAGAATAGACTGCTTTTCACAGGCTCTACAGTTGCTCCTTTTGTTTTAGTTTAAATGGAAAGATGTATTTTTTTTCCTAATTCCATATTACTGTTTCTTCTTCTCCCTCAAAGACCCCAAATTCTACAGAACTCTGAGGGCCACACAAATCCTGCAAGCTCCAGGACAAAACGCCACCAGGCAAACTTTCTTTTGCATACAGAGAAAGTAAAACATATCAACAGTACTACATCAGGAAAAATCTTCTAAAACCCTCTTTCCTTCTTGGAGAAACGACACCTCTAATAATCCATAACAAATTGACGTAGGCAAATGGCTTTCTCTTCCTAATTGAGCTAGGCACACTGGTAAAAGTCCTGGTCAGCTAAAGCCGGACATTGACTAACTGAAAAACGTGCTTTTTAAACTATTTTGACAGCCCATCCGTTCAGAAATACCAAAAATACACTTTGAACTTCCATAGCAGTGAATTAGCTGATTCTAGCAGGGCTTTCAAAGCTCTACAGCCAATTACAGGTTTGCCAATTACATTTATCGGTTTCAGTCTGCTCTTGAGCACTCTGTGATGTCTTCAGGCCGGAAACCTAAGTGTCAGCTCTGCCATCAGCATCACTGTATGAAGACCAATGCTCTAGCTCACCACAGCTTTATCACACCAGTGTTCACAATACCCAAAGGGATTCCTGAGCCAATTCGTGACCTTACTAAGAGGTGACTTTATTTACCACAGGTCCCACGCACATCTCCAGAGCCAAACATCCTTCCCCCCATCCCCTCCAGACTAAGCACACTAACTGTGGTACAAAGCATTTCAATACAGAACTACCAGCTAGCATAAACTATGTATAAATTAAATATACATTCAAGTGAGTCCTAAATTAAGTTCATCTCTATTTTGAAATATTTTTTTTGTTAAAACTGTCTTTAAAAAAAGAGAGAAAACCAGAACACAGGCAGAGGATTAATGGGAGATACAGATAATGGAAGTCCTTAATGCATTTCAACAAACAGTTTGGAATTACAGTGCTATAAAAATGTAAATGCTGATTAAGAGAGTGTACCTGATCTGGCACACCCTTCCATGCTCTGGAGAACAGTACTTCAAATCAGAAATATTCAGCAGCACTCCAAGAACCAGTTAAAGTCACAAGCATTTAAACGAAGAGGAAAAACTGAAAAAGTTCTCTAACTCCTGTTCATCAAAACTTTACTGGTTAGTCCAACCAGATCCTTGATTTTAAGTTCATTTGAAACAGCCCTAACTGCTGGTTTTGCAATACACTTCCCATACTCAGTACACACAAGCCTCAATCAGTTCTAGGAAGTCTTACACATGCCATGAATGTGCATTTGGGGAAGTGAAAACCAAAACACAAACCAAATCACGTGAGAGATACAAAGCCACATCCTTCACACTCAGCTTCCATTTTTGAACCCACCGAGGCCAAGGTACCATTCCACTCCTGCCAGCCTGAACACCAGGCACCATATCCAATCTTGGCAGCTTCCTGAGGGGAGTGAGGGCAAGCACCAGCTATGGAAGGTTCTGCACTGCAATGGGGCAAAAGGGAAGTAGGAAAAGGCAGCATCTGCAGCACTGACGGGCTTTTCACTATCTACTTTTTGCCTCTGCAGTCAAGGCTAGCAGTAAAACAGCTCCCCAGAGGGCAGAGGAGATGGCTGGGCACGCAGGAGGTGTCATAGATGAGTGTTTTAAGGTCACTTAAAAGATCTACTCTGAACCTTGTGCCTCAGCAGAAAGGTCTTCCTTATCCCTTCTTACCCTACCCTTTGCTATCCTTATCCTTTTCTTCCCTGCTTTTCCCCTTTCACACACTCTGTGGATAATTTTTTGGACTTATTTTGGTTGCAGATTAATTAATTCTAGACTTTTGTTTGCTTTTTCTCTCTGTGCTTTTTAAGTAGTAAAGCAAACCTTAATAACGAAATTTTTCAAGCTTCTGCTTTTGTATAAAACCTGCTTTTGCCGATATCTTTGCTAGTGATTCTTTAAGGGACCTTGAAACACTGATTCGCTATGGGAGGCATCAAGGCGCAGGGAGGGAGCACGGCAGGCAAGGGGGAAGGAGGGAAAGCCCTACGTGATGCACACGAGGCAGAGCCGAGTCACCCAGCAGGGGAACCCTCCAGGCCCTGGACGAGCCACGCCACAGCAGAGCCCGCCCGCATGAAGCACGGAGCAGCCTCACGGGAGCAGCCAGAGTTAGGCAGCTGCCAAACGGACCCGGCCGGTGATGCCGAGGGGACGGAGCTCACCGGGGCTCCGCCACCCCGCGGCCTCAAGTTCCCCCCGCAGCCACAGGCGGCCGCGCTCGCGCTCTCGCTCCCCGCACGGCCCGCGTAACGGGGCCCCATTCCCAGCGCCGTCCCGCCGCCGCCCGACATGGCGCGGAGCCGCGCGCTCACCGCGGCCGTGGCTAGGCTGTGCATGGTCGGAGAGTAGGAGCAGAGCCGGTGCCGCCTCAAGCCGCCGTCACCGCCGCTGCCGCTGCCATGGACTCGCCGCCACCGCGACCTCTCANCGGTTCCCGCCATCCGCCGCCGCCACCCCCTTCCCCCGCGCCTCGCTCCGGGCCTCGCTCCGGGCCCCGCGGGACACGCCGGGACGCAGGTACCGGGGCTCGCCTCCACCGACTCTTATCCGCTCCCGCTGGCCGCGTGCCCCTCCCGCCGCCCGGCAACCGCTAGCCCTCAGAGCGGCCCAGCCCGGGGCGGGCGGCGCTCCTGTGCTCTCTGTGTCCCTGTATGGCTGAGCGGCGGAAGGGGAGCGGGACCAGGCCCGGGAAGAGCGGAACTACTGTCAGGCAGGGCCAGGAGTGGCGGCACCTGAGCGCGGGATGCCTGGGGGAACCTCCCCGGCAGCGCCTCCCGGGCTGCGCGCAGGGGCCGCTCCATTCATTCCTTCTGGTTTTTATCAGGAATACGCTTTGCCATGCTTACAAGCTTTGCCGTGCTTTCCGTAACCCTTGGGGCTGTGTCTCTCGGCACCAGTCCCGTGGTTTTCCCGGGCCGAGAGCCCCGGGGAAAGCCGGAGACCTCCGTTCGGGCCCTGCCGGGTGGCCGCGGGTCCCGCGCCGTCAGAAACTAGCTCGTTTTCTTTCTTAGGCTTCCTCCAGAACTTTGGTTCCCATCTCATACTGGCTTTCCTCAGGCACTTTTTTTCCTCTTCTTTCCTTAGATTCGTTGAGGTTGAGGGGTTTTGAGGACTTCTGTGTCTGCTCACCTTTCAGCAGTAAGGAATCGGTGCTCTGTTGTTCATACCGGGAGAGATTTTGTTAGTCTAAGTTTCCTTCACTGCTGTCCAACTCTTCCTCACTGTGCTTAAAAACAGTGAAACGGTTCTACCAGACTTCTACGGAAAGTTCAAGCTATGCTTCTGTCTTCCTTTAGCCATTATTTGGCCTGCCAAGTTATGCATTTCTGCTTTTTAACAGGTTTTTAAGGTGGAGCATACTTACTCTTGCTAGCCCTTTCCTGTGAGAAAGCATGGCGCTATTAAAGGTGCACGGACCTGTCCGGATGCGCAGCATGCAGACTGGGATTACGAAATGGAAAGAAGGGAGCTTTGAAATTGTGGAGAAGGACAACAAAGTGAATCTAGTAGTTCACTACAATGTTGGAGGAATTCCAACAACGTTTCAGGTATGCCAGACATTAAGGCTTTTGTTTTAACAGTGCATGGATTGTGCTCTCTTGTGAACAGCTGTCCTCTTCAAGGCTATTAAGTGTCCTGTAGTCTTCCCTCTGTCACTGTTTCTTGTTCTTCGTTTCCTGAACACTAATGCCTTTGTGTAACTCTCCAGTAAATTATTTGCAAGTATTGTTAAAGGATCTACCAAGGCTGGCAGTGAGATACCACTGAATGGGAAGAACCAAAAAAGCAGAGAAAAGTTACAGAAGTGTAGAGCATCGTGGCCCACGTTTTGGATTTTTGGAACCTGTATCCTTTCTGTTACTGGCACATTTTCCTTCTCTAGAAGAGAAGATCCTGACCACTTTATACTAGCTGTTTCCCCAGCTGAAGTTTAATGGTGTTAACACACCTGTTGCCTTTTGCAAGGGTTTGCTGAACATTAGTTGTTACAGTTTTAGGTTTTAAATGCAGATGTAGATTGCTGTTAAAAGATTCTCTTGAAATATTCAGCCAAAATTTTTCCCATTCTATGGTTGTTTTCTGATCAGTCTTCCTAGATTTTGTGCAGAATGCTCCAAATCAAAAGCAGAGTGCTTTTTCTGTGAGAAATACATACCTGTTTTAAAAATATGTACATGACATAAGAGCAGTTGGAAAAAAAATGATCCCGTCTTATTTCACAGCTTTGCAACAGCTTAAACTGATCTATATGTTGGCTTCTGCTTTTTCATGCTGTTTTTCATCAGTAATGTTCACTAGTCTGTTCTCTGAGCTGTTTATTTCTGCATGCAGATGCTATGAAAAAAAGTTCATCTTTTTGAAAAGTTAGGTTTTTACTGCCTTAGTGTGCTGAAAAGTCTCAGCAAAGAATCTGGCAGCTGGTGTTGCCTTAAAATCAAGGCTGTGAGGAAATCATTAGCTGTGGATTGTTCCTACCTTTGTTGCTGTAGACTTGAAAAGAATCTGCCTTCTCATGTGTGCTGCTGTGGTTTAATCCACAACCTGTGTGCAGGTTTGGTTTAATCCACTGTTGGACCATGTTGCTCCTGAGAGGAGCAGTCTTGTCTTCCCCTTGTGCATTCCCTGGGTGGTTGTTCTCACACACTACTTTCTGCCTGGATGAGTGATATGATGTGACAGCTACTCGGAGGGAGGTTCCACTGGGAGGATGAGCCTACAGAGCAGCTAACTATGGCCTAAAGGGGCAGGTTTTGTTCTCAGCCTCTCACATCTGCTGTCTCTGGCACTTGTCAGAGCTCTTTGTGAGCTCAGTGGAGGGTTTTCACAGAAATTTGGGAAAAGGATTGAATTTGGGATCTAGTGGAGAGGGTGATAAATCACCATGCAGCTGGGACTGCAGCAAAGGAAGAGGAGAGGTTTGTGCTGGAGGGTAGTTTGTGTGAGACAGCCCCAGGCTGCTGGCATGCCACTTCAGGTGTGACAAATCCCTGATGATCTTGCTTTAGAAATAGCATTCCCTATTTTTTTGACAAGCTGCTCTGAGACGACTGTGGGTGATTTCCCTGCCTGTTTTTACTTTTCTGTAATGGAAGGTTTGGATGGATCCAGCAATGTATTTCTTTCTACAGTAACTGGTGTGTCATCAAATCTCTTCTGTCAGATGATATTTTAGAGATGTTTCAGAGCTTTAACTAAGTTGTCTTAGGATAGTATTAAGAGAAATACTTTGTTTTCCTGCACCTGCCAAAACTTTGTGACACTGACTGGATCATAACAGGTGCAAGAGTATGGGTGGAGTCTTCTGACAGCATTTTGAGGTGAAATGGATTGTTTTGCACTGGAATGGTGAAGTAATTGTAATCCCTTTGCAGTGGGCTCAGTGTTTTAAGGGAGCATGAAAAACTTGGAGCCATTATTCAATTTTTAAGTCTCTGAAGATATTTTTAGCTTATATTTTAAAAAAATCCCAACAGCCCACAAAAAAACCCAAACAAACTCAAAATACAAGGATTGAGCACAAAGTATTTCAAAAGTGTAATGCTCCCACTAAAACAAACCCTTAGTTTCTGATTGAGGTGATTTTCCAGCCCCTCTTACAAGTTGCTGTTGTGTCTAGATTGGTTTTCCAAGAAGCTAGAGATCTTATTGGAAAAAACAAATCTCATTGGTGGACATAGAGTGTCTTTTGTTATTGCAGTCTTTTTGAGCTACCCTCAACCTGCATGAGTAGTAGAACCTTTACTCAACAGCCAGTTTTTACAGGTGACTTAGCATGAAGTAACAAACAAGGTTATTATAAAGTAGCAGCTGCATCATTGGGGGCACAAAGTCTTATTAAAATTATTCTTGTGCTCAGCCATAACTCTGAAAGTTACAATGTTACATACAGACTAAGTATGTTACTCCCTCCCTCCACAGATTTTTTAAGCCATTTCAAATCTGACTTCTCTGGGAGCAAACTAGGAAGTGAGACATTTGTGTTTAATATTTGAAACTTTCCTCATCTAAAATTGTATTTCACACTTTATGTAGAAGTTTTCACTAAATGGGATTTCATAAAGTTGTTTTTCTTTCACGTTTACAAATGTCACACTCAGTAGGAAAGCAAGTTTCAGAAAGCTTGTCCAGGACTAGAAACTGTTGAGCAATAGCGATACTGTCTTTACAGTTCTGTCAGATGCCAAGGTCACAGATTATATTAATTCTGTGAGGTTCAATGTTTCCTTGAAGTGGAGCAAGGAGAAGCATTTTGGTGGGAGTCTCTCTTATCCTGTCTATTTGAAATACTTTGTTTGAATCTGTAAGTATTTGGGCCTTTTGAAGTTGGATTTATGCTTATAGTCGCTTTCTTGTTTTCAGTTAAGCCATAACATTAAAACTGTGACCTTACGACCCAATGGCAGAAAACTGTGCTGCCTGATGCTAACACTAAAGGATACCAGCTTTCTGACAATTGATAAGGTACCATTTAAAGATGCAAATGAAATGAGGATGTATTTGGATGCAGTCCATCAAGACAGGGTTCATACTGGTAAGTGCAATTGTTTTAAATCATATTATAACGTTATGGAGAGGTGTTGTGTTTTCTTTTTCCCATCTTATCATGGTTTAATCACATCAAACAACAGCTAAACCCCAAGCATCTGCTCACTCATTCTTCCCAGTGGGGTTGGGAAGACAAAAAGAAAGTTGAGAAAAGTGAAAATGAGGCAACTCGTGGGTAGAGACAAAGTTTAAGTAAGTAAAGAAAGAGCTGTGCACGCAAGCAAAGCAAATGAGGAATTCATTCACCACTCCCTGTGGGCAGGCAGGTGTTCAGCCATCTCCAAGAAAGCAGAACTCTACCATGTGTAATGGTGACTTGAGAAGACAAGCACCATCACTGTGCCTCCCTTATGTCTTTCCCAGCTTTATACACTGAGCATGATGCCACGTGGTGTGGGATATCCTTCTGGTCAGCTGGGGTCAGCTGTCCCGTCTGTGTCCCCTCCTGGCTTTTTGTGCACCCTCTGCTTCCTCAGGGGTGATGTGAGCATGAGAAAAGGCCTTGACTCTTTGTGAGCAGAGCTCAGCAATAACTATAACATCTCTGAGATCAGCACTATTTCCAGCACAAATCCAAAACAGCCCTGTCGTTGCTACTGTGAAGAAAATTAACTCTGCTCCAGCCAAAACCAGCATACATCTTCAGCACATTTTGTCCTCCTTGTGTTCCTGGCTTTCTTTGTACTTCTGTAAATGCTTCTTTCTGGCCTCGAACCCAGTTTTTTGTTTTATGTCCTTCTCATGCTGAACAATAATTAGAGATTAACATACAGGATTTGTTTACATTGTGTGTTGGTATTTGAAAGATTGTCTGTTAATCACCCATGCACAGTCTCTTCATTTTACTTACTTAGTTTTGTTCTTTTTAAGGATAGGAAGTTTGCTGCCAAGTGGCTAAATGACCAGTATGAGGGATATCCATAAACACAAGTTTATGTCTGTGCATTCAGAATATTGTCATCTCTGGGCAAGAAATCAAGTGTGCTCTTTCCAAAATCAACTGCAGCTAAACCTTTTGCAAATAAAAATCCCAGTCAGTTAAATGACAAATCAAACACTGTGTACTTTTTCTGTCAGCTGGGAAACCCTCGCAAGGATCTGGCAGCTTTGGAGGTGTGCTGGGCAGCAGGGCTACACAGAAGGAAGCTAACAGGCAATTCTCTTACATAGAGAACCAGGTTTGTTAAATTGTTCGCATTTTTCCTCTCTAATTTTATTCTGTTCCTCTCATTCTCTTATTGTATGTTGTACTAACACGGTAGATACTTTACGTCCAAAGTATTTGTAACCTAGAGAGCTTGGAATAGATGTGTATGGGATGGTTGGCAATGCTGTATCTTTTTTGTAAGGAGACATCTTTATGAGTAAGAAAGGTCAGTATCTGGGTATGGAAGTCAAACTGTGTTCTTCCCATATGAGCTTTTAGGCAGAGAAGAAGTAGAAGTGGAAGGAAAGTCGATGACTGAGACTTGCTTCTGACATAGTTCTGAATCTCCCTTTGTTGTATGCCAAACACCTGACGTGTGTGACCGTGTGTTAGTCTTAATGAGTTTAGCAGACTTCAGCCAAATGTGTACATTGAAAAGCAACTGATCCAGGTTTGTAGCAGAACAGTTACTGAATTTGTGGCATTCTGCTCACATTTTTGTGTAAATTTCACAGACTTTTCCCCAGAAGTTGTTTTCCTTTGAAATACTTTTGTTTTTTTTCTCCCCAGATTTCATGGTGTATCTATTGGCTTTAATTTACTTTATCTCTGTGAATATACTTGTATTACTGCCCTGAGGGAGACTATTTCTGACATTGTCCCAAGACAAATTCTACATGTTACTTAAAGGCAATCTCACTATAAAAACTTGAGGCTGTGTATACAATGGTGAGATTAGACATGTTCAGTTTTTAAGTCTAAAACTGACTAACATTCGTTAGTCAACCAATACCTCTTTCCATTGCATTACATGTAGGGCTTATTTGGCCCAAGGTGGTCAGGGCACTGTTTTAATTATGTGGATTTTAGTACAGCTTTTTAATCCTTTTAATTGTAATACCACCTGGGATTGATCTGGGGATAGTTGGGAATCATGCCTTGGGTTTTTTGATGTCAAAGCTTCTAAAGGAGATTTTAAAAACTGAAGTTTAACTGACTTAGCATTGGAAAATGAGAAGGCAAAGTGGTTACTGCAGTGGAGTTTCATGTTTACAACTTGTATGACTCAGTCAAAATTTAACCTAAGTCTAATTTAAACTCTGAATTTGTTACAAGTAGCATCTCTCCACTTCTGGATGCTACACTATAGCAAATAAAAAGTAGTGAAAATCATGTATTAGACTAAAGATGGTCCTGTTTTTTCACTCTTGGCTTTTCTCCCTGGCCCCCTCCACTTGGGCTTTGCAGACTCCTCCCAAAAGAGTGACTGTGGAGAGTAAGGAGGAAAATACATTTCGCAAGGTGCTGGGTACCCCAGCAAGAGGCTCTATTAAGAATTCTGCTGGAGCTGGAACGCCAAGCAACAGGGTGAACATTTCAGCATCTCCTGCATCATCAGTCCCTCACAGGACAGGCTTGTTGGAGAATCGGTAGGAGGATTTTCTTCTTACTATGATACTGTTAAAATTCAGCTCTTTATGGAGCTACAGGTGGAACTCTGTACAGTGAGACATAAGAAGGGGATATAAATCTTCCTCTAGTTTTGCTGTTGCTTTTAACAGGATGTTAATATATGCTTTTATAGCCTATGACTGGTACTGGCACTAGAGCTTTAAGTACTGCTTAAGAGTTGGGTAGACCAAATGCTTCTCTGTATGCTATAAAAGTAGAGATTGCAGAAGCTAGGTTCAAAATGCATGGAAAGCATGGAGAAATTATGTTCAGTTGCAAGAGGGTCCTTTGCTAACCTTTCAGAAAGAATGATAACAAATTTTTCTGTCATCAGTGAAAAGAGGAAAAGAACACAACCCACTGGCTCAGAAATGAGTGAAGACTATCCCAAAGAGAATGATTCTTCAACGTAAGTAACAGTTGTTTCTGATTTAAAATTCCTTATTCGTTTCTAAAGTATATTTTTCTGAAAAGAATGCTCTCAGCCACATGGACCAGGTCAGTCAGCTTGTGAATACATTGGATGCTTGAAATGAGGTATGTGTTCAGGGTTAATAAGGGAAATACAAACTACTCAGCAGATGATTTGCATGAACTGGCACGTACAAATTTTGTGTTATTGATCTTTTGTCAATTATATCAGTCAGAACTGGACTGTATGTGCTTTGACCCTTTTCAAAACAAAAGGGAAATTGCCATTTGAAGAAGCTCCATGTGTTTGAAGTCAGATTTAATTGTAAGAGGGCTTATTTAAATGAATGAGTTAAACTGATGTGAGTGAAGTTCTACTGTTCGTGGTCAAGTATTAAAGGTGATAGGAGAGAAATGCTTTAAAATAAGTTGTAAATATTGGCCAGGAATATCCCATATCTTCCATAACTGCATTGTCTTCCACTCTTCTCTTTGTAGGAATAATAAAGCCTTGAGTGATCCAGCATGGAAGTACTTGAATAGTAGCAGAGAGAAACAGTTGAACCTGAAGCAGGCTGAGGAGAATAGGACATCAGGTAAAAAAAATGAATGTAAAGCCAAATGATACCTAGCCTTGTCCAGTACGATTTTACCCCTTTGATACTAGTTCAGCAAGTTGCTACAGAGGTGTTTTTTCCTAATCTGCTATGCCATTAACTTTGTTGCTTCCTCCAGAGCTGTACATGAGATGCAAATAGCCTGCCTTCATTTTCAAATCCTCTCCTGCTCTAGTGTGGCCTTGACCTTTATTCTTTGGTGCTTATGCCAGCCCATGAGCCAGCTTGCTTCAAAATTCCAATAAGCAGCTTCAAACTATTCCAAGCTGCCTTCTTCTTGGGAGGGGATTTCTGTAAACTCCTGTTTGCTTGCTTGCTTATTTATTTTTAAAACTTTCCTTTGCTCTTAATGCTCATGTGAACTGTAGGCTAGTTTTTGTGATTAAAATGTGTACTGTTTGCTTTTACTTTGTTATCTCTTCCCCAGAACTTACAGGGGGACTTCTCTGGGGCCAGGACTTTCGTCCTGTTTCTACCAAAGTTCTGTTGAATACTGCTGTGGGACAAGACTTTACAGACAATACAGAAATTTTAGTAGATAAGCTAGCAAGCAGCATTGTTCTTCAGTTTTATGAATAAGTACTTAGCTTCTCTCCTCATAAAGAGTAATGCATTCAAGATCTTGTTTTTATGGGGAGCATTGGTGGATGAATTCTTTTTGTAGTGCATCTCTGATGGCACAAATGTCTTGCTGGAACAGCCAGTAACGTGAATGTTTACCTCTGAATAGAAATCTGGTTTTGTCTTCAGTGTCACAATTAGAGTCTGTGTATCCCTGCAAGTTTTGGTAATAGTATTGCAAACTTCTTTCATTTATCTGCATTTCTGAAGCTGTGTGGCTCAAACAGCTTCAAGCTGGAAAAGCAGCAACTGGTTATTCATTATTCAAACTAGATTACGCTGTGATTCACTGTAATAGGTGGGTTTTTGACTCTTGAGAGCATTTTTTTCATATGGCACCATCTGAGGCATTAGAGCCTCAGGATCTGTCACAATGATATCATAGCAATGAAACAGTCTTATTTTGCCCCAAGTATTGTAATTGGGGTGGGAAGAGAAGCTGTTTTCACTTCTGTGTATTTACCTTGAATTTTGAGAGCACTGCATTGGAAATCAGGAGTTTTCTGTACATGTATCTTGTCTCTCTGAACAAGAGGAAGGAATTTATTAACTTTCATGTAGTTAAGATAATGACTTTTTAATATTTCATATTGCACTTTGATGGAGACTGAATTGAATACCTTAAACTCCATCATGCCTTTACTTACATATCATTAATATTCACGTTAGTACTTCTAAGCATATGTATTGGTAGTCTCAAATTCTAGGAATCAATATTTGAGGATTTTTAAACCTTTTGACTAGATAATTTCAAACAAGTTGTTTATTGTAAAAATAGCTGTGTAACCTGCAACAAAATGTCCTGCTTTTCTTTCTCTTTTAAAGGTGTTTTACCACTGCAGTCGTCATCTTTTTATGGTAGTCGGTCCACTTCCAAAGAGTACTCCACTGGCAATTCCACCCTGGACAGGTAGGGCTGAGTCACTAGAATGAACTGTAAATAGCAGTTGTTTCACAGGATTTAAGCTCTTCGGTTTCCTGTGTGTTGATCACAAGGTGCTTAGATGCATAACATGATGGGTTTTGTTGGTTTGGGTTTTTTTTTCCCTTCAGGAGCACAGTCCAGTTCTTCAGTGTGTCTTCAACTGCCCTGCTTACATCTACAAACTCTGCCTACTGCTTGCAATGGAAAGACTTTGTAAAATCACTCAGATCTGTTATAGTTGTTTTAAATGACTCTAGAGGTTCAAATTCTATATAAACTCTGGAAGTTAAGTCTGAACCCTTGCTTCATTTTTCCCAAGTAGTTAAATAGCATGTAATTCTATATTTTAATAACAGTATTTTAGCAAATACTAAATCCTGCTGAGCTTGGGATTCTTCTTTGTCAGGTGCTATGCAGTCAGATTTGTGGTCTCTACCCTAAATAGATGAGTTACAAGACCAAGGGAGAAAAGAAGCATTGTCCATGTTTAAATGTTAGGAATTGAGGTCCATAGTGATTAGGTTACAAGAACAAGAGACTGAAAATGAACACTCTGGCCCAGATGTGAATTTTAAGCATATCTTTGGAGCAGTGATCTCATGCTATGTAATCCTTCTTCTCATCATACAATCTGGAGAATTATTTAATAAGACCAAAGGCTTGGTTATACTGCATGCTCACCAGTGGCTATAAGGAAATTCAACCAAGCTAAGAATTTGACACTTTTGGAAAGAAGTGTTCTCTGTCACATCTCTTTTTCACTGTGATATATTACAGTTATTTTGTATGGCTTTACCAGTCCTTCTCTTCTGTAGTGCTGTGATTCTAGTGTCATGGACTATAGCTCAATGAGGCAGAGCATTACAAACGTTGCCTTTCTTATGCTTTTATGTTTCTAGGTCTAGTGTATCCAGCCAGACCTCTTCAGCCAAAAGAAGCTTGGGATTCCTTTCTCAGCCTGCCCCTCTTTCTGTTAAAAAAATGAGATCTAATCAAGATTACACAGGATGGAACAAACCCCGAGTGCCCCTTTCCACCCATCCTCAACAGCAGTTGCAAGGGTAAATTTAATTTCCTTTATCTAGCATGCATACTTTGATCATCGGAACATGCACATTCTTGTTATAATTATTTAATTTTAAAAAAATCCTGAAATTAATGAATGCTGAGGCAGGGAACACTTTTCTTAGTTTGAAGGATATGTATTCTTGAATTCACTTCCTGGGAGTTTCAGAGACATAATAATTTCAGGTAATTCACGTTCTTTTAATTCATTTATCTGTCTTTATGTCTGTGCGTATATGTATATACATGTTTTTTAAAAGTTTGATTGTAGGAACTCATGGGTGCTTTCCTGCTAAATGCTGCCTCCCATGAGTTTTCAGTTTAGGCTGAAGGGCTGGGGAACAGCTCCAGTAAGAAACTCTGTGGGGAGTGGCTGGGGTGAATATTCTGTGTGTTGGTAGTGCTGTGTTTAACTCTGGCAAGTTTGCACATTGACCATTAGACACAAAGTTGCTTGTCTTCTTTTCAGGTTTTCAAACTTGGGAAACACCTGCTATATGAATGCCATTCTACAGTCCTTATTTTCAATTCAGTCTTTTGCTAATGATTTGCTCAAACAGGGTATCCCGTGGAAAAAAATTCCACTCAATGCACTTATCAGGTAAAATTCACTTTCTGTGAAAGCTGTTTTTCTCCTTCATTACTGTTAAACTGATTTGGTAATATTGAAGCGTCTTTGTAAAGGGTCATTTGCCTGTGTAGGTAATAAAAGAGATCTTAGAGCTCTCTGTGTTTTGAAGCTTTACTTTTGAAATAGGAAATTGGCTCTTAAAACTTATAATACTGAGTTGCAGGCATTCTTTTACTGTGTTTCTAGTGGCAGAGTAAAGTGCTTCAGAAGAAAATGTAAGAAATTGCAAAATAAGTTTAATGCAGAAAAATTTCTTTTAAGAACTTTGCCATATAGAGTTTAAGCTGATCGCTATCTTCACCTGATATGTGGGGGCTTATGCCTTTTGTTTAGTAGCTGTGGAAAGTGTTCAAGTTTTGCATACTTAATCTTTCTCTAAATTCAGCCATTTGAGGTTTTTATTATATTTTCTCTTGTGTACCTCATTTCTTTTCTGTCACTAAATAAGATACAGGATTATCAGTCCCATTTGTGTTTCTGTTTCATAATTTTTTATATCTTTTGAGGTAATTTTCTATTTTTGGTGTGTCATCTTGAACTCTTTCTACTTGGGATCAGAGGTTGTTCCATGTGCCTCTTGAAATGTCCTTTCTCTAATTTTTGTAGAAAGACCTCTGAAGGTTGTGCTCCATATACCTAATGGGCAGTGTGTGATCCTGTACAACTCAGAGTTGATACTCAAAGCATCTACTTTGTCTTCTCTTGGTTTGGCTATATCATCTAACCTGGTGACTGTTTTTCTGGTTGATCAGTGATTGCTTATCAACTGCTGTGGTTTCCATGCTTCACTGAGCAGCTGTAGAGGGCTAGGACAGCACCCGCTGTTCTTGGAGTTCTGCAGAGTAGCAGAAACTTGTCAATCTGCAGTAAACTGATTAGATTCTTGGGGTAACTAATAAGTTGTTTGGTTTGGGATGCGAGGGGATTATACAGGTTTTCCCTGTCTTTGGGTTGGGACTTTTTTGTGTCATGGAATGTGACATCTTCCTATCACCTTCCCATATACATAACATGACTGAAACTTATGCTTGGGATATATTTGGTGTGTATGTCCTGTGAAATTGTAAAGCAGTTGTAAAAGATAACTAAATCACAGTAGCTAAGAGGCACAGGTAAAGTTAATTTCACAAGTTTTGTAGCAAAGCTAACAGAAGCACTAGCTTGAAGCAAGGAACTCCTCACGGCTCTTTTTGCTACAGCTTTTTTCTCTTATAATGTTTTTATTGCTGAAAGAAATAAGGCTTGAAAATGAGTGGAAGTTTAAAAATACAACATAAATTGAAACCATTCTTACCATTCAAGTTGAATTTAGTGATTTTGAGTGGCTTATTTTGGTACTGTGTGGTATCATATTTCGTATCAGTACAAATGTTTTCGAAAAGCATTATGAAGTTGTTTTTTTATTGTAAAAGAGCAGAAATAAGTTTTTAGAGCTTTATAAGGCTTTTCTCTTTACCTTAAAAGACTGTGGATTGGTTTTTTTTTGTTCATTTGAGTGCTATTTGATGATGGCCTCAAATGAGATCTCAACATTTTTGAAATGGAAAAGGTTAATTATATGTGGGATATTTTCATACAGAACCCCTGAACCACTTATCATAGGAGAAAAGCTTTTAAGAACTCTTAAAATAAGGTATCATGAGTTCTTTTTTGTTTTTCTAAAGTCTTGGAAAACCAACCAGTGTTTCATTGCCTTCTGCAGACGTTTTGCCCATCTGCTTGCTAAAAAGGATGTCTGCAGCCCTGAGGTTAAGAAAGAGCTGCTCAAGAAGGTGAAAAGTGCCATTTCAGCTACTGCAGAGAGATTTTCTGGGTACATGCAGAATGTAAGTATCATTGTCTGGAAACAGTGATGGGCAGTTTGTTCGGTGTTTGGACTGTGTTGAGCACCTGTCAAGCTTCAGCTGTGTTTGACTTTTGGTTGAATGGCAGTGACTGTTAGAGCAGAATTGCCTCAGTGAACTAAACATAATTTCCCCAGTCTCTCTGAGTTTGAGAAAAATACTGAATGAAGTTATACAAAGCCATTTCATTGCATTTGGCCTGTTTCTAGGATGCACATGAGTTCTTGAGCCAGTGTCTGGATCAGCTGAAGGAAGACATGGAAAAGCTAAACAAAACTTGGAAGAGTGAACCAGTCCCTAATGAGGATAACTCACCAGGACGTGCTTCTGATGACCTCTCAGCCACCAAAGTTTATACGTGTCCTGTTATCAGTAACTTAGAGTTTGAGGTTCAGCATTCTATCATTTGCAAAATGTAAGTGTGCTTGACAACTTTTTTTGCACTTATCTTAAAAGACTAGGAAGTGTTCCCATCTCATGTGACTTCATCTGCAGGTTGTAACCAGAATTAAGAACTATGTTTTATCCAAAGCTAGATATTTAGAAACTTTCTTGTCTAGAAATGCTGTAAACCTCACACCATGCCATCTGCTGCTGCAAGCCCTGAACAGTTTCTTAACACCTAGTTCTTTGTTGCAAGTCCAATGGAAAGCCTTTGTGCTTTGCTCTTTGTGTTCCAATTGTATGGGAATAGAAAGAAAAGGGAGTTTCAGCCAAGTAATATTTCCTCCTAAGAAAATGGAAAAAGGGGAAGCTATGTTTTTAATTTGATCTTTCTAAGGGCTTCTGGGGAATGGCATTTTCTTCAGTATTTCTATATTCTTGCAGAAAGAGATGTAAACCAGTATGTTTGGGCATTCATTGTGTATGATCTGTGCAGCAGATTTCCATATGGGAGTGTTTCATTCCACAGTTTTCATGAACTTAGATATTTGGGAATAATAGTTTGTGTATACTTTAGTAGTTCCACAGAGCAATTAAAAGTAAAGTGCATCCAGGTAATAATTATAGAAGAAAAATGACTGTAGTAGGGCCATATTTTTTTCCCTAAGAAAAATGAAATTTAAGGAAAGGGTTTTTGTTGGTTTTGGTTTTTTAGATAGACTACTCTTTTGTTTCTAAGAACAGTTTGAAAGTATTTCTAGCACTTCCCTTCTCTTAGACTGGACTGGGCTTACTTCTTTTCTCCTAAGAATACTAAATGAGGATGTGTTCAGCTATAGCAGTCACTTTGATTTCCTGTATACCTGATCATTTGCCTCTCCAAAGCAATCTGTGCATTTTTGTTCTTACCTTCACACAAATGTTTCAACTTTTAAAGTATCAGAAAGAAATTGCAAGTTGCAAGAAATTGCAACTTTGTCCTGAGCATCAAACAGTTCCATTTTGTTGAGTAAAAAATAGGATGATCAAGAGGTATATGTTTATTAGGAAGTCACTTTATCCTAAAACATGTACGTGTTCATGAATTTCAAGTTTATTTTTCACCAGACTTACACAAGCATGTTTCCTTTTAGGTGCGGTGAAACAGTCACTAAACGAGAACAGTTTAATGACCTCTCCATTGACCTTCCCCGAAGGAAGAAATTACTTCCTTCCCGATCGATCCAGGATTCTCTTGACCTCTTTTTTCGAGTATGTATTTTGAGGGGTTTTTTATGCATTGTGGAGTGTGTGTAGGTTATGCACTATATAGAAATTCTGATTGTACAGCTGATTATTAGTTTCTATGACAGTGATTTGCAGTGAGATAACACTGCACTTTTTTGAGGTTTGTCTATTAACCATGTATGGAAGATTTTATTGTAAAATGCTGTGCAGAAATTAACTGATGTAAAATAGGTAAACTTCCCAATTTTGTCATTAAAGAGTTGGAGTGTAAACAAATACAGAGAAGAGAAGGGAGGCTGTCAGATTGGGATAATCACTCAGGAATTGCTACCTCCTGGGCTATAGGATGCTTCAACAGCTTGTGTACAAGCCTTAATTACCTTGGAGGTAAAAGGTCATGCAGGGACAATAATTTAAAAAAATAAATAACTGTAATATGTGGATGCTTACTTTGTAAGTAGAGCTTCAAGGTGAA
This sequence comes from Toxostoma redivivum, assembly GCA_013397375.1. NCBI lineage: Eukaryota > Metazoa > Chordata > Aves > Passeriformes > Mimidae > Toxostoma > Toxostoma redivivum. The sequence goes on along the minus strand of VXBI01000290.1, from coordinate 34,731 downwards.
GCTTCTGAAAGCTAAGAATGAGCCATACATCTGTGAATTGGTGTTGTATTTGTCATATCTTGAGACAAACCTTTTTTTTTCTTCTTTGTATAGATAGTACTTTCAACAGAGAGAGTAATTGATGTGCTTTTTCTTCTAAAAGCTGGTGGATGTCTTATGATTTAAAAAAATACCTAAAATTGTAATATTGTAATTTGGCTTCACTTGAGGTAGAGGGCTGTAGGAATGTTTGATGGGCAAGTTATGTAATTTCAGGAAAGGGATGCTTCACCTTTTGATGTCTGTTCAGAACTCTACTCTGATGTAGCATACCCTTAGTAAGTTTAGATGAGGATAGCTTTTGAGGAGCAAAGCAGTGATTTTGAACAAGAGGGAGAAAATTTCATGGTGCCATCCTCCACCAAAAGTTATTAGGAAAACCAAACCAAACAATGTATGGGAGAGAAAACTGTTAACTTCACAAGATTGTCCCCTCCCTTTGGAAGCTAATTTGTATCATAATGGTGGCTAATTCACTGGTCTCCAGTAGGCTTGCCAGAAGAATTCCACCTGTATTAGTGAATATGATGTCAAATTTTAAGGTCTGCTACCTGCCTTTTTACTAGATCAGGTTGAAGGTGATTATAATTTCAAGTGGTTACTACTGTTTGAAGAGTTTATGTGACAGATGGAATGTATTTTTGGTTGAGATCTGTTTGATTTCTCTTTTGTTCCATGAGTCATTTCTCTGCTCCCTTAAACAGGCAGAGGAGATTGAGTATTCCTGTGAGAAGTGCAATGGAAAGTCTGCTGTTGTCACACACAAGTTCAACAGGCTTCCCAGGTAAATGTTGACACCTGTTCCTCTCCTTCCTGGATGCATATGTTACAAAAGTGCCAGCAAAAATCCCTTGGAAGAGTAAAGGTGGGAAAATGAGCAGGACAGCATGTAAGTAGTCAGTGTATGAGAGAGGTGCACCTGCAGTCAGTCTGCATGCTGTTTCAGTTTTACTTTAAAAAAGCCTTGGAAGCCCTCAGCAGGGCTTGTTTCTTCCTCCCATCACTACACAAGGAGGACTGAGTTTTCCCCTTCCCCTTTTCTTGGGTTTTCTGGGATGTGAGCAAAGCAGATGCAGTAAATATATTCTGTAATTTTAATATTGCACAAGCTAAGTGATGAGCAGGGGCATAGTTACCTGTGTCTTGCAGATAAGAGATGGTCAGCTTTTGCCTACTACTCCAAAGCAATAATCTAGTTTGGTCAGGTGAATGCCTTTGGAAAAAAAACTTACTTGGATTTTGAATAGGTTTTCTCTGACTTCTGTCTTGAGTTTAACATTTGTCCTTCTCTCATCTCTCTCAGGGTCCTGATTCTTCATCTGAAACGATACAGCTTCAATGTAGCATTGTCTCTCAATCATAAAGTCGGTCAGCAAGTGGTTATTCCAAGATACTTAACCCTGCTTTCGCACTGTACAGAAAGCACCAGGCTGCCACTGACACTGGGATGGAGCGTCCATTCTGCCATGTAAGTGTGCAACTTTGGTCCCTGCTGTGTTAATCGTGTATGCCACAAGGTAGGCACTTGTCAGATCTCCTCCAGAGGATGTCTGGGCAAGGAAACATCACAATCATGCAGCTTCAGATGTGTGCTGCTGGCTTATAATGCTGCTGTCATAAGAACATGTTTGGAAAGGAAGCATGATAGAAGCAATAGGAAGAGATGGATGGGCAATATTTGGTAAGATAATATTCTTCACTGTCCTTGAAAATAACTTTATATTCTTTTTAAGAACATTTCTGTTAGTAATTTTTAAAATGTAGGCCTCTCAGTCCAAAATAATCTAGATTACCTTTCCCTTCAGAGCACTCTAACTCTGCTTAGAAGACAAAACATCCTACATTTTTCTGCAAATTTCCACTTGTGCCTCCTGTGCCGTCATTCATTTTTCATTGCCTTTCCTGTGCCACTGTGGTATCTGAGCACTCTGCATGCTGAAAATACTCTCTCCTTTTCCCTGTGACTGTTATTTCTGTACAGCTGCCTGACCTGAGACACAGATTAAATGTGCCAGTTGTCACATAGGAAGCATGTGGCAGAATAAGGAACAAGAAACCCTTAGGTCTTTTGTAACCTCTGCTGAGTGACATAGCCAGGAAATCCATAGTGAGCTAGGACACATCTGGTGCATATGTTCAGCAGTGTGGCAGGTGTTGTGCCAAATGTTTAATGGTGTTTTGAGATGTAAGTGGATGTTTTCCATTAATTTGTTTTAACAGCAGAGATCTCAAACACAACGAACAGTTTATGGTAACCAGAGCAGCAATACTTGAAAATAGGTTGGAAATAGCTTTCCAATGTTTGGTGTTTTTTTTCAGTCATGGAAACCATTGTGATTGACTAGGGAGTGGAAGGGGAACTAGGCTGGAGAGAAGCAACCCTGGTTTAAGGGGAAGATTAGAAAAGATTTCTACAGTGGCTACCATCTGTTTGATAGATGTGTAATGATAGTGATGGACTTTGAGGAGCCCATGAAAGGATTAAATGGAGCAGGAAGTTGGTTCAGAGGGATCTAGGTAAGGCGGGAGAAATTAAGATGTGGGATATGCCAGAAAACTGGCTGATCCAGAAAACAGCAGGAGACTGTGGTTTGGGAGCAGGAACTCAAGTGTTGGTGGGAATAAAATATAAAGGAATGAGTTGTCTTGACATGGGAACAAAGATCCTTTAATTTGTGAGCTGGTCCCTAAGGGTGCATCGCCAAGAAGTGAATCAAGTTTAAAGGATTATACGTGGTTTTGAACAACTGTTGTTTGTTTATAGTGTGATGAAGTTATTACTGTAAATCTAAGCAATTAGCAAGTACATAATGGTATTCTGCTTGTTCTTTTGGTCATGGATTTACATGCATAAACAGACAAGTAAATGCTTACTTTTTAAAGACTGTAACTACTGTAATAAATATTTTGCTCTTTTGATAGTTCCCGCCCATTGAAAGCCTCCCAGATGGTGAATTCCTGTACTGTAAGCACTTCCACACCTTGTAGGTAAGTTAGAGCTCTGAGATGCTCATGTCCAATGGCCTGGGGTTTTGTGGCATAGTTTCTAGGCATTTTTAGATTTTCTAGTTATTTTCTGGTTTTTATGTTGTAAATTATTTCAGCTACTGTCTCTTTTTTCATATCTGAGTTTTATTGGTGTTACATGGTAGCTGAAATTGACATCAGTGGTGCAATTTGCCTAGTTTAAGAAGCAAAATGATTTCTACTTCTGCAATCTAGGTCTTTATTCTGACTCTGTGGAGCCAAAGTGGGTGTTTTGGGAACAGGTGGTTGACTCCTTAAGTTTATTTGCAAAGATGAGACAGCCAGTTTTTGATACTTAGAAAAATGTGATATCACACTGGATGGTTTTGTACTGAAGGATGTAAAGACCAGATTTACTAATAGAACAGAAATCGTGACTTACTGAGACTCCTTTGTCTTCTGTTTTAAAGAAGCAAGAATTTATCTTAATGGAAGAGCAATCAGGAAAAATGAAAAATTGGTGCATTTTTGTACTTTTTATATCTGGCTAATGTTGTGAGAAGTCCTATGTCCAACTTTAAAAACTCAAGTCAAATGACTTATGCCAAATTCTATGTGTTAACGTGGCCTTGTTTCAAATGAGTTCAGTCTGAGATTGGAAGGTAATAAAGTGCAGAATCCTTGGCCTTAAAAACAAGAGCCATACACTTAGTTACTTTTAATGTTGTAAGCTATTATTGCAGGCTTCGAGTAGATATGTCAGTTTACCCCATAAAATAAAGCTTTTCTGAAAACCTTGACTGCCATATTAATAAATTGTCATTGTTGCACTTTGTTCCCCAGTTGAACAGTGTGAAAGCACTGCTTCAACAGTTGCTTTGAGATGTGTTTGTATGATACTGCAATGCTGTGAAGTTTTATAGCCATGTTTTTAATTTACAGAAAATATACTTTCAAGTCAAAGAGCTCTGCAGCGCTCTATGTAGATTCTGACAGCGATGATGAGCCATTGAAACGTTCTGTTGCCCATAGCCAACGGCTGTGTAACATACAGAGTAGAGATCAGCAACAACTGCAAGAAGAGCCAGAAAAGGTAAGTAAAAAACCCACAAACTTTCATGTACTAGATCCTGTATGTGCTCATGTCTGTTGTGTGCTTTTTTTAGGATAAACTGAGTGAAATTGATGTCAGATTAAGTTTTTTTTCCTCCTAATTAGTACTGCAATGCCGGAAGGGAGTGCTTTTCTAATTGACCTCTCTCTACAGTTGTCTTGGCTTCCCACTGGGAACAGAAGTAATTGCATTGCAATTGAACTTGAGTTTTCAGGTTATGTATACGAGCTGCTTAGCAGTTGGGTCAGTCCTTCGGGTAACTTCCACTAATAATGTTCCTGGGCTGAAGTATTATGTGCTGTCAATAATAAAATGCAGTAAAGCCCTTGATTAAATTAGATCCAGTGCAAGTTGGGCTAAGCAAAATATTCAGTTGAGAGAATTTCATCCACATCCAATCTGTGTCCTCTTTCAAGTGTGGCTTTTAATATGCTTTTTAGAATCTGAAGCTAATAGTCTTTGGAGGCGGACACATAGAAGTGTGAAGAGAGCAATGTAATGTGTAATGGCACAGTTAATTTCAAATTGCCTTTGAGCTTTTCCTTGTGACTAGTGTCAGTGCTGCCAAGATACTTTTTTTGCTTCTGTCAGGGCAGTGTATTAGCAGGTAGATGAGTTGTGTGGGAAGAAATGATGACCCAGAAGGGAATAGAAGCAGCTTAGAGGATTATTTTGCCATACCACTTTCTTTTGTTAAGAGTGCTGCAGGCCTAGTGCTTAGGACAAGTTTCCTGAATCTCTGCTTCTATAAAGTTTTTGCTTCACTAAAGTTTTTGACAATGCTCATAGGGTTTTTTTAATCAAGCAGAGGCTGTGGCCTTGATTATGGTATTAAGGGACAGATATAAATCTGGATGAAAGCAGTAAGTAACAAGAGGAAGATATCTACAGTTTCTGATCTGATGGAAAAATCAAACCAAGGGAGGATCCTGACCCAGTATTTAATAAATGACAGATACTGAGTATTAAATTTTTAGAAGATCCAGAGCTGGGAAGAGATGCCAGTTTGATGAAGCTCAGAACTACAGATAAGAATGATCTTGACAAATCTGAGAAACTGCATAAAAATAGGAGAGGTTGTTCAGTAGGAACAGGCTAAAGGTGCTAATCTTATCAGGATTAATCAACTATAAATGTGGGATGAGAGCAGCTGGGAAAGCAGTGGGCCTTCAGGAAGGGCATGAAAGGTGACGGTCAATCACAGAGTCAGCCGGGTTGAAAGTAGAAGTATCTAGACAGAACCATAGCCTACATACACCTTGTGTGAAGTAACCCTTCTTTTTTCCTCAGAATTGAGCTTTAGCTGGAGTTCTGTATCCATCTTTGGGCTCTGGAGTGAAACAAAATTATAGATTAACTGGAGAGGGACCAGAGGAAAGGAGCATGTATGGTCAGAGGTCTAGAAAGGAAGACTTTGAGAGAAAGAGCAGGCAAGTGGTCTTCAGTTTGGTCTTTCAAGAAAAACAAGCAAGGCTTCTGTCTTCAAGGAAAGAGAAGAAGTTAATAGAAACACTTGAGCTGTTTTCTGTGCTTGTGGTGAATAGAGCAAGAAGTAATAGACTAAATTGCAGACAGTAATTTTTAGATTAAATATTAGGGAACACTTTCTGATGGTCAGGATATGTAGGGATGGAATGGATTACTGTGGGAAAACATAGAAAACCCTTTGCGGAATGTCTTGCAACTGCTGTCCTGCATGGCACATCTATGCCTGGCTGCAGCTGGGGGAAGGAAGCAAGCTTGTCTTTGAAGTCTCTCTTATATACAAAAAAGTTATTTCAAACTGTCCTAGCTGATTCTTCCTGGAGTTTTGTTTGTGAGGAAGAGTAGGTAGTTTCTGCTTCACAAGCCCTTTAAATACAGAATTTGTGGGAATAAAGCATACTAATTTGAATAACAAATTAATTACAGGCTTTACAGCCTGTTGTGGGAAAGAGATGATTCCACATAAATTATTTTTATTCTGTGGCCTGCATGTTGGCCACTTCTCAACCACAGGCCTGACCAACTATCTGTTACCATTAACCAGGTTCTCTGACCTTCTCAGTGTTGTCCTGGGAGACTGGCCTTGGTTTTTGGAAGTGGCAGTACTATTGCTGCACCATTTCTCTTGATATGATTCTCAAAACAGCTGTGGATGCAGTTGCATTAAGGGCTTGCTGTTCACTTTGTCTGCCCAGCACATCCTTTGCCAGGCACTCCTTGCAAAATATCCCTGCCATGTGGGAGAACAGCTGGAATAGCATCTGTATATGGCACTGGGTGGTAGGGGCAAATAGCAGTTATCCAGCTAAACAGGGCAGAACTGCAACTCCTGTGATCTCTGCTTCTGCAGATGAAGTAGTATTTGAAGGACTTCTTAAAATTGCTTACTTAAAGCAGCCTGTCTTAGACCCTAAGTTATTTAAAATCTATGCAAATAATGTCTAGTAGAAAAGTTGTATTCAAATAATGCGCAGCTACTGCCAAGTCTTTAAAGTCCAGCCGCTGAATTAGTGGTAGTTGTTGGCAGAGAGTCTGGAACTAGGGTTTGCTGAAGAGCTAAACCAGTTTTGATGTTGGTAGCCTACAAGTGCAGAGAGGGAAATCAGAAAGCTTAAAAAGCAGGTACTCTACTCTACTTATTCAGTGCATAAATAGCCGTGAGGAGAGAGGTTTAAATTTGTCACTTCTAATTCTTGGAGGGCAACATGTCTAGAGCAAGCAGTTTAGTTGGCTAATTCATTTGCTAATGTTGTTTGATATAAGGCAGTTTTAATACAAAATGCTTGCTATATTTGAGTAAAAAGCAGCCGTAAAAACATAATTTTGTTCATTTTAACAAATTTGTGGGATCCATCCTAATGCAGTTTTGAATAAGACCTGGATAAGTACATTTTAATAGAAACTATCTTACCCTATTTTTAACATAATATAGGAAAATAAGTTCTAAGCGTATGGTAAATCGTGTAATTGTGTAAACATGCATACATGGATGTTAACCTCCTGATTAAAAGGTAATATCAAAATGGTTGAAATTACTATATTATTTGCAAATCATGGTGGTGTAGGAGTTGATGAGCATCAGCTTTAGGAAAATGAACTATAAAAAGGAAAATTGAGATGAAGACTAAGGCGATTTTTCTTTCTTCCAATTGCACATCTATTCTCCTTGGGAAAGAATAATTCCTCCTTTCTCTGTTTAACTGTTTTCTTACTTGGTTTGCAAGTCCTACCCACTTCCCTCTACTCACATCAAGATTTCATATGGCAAATCTTCAGCACAAAACCTAATTTTAATTGCTCTTCATACCAGCTCAATTTCAGTTTCTATTCTTCCACCCCTGTATTTGAGTTCAATTACTCTCATGTTGCTGCTTCATCCTTTGTTAACAAACTTGCAATTTCCCTGCTTATATCTCAGCATTGACTTGCCAAGTGCTTGAGAATTCATCAGAACCTAAAGGGGAAACACGTTTTGAAGGAAAGGAAGGAGAAGGGAAGAGTTATCTTGTGTATGTTAATCCACAAGGCCTGTAAAAACTAGTTGTAGTATGTATTTAAATGTTATTCTGTGGAGTAAGTGTTACTACAAAGGCTGTGTCTCCACTGAATCTCATGTAAAAATGTTGAATGTTGACAGTGCCAAGCTCCCACTCCCTGTGGTTAATAAAAATAAATCTCCACTGAAATGTAAAACTGATACTATATATCTGTTTATTCAAAGACTTAATCAAAACTCCATTCATCTCTAGGGTTCAAAAAGAAGTAAAATGGAGGGTGATAAACCTGAGCTGGGTAATGCTGGTTTTGATGGGATGAGTGAAGATGAGCTGCTAGCAGCTGTCTTAGAAATTAGCAAAAGGGAAGCTTCTCTGTCTCTGAGCCATGATGAAGATAAGCCCACAAGCAGCCCAGACACTGGTTTTGGAGATGATGAAATTCAGGAATTGCCAGAAAACCTGGAGTCTATGGAGATGGAGAAACCCAAAACAGTATTAGATTCAGGTAAGGCAAGGTAATGATCTTAACTGGACTCTAGTGGGCTAAAGCAGGTTATTGATAACATCAGGTTGGTAATGGCTGATGGTAGGAACTGGATGCAAGTGCACTGCTGAAACTGCCTGGCTTGCTCAGAGTTTCAGGAACTTACATTTTATAATTTCCCTGTGTATAAAGCATTTAATTCATCAAACTGAAAATGTATTTTCCTGTCAGTCTGTCACCTCCATTATTCAAAGTTAATTTCTGTTTTGTTCCTCTCTTGGTTAACACATGCTTCCACGGGTTCCTATGTCAGACAATTCAATTTCCTAATATTTGGCCATGTCTAGAGCTGACTCTTCCATAAGCAGAAAGTATTTTCATTTCTGTAGCTGTTGTAACCTGGGCACCGCAGTAGCAGTGTTCACATGGCATAAGACTAGAATGCCTTCATAAAATGCAGCTATTTTGTTACTAATTATGTTACTAGTTATTAATGAATTTAACTATATCAGTATATTTTTTTAAAGCTTTTTATGTGAGTAGACTTGTAAGCTTAAGAGACTCAAGTGAATTACGGCCTCTGACAGAGACATGGTTAAGTACAAGGAGGAGCCTGTGTCATCTCAGTGTGGGGAAGTTGAGTCTTCCTTTTGCCAGCTGAAGGAAATATGAGTGGTTTATCATTTATTGTGTGCTACATGCTTTTGGTTGGATTTTTAATTGCACTACCATGGAAAAAGAGACCAACAATATACTCCTGTCCTCTTAAGAGCCAGGAGGTTAATTAACAACAGAATACCCCACTGTTACCAAAACTGACGCTTGATTCAATGAACTGCTCTTGCCAGGCTTGATGGTGGAAGGAGGTGTATAAAAACAATACTATATACTATGTATGTGATCAGCCTGTTTTGTGCCCTCCTTTTTATACACTAACATTGCTTATGGTGTTGTGAAAGAGAGTTGTGATAGAATGTGGCCACATAAACATATTTCTGTCCAGGATTTCTTTGGAAAGTACAATGTAATTATTTGAAGGCTCTTCTGTACTCTTAAGCAAAAAGTATGTGTTTAATATAACTTCTGTATTTCTTATATTGGAAGCTTTCAAAGTTCATATAATAAATTCTGGAGTTTTTTCATCTTAAAAGGATTAGACTGATGGATTATGGTTCTGCTGCTGTTGGTCTTGTGTTTAAGGGTTCACAGATACTGAGAGTGCCTTGTATTATCCTTGTTAATAACTAATCAGCAGATGTTGAAATCTGCACAGGACAAAACCATGAAGTTTCACATGTTGCTGCCTGATAGCTGTTGAAGCAGCTTCTGATGCTTTCTTAGTTGCAAGCAAGAATCAAAGTGTTCTGCAACTGCAGGAATGTATACAGCAGTTGAATGAACGTTCATTTCAGATGTTTCGTAAAGCACTTCTGCCAAAGTGTTTACTTCAAAGGTGAACTAAAAAGTTATAATCTTCATGCACCTTTAAAGCTGTAAGTAGTGCTCACAAGACTGAGGCTCTTAGCTGAAGCTAAAAGTAGCACATTTAAACAGTGCTTGAGATTTGTGCTTTTTTTCATCTTGCATGTGGTTTGGCTTTTATTGTGGCTTCATCTGTAGTACCCTGAGGTATAATACGCAATGCAAATTTTTATAATCCATGGTTCCTTATAGAGAAATTCAGAAATTCATGGCTGAAACCTAGTGATGTGTGACTTCTGTAGTTAAACGTGCTTTTTCTGAGTGAACATAAAAAGCTAAGAAGATAACAGATTCAGGGATTAATCAAATGGTTCACTGTGCACCAGTTAAAATGAGTATAGGACTGTGCTTTGGAGCTTTTTCCGTTTGACTCTTGTGTGGGTGTTTCATGACAGGTGAGCTCCCTGTCAATAGATGTCACTATGCTACAAGGATTGTGGTGATTTAAAGAGGACTTAGCTGGTAACATACAGAAGACCCAGGAAAGTATAAACTGTACTTTGTGATTCCTCAGGTCCTGCCAATTTCACTGAGATAACTAAAGATTTTGATGAAAATAAGGAAAACAAAACTCCAGAAGGCTCCCAAGGGGAGGTTGACTGGCTGCAGCAGTACGATATGGAGAGAGAGAGGGAAGAACAAGAACTACAGCAGGCACTGGCTCAAAGCCTTCAAGAGCAAGTAAGAAATAGTTTGCTTCCATAAGTTGTCCTACCCAACACTGGAAACCTGAAAGCTAAAGGAATGGCTTGCATTCAGGCAATAACTGCAAAGGAATGATTCTGCTTTTTTCGAGATAACCAGATGGAAAAGGTTTGTGTTTCTTCTAGCTCCAGTGTCAGTGGAGTGATGACACTGGATACATCTGGGTACATTTTTAAAGTGCTCTGAAAACTGTCGATCACATCACAGATCCACAGATTTATCAGAGCTCCCCATGCACTTCTGTGCACTGGTTTGTCACATTATATTAAAAACTATGATAACCCCAACTAAACTCTTCCTCTCTGACATCAAGATCCCAGCCCACCTTTAGCTTCTGTGGCAGTTGTTTCTTGCAATGTGTCCTGTCAAGATTCAATTAAAGAGGCCGTTCAAAGCCAAGGCTGAGAATGGCCATGTTAGGTCAGGCCAAAGATGTATCTATCCTAGGTATGTTTCTGGTGCTCGTGAGTAGGGGATGCTTACTGAAGAATATGGGAAACTGAGCATTTGAGATCCTTCCCTGTTAGTAAAGCAGAAAAAGGATCCCAAATAATTTGGTTATAAACAAGTCCTTTAAATTAGGCTTGGAAAGAAGGGGGTTCTTGAGTTGTGTGCTAACTATCTGTATTCCACTTGAATTGCAAGACCTGTAACTGATTTCTACAAGTTTAACCAAGCAGCAGAGAATAAAGCAAGCACTGAGCCAGGTCTTCCTTTAAATAGGTGCCCTTGTCTGCTCTCTATTAATACCAAAGCTGTCATGGTTTTCCTTATGAGATCTGATGTTTCCATGGCTCTTGGATTTTTTTCTCTCCCATTACTCATTATAAGGTGCTGGTTGGTATGTTCCATACCAGATGTAGCTTTGATTCATCAGTGTCGAGTAGTTTAACAAAGATTCCCAAATCCTTTAGAAATAGTGAGATAAAAGGCCTCATACTAATAATGTAAAACTGCCCTTTGAGTGTGTTACTGCTACAGTTCTGAAGCATAAATCTGCTATTCTAATGGTTTGGACATGGAAATGCAGTAGCTGTGGTTATCTTGATTTGAAATACATAGTTGGGGTGCTGCATTCAAGTGTGCTAAAAGCACTCAAACCCTAAATTAAGAAGCCAGCTCATTAAATATTATTGACTGGCTGCTTGTAGCTCTGGGCTTTCAGAAGTGGTGGGAGGAATAGGGGCATGATATTATTCAAACATTAGAAGTGTTTGTTGACTTGAGGTTTCTTTGCTCATGGTCATGGTAATATTTTTAATACCTGGTTGTTTAGTGGTGTCTTTTTGCATACTGCCTTTGTGGATTACACCTGTTACGTAGAACCATTGGTTCCACTTTCAAATGGCTTAAAAATAACAAAACCTGTCAGGATTTAATGGCCATGTCCTCAGCTGGCTTTGGTCAGAAGTAGACTAAATTTTGCCAAAGTGTGAGGAGCTTTGTGTGTAAGTGACAGCTTTTCTGAGCACAGGGTTGCAAATTCATTCAGATGCTTTTCAAATTAATGATCCAGGGAAAGCATTCGGTGTTACTGGAGACTTGCTCTGCTGCATACCAAACTTCAGGAGCTTTTACAAGCCTTAATGAAGGTTTGTCCCAGGTTCTGTTGCACAGGAACATTGGACTCTCAGTGGTTGCAAACATTCCTTCACACAGAACCTTTAATTTACAATGTCAAGTTTGTTGTAGAAACCAGAGTAGCACAGTTTCAATGGAAAAAGAGCACCACAGGAATTTTAAACAGTGAAATGTCTCAATGAGCTAAGTTTTGTTCTCTTCCCCATTAGGAGGCACGAGAACAGAAAGAGGATGATGACCTCAAACGAGCCACAGAATTAAGTCTACAAGGTGAAAACTTACTTAAGTTCTTCCAGTATGTTGCTTTTGAGAGAAAATTAATATGTGTGTATAAGTGCAGCTCCTGACTGTCAGTAAGACAGCTGGGATTCATGTTCTTTTGGTGTGTGTTTTGTTGTGTTTGGCACTCAAGGTCAGCTTTTCTTGTTCTTGGTTGTGAAAGCAAATGCCAGGAAAAACTTAAACTGAAAAACTACTTACTTCAGTCTGTTGAGTTTTTAGTTAGATGTAGAGATATATAAAGAGATATGTGTAATATATTATAAGCAACACATTGAGAAAGCACAGTGGATCTTGAAACTTTGTATTCCCAGCAAAGCCAGCATGCTAATGGCCCTAGTCAGAACATAAGGATTATTTGTTACTTGCATTGGTATTTTAGGGTTGATTAATGCGTGCCCTAGCCTTGCCTGGAAAAATGAATCAGTGCTGTTTCTATCAGATACAGGATGGGAGGGGGACAGACCTCACTGCAAGGTACAGCTGTTGGAGGGTGAAGAAAGAAACCCAAAACATACTGTCTCCTCCAAATCCAGACAGTGCTGTAGGCCTCCTCAGGCACTGTTTAACATTTGTGTGAGGCTGGCATGCAAGTGATTTCAGACAGTCTGGCAGAGCAAAGCATAACAGAGAGAAAATTCCTGCTCCAAAGGGGGGGGGGGATAATAAAGTATTGTGTTAAGACACTTGTAGTTGCTCAGGGCCTTTTAAAGGCCCTCAGTTGTTACTGGATGAACCTGTGTCAGCTCCTGAAGAGAAGTAAGTTGAATGCTGCTTAGGCATCCCTCACCCTGAGCTCTGGCAAACTAAGTGACCAGTCCTTCTCCAGTTTTCCTTGATTCATATCCAGGAAGAATTCAAGGCTAGAGATCTTTCATCCCCTTGATTTGTAGTCGCGTGGCGAAAACACAAGCATTTCCTTGCTACTGTCTTGTTTGTAAGGCATCAGGAAGCAGTTGTTCAAGAAGATGTACATAATCTTGAGTGCAGAGCTGGTTGCGTTACGAGGCATCCCAGTGATGTCATAAGCAGAGAAGCAGTAGTCATCCTGGCAGCACTGTTGAAGTGGCCTTTAGCAATTCCTGTGGCAGGTGCTTCATGCACAGACCTACTAAAGTGGCTGTGTTTTTAGGCTGTAATCTACCTTACAGCCCAAAGAAGTGGAAAGCAGCAGAATTCCCACTTAAGTAAGGGAATCATCTGTAAACTTCCCAAGATTATACTAATGCAGCGACTGATGATTTAACAGGACAAACAAAGAATCTCTTTGGCAAAACAACTCCATCACAGCTGATGTGATAGTCTCTTGAAAACAGATGAGAAAAAATGCCTGAGCCAGTGTCCTGTTAATCTCAATTTCTCATTCACCCAGGACTCCATAGCTTTAATTTAACTGGTGAAAGCATAGCTACTTCTCCTAATGAGAACTGTACAAAATCTTAAATTAGTTGGGTAGCTGCAGAACCCCGGGAAGTTTGGAACAGCATCTACAGGGAGCAGTGGTGCCTTCCGGCTCTTTACAGAAATCTGCGTGCATTTTGCTCAGCCAAGCAAACTGGAAGTTCCTGTGGTGAGCAGTCTTCTTACCATTGAAAACAATGAAGAGATGCCTGCTGCCAGCAGTAGCATTTTGATGCCAGTTTTAATTCAAAAATACACTTTGTTAATGCAACTTATAGTTAAAACTGTAATTCATAGCTTCTCGTTGCAGGAACTTGCAGTTCACTGACCAAACTAGTTGTCCTCCTTTTGCTGTCCTGTCTACAGCCCACTGGTGCTCCAGAGCCAATTGAGTGTTAACTGCTCTTTTATCACCCAGCTGCCTTTTGGAAAAGTAGAGGGAGATGGTGCTAAAATTAATTCCAAAAATTTTAACTGTTGCTCTGACAAGTTGGAAAAGGGCAAGAGCTTTTATTTGGAAATTCCAGTATCCCCTGTTTTCCTTGAAAGTGAAACTTGAATTTTTATTACACCTGTTTATGTGGGTAGATATACCTCAACCTGTTGTGAATATCTATGTGGTCCACAGCTTCTCATGCAGTTGTCATTGTTTCCTTGCTATCTAGAGTTTAACAGCTCTCTCCTGGACAGTGTTGGCTCTGATGAAGACTCTGGGAATGAGGATGTTTTGGACATGGAGTATTCAGAAGCTGAAGCAGAGGAGCTGAAAAGAAATGCTGAGGTGTGATCCATGATTTCAAAAGCCAACTGAGAAATATAGTTACTCTTTATAGTATTGAAGGTAGTTTTACAGAGCAGGTGTAGAGGCTAGAAAGGTCTTCTATATTCTAAAGTGAAATAATAGAAAATTTCTATCAGTAAGTCTTACAGTGTTATTTTAATTAAAAAAAAAAATTAAAAACCCAACCAAAAAAACTGCAGAGACCTTCTGAGTTCCTCTAAGAAACTCTCTTTAACAGTATTGTCAGTGAACTCTGTAAGTAACATTTCCTGGTCAAGAGAGTATTAAAAAATAAATTGTCAAAAGCCATTGAATAGAAAGAGCATGTTTCCTGCATGTAAAGAGGGTGTTGTCCACTGGTATTACAGATGCAGGAAAAGAGAATTTGAGCTACATATCCCGTATTAGCTGTTAAAACTCTGTACCGTTATCAGTGGTATGTCTTTGATACTCAGAAGTAAGCATGGTATTCCTTTTTGGCTTTTCTGTTTATTTGCTGGATTAATTCTGACATCAGTGGAAGTTGCTCAGGAAATGGTTGTTTAGAAATCTTTGCAGTGTAGAGCTCATGTCAGCATCTGTTCTGAGGTCAGAGAGACTTCTTTCCATGTTCATTGGCTTGCTGGTAGATTAAATACACATTTCCCACTTCTGGAAGGAGTCCTTGTTAGGTGTGAACCAGGGCGTCTATTTCTGTAATCCTTCATTTAATCCTTCATTGGATTGCAGTTTTGAATACAGTAGCCAAAGTTGATGTCTCAGGTAGAATTAATCTTGTTCATAAACTATGTGGGAGGGGAAAAAAGCTTAAATTGTACCTTTTTTTCCCCAGACAGGAGAGCTTCCTCACTCCTATCGTCTCATCAGCATCGTCAGCCATATTGGAAGCACGTCATCTTCAGGTAAAAAATGCCACATTGTATTCTTCATCTCTTACTTAGCTTGAAAAATCTGTAATACAGATTTACCATAGCAGAATTATTTATAGGGAAGAATTCAGGCAGCAAAGCAGATCTTCTGTCATGACTTGCTGATGAGGGAGCAGGTTGGGGATGTAGCATGGTGCCTGACTACAGCACGTAGGAAATGTACGGCTTACGGGCTCTGCAGAATTGTTTGCGCTTTTTACCAGCTGATTGAGGGACCAGGATTTTAAGGGTCTTTTAGCATTTAAATCTGACACAGGTGGCTGGACCAGGGTACCTAGCTAACCAGTTCACTGGCTGAAATGCAGCATGGAAAGGTGTGCAGAGATGTTGCGGCTGTCCCATTCCCAGAAGTGTTAGAAGCCAGATTGGATAAGGCTCTGGGCAGCCTGGTGTAGTGGAAGGTGTCCCTGCCCATGCAAGGCAGTTTGGAACAGGTCCCTTGAAACCCAAACCATTCTTTGATTCTGTTGTTAAGGTCATTATATCAGCGATGTCTATGATATCAAGAAGCAGTCCTGGTTCACCTACAATGACCTGGAAGTCTCTAGAACTCTGGAGACCACTGTTCAGTGTGACAGAGACCGAAGCGGATACATCTTCTTCTACATGCACAAGTAGGTGTCTTGGGGAATTTTGGTCCTAGAAATTACCTGCTGTTTGTGAGGAAGTGGGCTTCGCTTCTTTCTCTGGTCCTCTGCTGGGATGAAAAATGTCTCGACTGTTGAAATTGAAGTGCTCTGAATTCAGAGGTGTGCGATTGCATGTCAATAATACATAGTGTTTTAACAAATGCATTAAATTGTATTTTAAGAACAGGATTCAGTATCTCAGTGCATGTGTTACACCAGGAATCATAATGGAGCTTTGGTTTTTTCCTTAAGTGCTGTGATATTTGTAAATGCTCTTACCCCTGCTCCTAACAGTTGTGGTGTTGCAGCCATGGTCATCTCAGGACATGGCTGAAATGAGGTTTGTAGGTAGAAATTATATGTTTTCAGGCACACAGAACTGAAGAAGGTTTGTGTCACCCTCTTCTGTCTTTGCTCGTGCTTAGAGATGTCAGATAAGACATCTCTCTTTGCCAGGATTTGTAATGCTTGAGTTTGTGGAGTAAATCCAGTTGGTGATTCCCTCAGGACTATCTTATGTAGCGGTTTGTTGTTGTACAAAAGTTTCACTGTTGGTCTATCCTTTTATTCTAGAGATATCTTCGATGAGTTACTAGAAACAGAAAAAAATGCACAGCCACTTAGCATGGAAGTAGGAAGATCGGTTCGCCAGCCTCTGTGAAGAGTAAAACACCTTGTTCCTCCTGAGGAGCAAGGAAGATTCTGAACTTGTGCCAGACACGCAGGAGTAACGAACAGCTCAGGGCCAAAACATGAGACAAAAGGTAGAAACATGGGACGCTCAGTTTGTTGAACTATCTGTGCAAGTCCTGAGCCTGAACTTTGTGTTTAAACCTTGACATCCAGAGCGACCCTCCTGTGGTGAAACTTTTTATGTTTCTCAAATGATTTTGTCAGCATGGAGCCTTAAAGAGTTGTAACAAGCCACAAGACTACAGCTGCTCATAAACTGGTTTAAAAAACAGTGCAAAAAGAGACTCAACTTTAAAAGCCCATTCACCCGTGAGACGTGAGTGGCAAAGATTTGCATATCACTCGGCGCTTTTTTTCTTTTCTCCAAGAGCAATTTAAGCAATAGACTGTAACCTGGCGTGTGTTGTGTTAGTAATATTCACTGGAAAGCCAGATCACTGAGAAGGCTCTTGCCAGTGATCTGGCTAACAGGCATTTTGGAATCACTCAAGCTGATGCGTTGTGACATTCATGGGTTTGTAAGTGCTCCGCTATTTACGTGTGGTTCCAGGAAACAAACTGTTGGTGCTGTGGAATGTATTGATACCTGGTGGCAGCTCTGTTTTTTTACACCGTTCACTGTCATCCCCATTTAGACGTGAGATTATATATGTGATTTCTTTTGTTTTGCAAGTTCTATTATTTGACTGCATTTTCTCCATGAGGTTATTGCATCTGTGCCGTTTGGAGAGGTGAGGTCTCTCATTGGGTGTGCTGTGTTTCACACTGGAGTTGTGTTGCTTAGGGCTGCTCCAATGTGACTCTGGGATAGCTGACTGCCTGGAGCAAACAGAGCAATGGCAGGAGGTGAGCGACAGCCTCTGCATATTCTGGGAGGGAAAAAACATTCTGGCATTACCCTTCCTATGCAGCACCTGGCACTTGAACTGCTCTGTGATTGAACCGTGGTCTTGCCATGGTCTTGTGTTATCCCAGGGTAACAGGCTTTGTACTGCAGCCATGTCTCTGTTCTCCTCTTTGAGGAGTGCAAGAGTGCTCAAACTGTGAAACTAAACCAGGTGGGAAGGTTTTGGAAGGCCCTTGTTCATTAACAGAACATGGTTAGGAAGAAGTGATGCTTTCTGCTGGGTTTAGAAGCATAATGCTCCTTTTATACTTCGTTTCAGCAGTGGGGGGAGAAGCCTATTAAGTTCTTTATTTTTTTCAGCACCTTTGCACTAAGTAAGCAGGGACAGATGTTTCCTTTCACTGACATTTACTCATTTCAGAGAAGTTATTGTTGTAAGCAGGGTAGTTGCTCTTGTTTTGGCCTCTCGTTTTTGCAGCCTGAGTTTTAGAAGTGAAAGACTTCTTTAAGGAAAAAAAGAAGAAAATCACCTTTTTTGCCGTTGAGATAGTTTCTGAGTTTTTTTAACTATCATTAGGAGTTTCTCAGGAAAAAATTGGCTGCAGCAAAGCAGACAAAACTATCGATTTTGGAGCCAGGAGGCACCTTTCATGGGCACTTCCACACTAGAGTTTATCCTGGCAGGGCGTGTCACTGCCCTCAGGGACCTCTTCTCGAGTGACATCGTGGTGTCCTCCCCACCTCGAGCACTTGGGGGACCCTGGAGTGGTGAAGACTGACCTCCCTCCCAGTCCCCAGGTGGGATGAGCACAGGGACCCTGGTCACAGCAGCGTCTTCTGGTCTCTGAGCCAGGAGCAAAGGCTTGGTTATAGACATGCCAGAGTGTTTATCTGGTGAGATGCAGCCCGAGGTGGTTGTGTGTTAATTTATTACAAAGCATTATACTTTTCTATTGTCAGTACTCATTTTGGTTGAATTCTGGGTGATGGAAAGAGGTGGTGACATGGGAGTTGTCCTTTGAACTGATCACTCTGCGAATGTGATGGACTGTTCCGTCCAGAGGGCAAACCTGTTTTCCCCAAGCACATCCTATGCTTGTGCTGTAAATAACTGGTATTCCTGTAGTATCAGAAGTCAGCTCTGCTTTTTTGGGTGGCAAGGTTGTTTTTACAAGGCACTGCACTCCAGTTAATTTATAATAAAAGCAAACATTGCCTGATTTTTCAGTGCAGTAACTTTTGTTTAAAACCAGGTTTGTTTGGATCAAGGTGCAAAAGCTGATGCTTGAAACCAGTGTTCCTTGTTTTATGAAAAGTTCTTGCTTGTTATTCTAGTCATTAAGAATGCAGACATATACTATAATTTAAGCTTTTTTGTTTGGCATATGACAGCTCAGTGGCACCTTCACCTGGGCAGGAATGTCCACAGCGCCCCTTCCTTGCAGAAGCCACTTTTTCCCTGCCCAAGAGTAGCTGGGAGGATGACAGATGTGTAATCCTCAAGAGATGTGCTGCCCACCAGTTGTCATTCCCACTGATCACACTGTTGAAGTGGCAAGTTCAATAAGGTTGGCCTTTCCATGTAGGGGATACCTGTCCTTGGGTATAGGTAGATGAAGCTTACTTGTGGGCCCTGAACATGTACTAGCTCTTCCTCAGTTAAACATTTACCCACTTCTGAGTCAACCTAATTTAGTGTGAGTGTGATTCAGCACAGAAACTCAAGAAACCCCCATCCCTCTGTTCCTTTTGTTGCTTCGTTCATTGTCTGACTGATAATTTGCTCTTGATTTACACCCTTAATCTGAGAGGGGCAGAGCTTTGGTGTCAGTGAACTGGAGCTTGTGTGGGGGTCCCTGGCGAGCCCTGGCCAGCAGGGCTGCACAAAGAGCCCTTGGAAAGGAAGGACTGTTTTCCCAACGGAAACAGCAGAGTGGGACTGATGGGAGGAGAGAGCCGAGCTCTGCAACACCTGTGGCCTGGCCTCGCCCTGCTCAGTGCAGCACAGATAAGATCACCCGTGCATCTTCCTTCCAGTCCTGCACTCGAGGAAGGGCTGATTGCCAGCTCAGCACTTCCTGCTAGGGTTCACCCTGGCTCGAGGCACGTGGGGAACGTCGTGATCTGGGAGGGGGGCTGGAAATAACTCATCTGCTTTGTTTTTAATGGAGCTAATTATCCCTATAATTGCCCGCCAAAGAGAGAAAAAGGGGTGCAGGACCCCTGGCAGCTGCTGTCCGTGTGGTTTGCTGTCAGACTCCAGCCTTGCCGGCCTCTGGCTTCTGCCTGCACCCTGACTTTCTGGTTCTTTACACTGTTGATGTGGAGCAGTGCTTTTCTCTGTGTTTTAGCAGAACTGTTCCTCTCTATTCTTTACAGTTTTTGCTCTTGGGTTCCCCCTGCCCGTTTTTAAATGATGTGTAGATAGATTTTTGTGAAATTAAAACCTCTTTATTAACCCTCTATTGATTTGGAATCTTATTTCTGCTGGCTCTTGCTGAGCATTGCACCTCTACACCCCTTTTTGCATTGGGACTTTGCTCGGCTGCTTGGGACCATCCTGTGTGTGTTCAGTGCCCCTCAGCACATGTCCATCCTGGCCCCCCGAGAGAGCTATGTCCCAATGGGGGATATCTCAGTGCCTCTCAGCATTCCTGTAGAGCCCAAGTAGAAGGGAGATGCTCTCCTCCCCTCCTGGGTCCAAGGACAAGTGATCCCTGGTGTCTGTCCCCACAGGCACAGTGTCCCCTCCTTTACCTTTGGTACCACATGTATTTACTGCAGTTCAAGTGATAAGGGAAGGAGTGGCTCCAGCTGTATACTGGACCTTTAGCCTGGGGCTGCAGGTGCCAGGATGGGAGAGTCCTGGCTCCCTGAGCATGCCCAGCCTCTGCATCATCTCTGAGCACAGCCAGGACAAAGGAAGGCCCCAGGCAAAGGAGTTGAGGATGAGGGGAGGAGTTGAAGTCCTCCCCTGTGCTGCTGGTGTCCAGTCAACACCCTTGTCTCCCTGTGTGCCAGCTCTTAACCAAATAACCCCCACAACTGGGGCTGGGCCTTGGGGTTGGAGGGGAGAGACCACAGCCCTATTTTCCGAACTGATTTTATTTACTAAAGAGCTGGGATTTTCCTTGTGCCCAAGCTCCTGCCCTAGAAGAGTCCTTTGTCCTTCTTGAGCTTCTGTTGTTTCCACAAGGGCAGGCTTCTGAAGGCAGAGCGGTTCATGCCAAAAGCAGCCTGGAAGTCCTCATCAGAGAGGTGGTCCTGGGGCCAGAGAAAGGAGGCTGAGCTGACATGGGGGGGACTTTCCCTGTCTCCCCCTCCAGCAGCCGCTTAGCCTCATCTTACCTCCTTCCTGCTGGGATCCACACCCCGGGGCAGGTCCTCAGCTGCGGTGTTCACCAGCACATCCAAGGGAAAGATCTCCAGTTTGGAAGGGACAAGAGTGGTGGAGGCAGTGAAGACCTCTTGCGTGGATGTGAGCGCCTGAATGGGGAGGTGCAGAGTCACATCAGAGCCTGGCCCAGGGATGGAGGCACCAGGCTGGCTCCAGGTGCCTGCTCACTGACTCCTGTCACCTGCCAAGGGGGTGGGAGGGTTTTCTGTGCCCCAGCCCAGCTGCCCTTCTTGTCCCACTTACTGAAGTGAGCTGCCCAAGGCTACTCTCATCACCCAGCTCAGCTCTCAGTGTCTCATAGGATTTCCTTTCCTGGGAAGGAGACAAAAGTGCTCAAGCCCCTCACCACACACAGGGGTCAGGCAAGCTGCTGCCCACACCCTGGAGATGCTCCTGGGGCCAGACCCACATCTGGTCCCTTCTGCAAAGGGACTCCCTGGTATTTCAAACCCCCTCCATTACTCACGTGCCAGTTGAGAGGGTCCCAGGCCAGGAACCAGCCAGTGAAGGTGAGGGGCTCATAACCCTGCTTCACCACAATGATGGGGGTGTCGAGGTCACGCCCACTGGGGTGGCTCCTCAGGTACTCCTGTGCCATCACTGCTGCTGCCTCCTTTTCTGACTCATTGGCATCTTTCCCAATCCATAAGAAGACCTGCAATAAAGTTACTGTGTCCACCTCTGAGGTGAGATAGAGCCCTCTGGGGCCATGGTTGGAGGCACATGGGCTCTGTCCACAGGGAAGGACACTGGGAGTCCATCCTCAGCATCCTTGGAGCAAGAAGGCTGGAAAAAAGCATCATGGGGCCATATAGAGGCAGGTTTCCAGGCTCCCATCCCACCCACTGATGCAGGTCCTCCAACCCCAGAAACATCATCTTGTGGGATCAAAGGTCTGTCCCCCTCTCCATGCTCCCCCAGCTCACCTGGTCCCAGGTGTCCAGTAGGTAAACATCACTCTCCTCCAGGTCATCCTGGGTGAAGTCTATGATCTCCGTGGCCAAGAAGGTGCCGGTCTTGTTAGAGCACTCAAAGAGTCGGGGGGACACAGAGGGGTTCTCCTCCTGCAGCCTGAGAGAGGTCAACGTGATGGGAATGAGGCTCACCCTGCTTGGGGACTGGTGGCCCATCTTACCCCTGGGCATGGGTAGGGACAAGACTGGTACCTCTTGCTGCTGGCATATTGGGACTTGCCCCCCAGGGCCAGCCAGAACTCAGGGGACTCCTGTCCTTCTGCAATCACTGGCTTCTCCATCTTGGAGATTGTGTCAGCCACAGTCTTGGCCATCTCACGTTCATCCCCGCTGCAGCCCTGCCAAGCAAGCACAGCCACTCCATCACCAGCCCAGGCCAAAGAGGAGGAAGAGAGGGCAGAGACAGTGCTCTTGGAGGTGGCAACACACACGCTGGTGCCCAGCAGTACCCACCTTCCCATACCAGAGGTAGCAGCAGCTGGGGGTTTTGAGCACAAAGACATCATTGGAGTTGAGGGAGGAGGCACGGACAGGCACCTCGATGGCCTTGGTGTTGTACTCGTTGGTGCCATGCACTTGGAAGAGGCGGGTGGAGGGCATGGGCTCTGTGCTGCCCGCCCGTGACGTGCCACCCTGGGAGATAGGGACAGAAGGTCACCCCTGGTGCCACAAGCTCACTCGCCTGCCCATGGCTCAACATCCCTGTGCTCACCAAATATACCACCATCTTGCCCTTGAAGATGGCCATCAGATGGGCCGGCTCCTTGCCCATGGTGACGCGGATCTGCACGGGCTCGTTGTTGAACTTCTGGTCCAGGGCAACAGCTAGGTAGGCAGAGGCGGCCAGCTCATCTGGGCTGGCTTGGCGGCCCTGGGCAGGGCAGAGGGGGTTCAGCACCCATCACAGCCCTCCTTGCCCTCTTGGGAAGAGGCAACCCTCATGCTGTTCCCAAGGAGCAGAGCACCCCCAGTCCAGGGAGGTACACCTCTGTCCCCCACTCATGGGGCAGTGACCTGGAGCTCTCACCTGCCAAATGTAGATGATGTAGTTCACCTTGGGCCCCACATAATAAATGTACAACACCAAGTAGCAATCCCCACCATAGAAATGGCCCAACCACTTCTTCTCTACAGGCACCAGCTCATTGTTCTCCACACGCCAGACCTGGTAGGACAGGGATATACTGCTGTCAGAGCTGGTGCATCCTCCAGCTGTGCAGATCCTGGACCCCACAGTATCCCCTGGTATAGCAAAGGGGGTGCCTGAGAGGGTCCCCCATTCTTCCATGGCCACCCTACCTCCACTTCTCCAGATCCATCATCCACCATCTTCTGCTGGGCAGCCAGCTGGGGCTTGGCATGCAGCGTGGTAGTGTCAAACTTCACCTGCTCCACCTTGGCTGTGGGGAAGGACAGAGAGGTGAGCCAAATCCCACAGGCCACAGGGGCTGCCCCCACAGCCTGTCCATCCCAATCCAAGAAGTCCTTCCATGTTGGAAGGAGACACTCACCCACTTTACCCACGGTGTAGGTCTTGCCCAACCCACTGCTCTGGCTGGGGAGAGTCCATTTTTGGAAGAGCTGTCTGAAGACAGCTGACTCAGACCCATCATTCTCTGTTTCCACGCTGGTGCTGTCTGGATAGTTCTTGGCTTTGATGAAGCCCTAGTGGGATCCAAACACAGAGCATGGGCATGGAGTGCCTGGCACCAGGCTATCCCAGAACAACCCCCTAACCCAGCACTCACCAGCGCCCTGCTCATCGCCTCCTGCTTCTCCTCCTTGTTGGCATTCTTGCCCTTCCAGACAAAGATCCTGATACCTCCTTGATCAAGGATGTAGCAGTCCTTGAAGAAGGGGCAACAATAAAAATTAGGACTTTAGGCAAGTCCACCAAATTCGGCTTTTGAAGGATTAAAGCTGCCAAGGAAATTGGGCACCCCCAAGCATCACATGGGTGACAGACCTCATGCAGGAGCATGTCTTGAGTTAGGGGTCGAACTGCCACCTCCTGTATGACCAGGCTCCCACTGGCATTGGAGACGCTAACAGGAGAAAGAGAGGGGGGGAAAAAAGGCTTAGAAACTGGGTTGGAAAAACCCCATCCCCATTACAAGGTGGTAGAGCTTAGTGGGGGTGTACCCTCCCCATCCCCTTCCTCAGCCAGATCATGACACAGGTGGTGCCCAGGGGCTCTCTTGCTGTGCCATGGTGGCAACCTGGTTTATAGCTTGCCCTGTCAGGCAGCTCACTCATGGCCACAAGGAGGGACAGAGGGGTGTTAGATGTTATGGGGCCACTGAGGGGCATTGCCACAGCATCCAAAGGTGATGCTTGCACAAGCATCTCTGACAGGTCCCAATCCTCTTGGCAACTGGGATTCCTCTTGCTCCAACGGCACTCAAAGGACTTATCCTACCCCTGCTGTAGCTTTGACCCTTCATGGTGTCTGTCCATGGGGCTGGGAGTTGTAAGACACAGCAGAGGTAGCTGCTGGCTCCCTCCGGCACCATGGAAAATGCTCCTGTGCATAACCCACCCCCAACAACTCACTGGTAGAGCTTGACGGAGGACTTGACTATCTGGTCCACTTTGTCATCAGAGATGGACGGCTGGATGTCTCTCTTCTCACCCAGCACATGCTTAAGGACCTTCATGAGTTCTGGTGAGGCATCCTCATCCTCACCATCCACTACACCCACCTTGGCACGGCCCCCACGTTCCCGGTCCCGGATATCCTTGGCCAGGGTCATTGCCTGCAGCCAGGGGAGAAGGGATAAGCCCAGATGAGGGAGGGAGTGGCTGGTGACCCCCCCTTCTTCCAAGAGGGAACCTTAGGACTCCCTGACCATACCCTCAGCCTCTCGTTTCGGTTGCTCTCAGGGCCATTCCACTGGATGATGAGCTGGCCCAGGTCCAGCAGGAATACATCTCCTCTGTTGAAGCTTTTCCAGCTCATTTCCACCTGCAGCAGGATAGGATTGGAAAGGGTGGGTGTCAAGCAGCAGAATGCCTGAATCCCCATGGCTCTGCAGTCCCTCTCACTCAGGAATATAAGCCTCCAGCCTACATTCCTTCTCCCTACCCTCAGAGGGACTTTCTAGGGAGCAGTTGCTCCTAAGGCAAGGCAGTATCATCCCACACCCACTGTGTGCCCTGCTTGAAGGCAGCTGTGTCTGGGGGGAGCCCTCCGCACACCCCATGACTCACCTCTCCTGCCACCACATTCTTCTTGCCTTTCACATGTAGCAGTCGCTGGACGTTGTAGGTGTTTGTCTCCACATGCTTCATGCCTGAGGCCACCCCGCCCTTCTTATAGCTGGGGGGTGACAGACATGGTGTCAGCCCTGGGTCGCCCTCCCCGCACCACTGGGATCTCCCTCTCACCGCTGTGCAAAGGGAGATGTTCAGAGACCCCAGCCCACACACGTGGTAATGGATAGATGGAACCCAGCTCCAGATTGTCCTTCTTCCTCCCCCACCTCACTGAGACAGAGCTGTCTCCATCCCCACTGGGGATGCTCCACAGGACCCCTCCCCACTGTCACCCACCATGGGAGCAGATCCCCAGGGGTGGCTGACATACATGATTCCCTGCTTGAAGTAGGCGCGGAAGGTCTCGCTCTCATGTCCCTGGACCTCACGGTGCTGCACGGCCACTGAGCCCAGGTGATCATCCATCTGGGTGGTGTAGATTGCAGCCGCCCCCTGCTCATCCTGGCTTGACTCCTTGCCCAGCCAGTAGTGGATGTCATAGCTGAAGTTGCTCCCAGACTTGCGCGTCTGCAGGATACCAGACCCCGCTAGAAGAGCCCCTGTGTCCCCAGGCCATGCTGGCCACAGACACCCCTCCCTGCACCCAGCCCCGTCAGGGCAGAGCCCGTTCCCAGCTCCCCATGTGACCCCTGACTGCCCTACCGACAGCAGGACGTAGCAATCCCCCTCGTAGAAGTTGCCATAGCTTTTGGTGGGCACTGGCACCATCTCCATGTTCTGCAGAAGGAAGGGACACATCAGCCCTGATGGGGAAACCCCCACCCCAGCCCCATGCACCCCACTGCCCCCAGCACCGGGACCTGCTGGGTTTAACCCTGGATGCTGCACTGAGACCCCCAAACCCAGGTACTGAGGACACAAGAGCAGGATCTTCCCTCCCAGAGACCCCCCCAAGCAGCCCAATGATGTACCCCTGTCCCCACCTCAATTCGCCATATCTGGATGCCCGGCGTGGTCTTGTTCAGTGTCCTGGAGACTTTGGCGCTGAGCTCCACCATGGTGACAGGTACCACCAGCAAGGGGACCTGCCAGCATTGGCAACACCCTTGTTAACAGCGGGCAGTGTCATTAAGAGCTGGGACACAGCCAACCTGCTGTGCCATCTGCTTCCCTGCTTGCTCTGCAGAAAGCCCAGCTGTAAACCCTCCCGTACAGAGCTGCACATGGACCCCCAGCACCATGGTGTTAGGTCTGTGGGCACACAGGTAGGGCTGCCATCCCCTCAGCTTGGTTGACACTGCAGCTAATGGGTCCATACGAAGGTCTAGGTTGGGAAGGCACAGGGTCCTTTAAGTGCTCCAGTGCCCTGCCTTGTCTCCAAGCATGGGACAGGGCTGTGCAGGGCACCCAGAGTGCAGCAGCCACAGCTGGGTGACACTGCTGCGCGGTGGCCCGTTCCTCCTCAGGACCAGCAGGAACTGGCCCTGTTTAGCCTTCTCCTGGCACAGCTTGGCATGAAGTGGAACAGCATGACATGACCACTGCTTACACCCACAACACACACACACACAGATACACACACACTGCTTGCTTCAAACCCCCTGCTTCCGGACCCCCAGCAGATCTATGCCCCCCAGGGCAGGCACACCCTGGCTCCACAGGGGTGCTGAGTGTCAGCACTGCCAAGGCTGTCCACAGCCATCTCTGCCAGGCTGACAGTGCTCCCCACAAGTAGCAGTGCCAGGAAAAGCCACCCTGTGTACCTGGATGGAGGCTGGCAGGGAGTGCTGGCATTGTGCAGGTGGGAGGTCTCTGCTTCCCAGCCGTGCAAAATCCCACCTGCCCCACTGTGCTGCCCCACAAGCACCCACATGCCATCTCTCAGACCCAGGTGGTAGCATCCCCCACAGTACAGCCCCAAGGTGGTGCTTAGGTGGGTCCCAAGCCCATCCCCAGGCTAACCTGATACCAGGAGTGATGGTGGCCATGGGATGTGCTGTCCACCCCATGCCACCCTCTGTTCCCTCACCCTATCCCAAGCCCTCACCTTCCCTGCAGAGCTGGGTGCACAAGTGAGCGTACCTAGGCAAAGTGCTCAGGTGCCAACACCCAGGAGACCTTTGTTCCCTCATGTCCCAGCCTTTGCTCACCATATAAGGGCAGGGACAGCCCAGAGCCAAGGTCCCCACAGCCCTCCAAGACTTTATGGCACCTAGGAGCCCCGTTACTCACGGGGTGTTTCCCCCCCAGGTTCTATTGCATCCTGCCCACAGGTAGTTCCTCTGCCTTCCCCAGTCCTCTTCCCCTCTTGGCCCTTGGTATTGAGTCCATGCTTAATTATTTTCTTTTGTGTTCCACCAAAAAGAAACTCCATAAAGTGATAGCAATGGGTTGGACTAGGACACATGGTCCAGCCACAAACAGAGGTGCCTCGATGTCATGGGGATGGTCTATGCCACTCTCCAGACCCTAAAATCCCTAAACTCTCTCAGACATGGAGTACTACGACCACAGAAATGGGGTTTTTTTGGTGCCTCCTCCCCCTGAAAAGGTTCCATAAAGTGACAGCAATGCAGCATCATCTTCATGGGACATCCTCTTCCCACCCCCTAACTGGCACATCGCCACCCTGACCATGGGACTGTCCCCAGGCTGTTCCATACCCCAGCTGGAAGCCAGATCCCTGGTCACACCTGGCTTTGCCTCCCTGCCTTGGGGGTCTCCACAGCCCCAAGGTCCTCTTGGGGATGGAAAGGGGATACAGAGATGGGACATGGGACTGGGGTTTGGGGGGACAGGACAGAACATAAAGTGGTGGCACGGCTAAGCCCAATGCCCTATCCTATGCCCCCAGTCCCAAGGGTTGGTATCTGATGATGCCCTCGATGTTGGCAGAGAGGAGAAGGGACTGAAGTGGCTCTGAGGCCCGAAGGTTGTTCTGGGGAACGATCACGGCGTCCATAAAGGTGGGAGGGGCAGATGTCAGCAGCAGGAAGGTCTCCAGGCTTCCTATCCCGCTCTTATCTCTTCCCAGCCCTGCGGGATTACTGCAGCTTTATCTTGGCTGCCCTGCTGAGCCAGCATGCCAAAAGCACTGTGGGCATCCTGCAATGCTGGCCTGGGTTGCAGCGAGCCCCATATCGTGCTGACGGCCTCCCCTCCCAGCAAGGAACCCCGAAGTGATGACGAGAGCTGAACCAGAACAGGGGGCGTGTCAGCCACAAACAAGGGGGTGTCCTGATGCCACAGGGGTGGGCTCTGCTCTCCACTCCCTTGGCCCCCAAACCCTCCTCACCCTGCCACCCAGCTCCTAGTTCCTGCACCCCACACGAGTGTTCCCGTGGACCCCTTACCTGGGTGCAGAACCCCAGTGGGGCTGTGTTGGGTGGGGTGGAACACCCGGGTGGCGGCTGCTGCCCCCTGCTCGGTGGCCGTATACCCAGGGCTGAGTCCGTCGGTGTGGCACAGGGCTAGGGGACCCCACGCTGGCCCCAGAGGGCTCACCCCCTTCCCGGGCCCCCCAGCCAGGCCGCTAATGAACTCCATATTAGTGCAGCTATCAGGGAGGACAGAGATTTCGTTAATGAGAGGAGGCACAGGGCCAATGAGGGCACGGGGGAGGGGGGCAGCTGAGAGGCATTCCCCCCAGGAACCCAGTGCCTGCATGTTGACAGCAGGGTGACTGAGATGGTGGGAGGAAGTGTCTCAAGTGTGGGGAATATGTTCCCAGATGCAAGTTTGTCTCTACCAGGTTGTTTATGTTAACTGTTTGGCAATGCTTTATGTCTTTGTAAACTGTAAATATTCCCAGCTGTTTGTCCTTTCCCTTTCCCGGTACCTACCTTGTATCCATGCCCACCCATAATACTCCTAACCCTAGTTATTTGTCCCTTCCCGGTTCCCGTACTTTGTATCTATGCCCACTTCCTCGTTTCCATTTAAGTGAGATGTAACCGCAAGTGCTCATGGGACAATGCTGAGAATTAAAAAAACTCTAAAACAACGAGCCCAAATAATATCTGGAATTAAGAATATTGTTTTCAGGTTAGAAATTAGTGAAAAGAATGAATTTACCATCCGGAGCTGCTTTATTCCTTCGCCATGACCGCAGAGCACTCGAACAAGATGACACTCCCTGACTAGAGCACATTCTAGTTCGGACCCCGCGAGAAGAGCACGCGCAGCTCTGCGTACGTACAAAGCTGTGCATCTCCTCCTCGGCGTCGATCTAGTGGGGGCAGTGGCGGTGTGCGCAGCTTCTCGGATTTTTCCCCCACGGGTGACTTCTAGCAAAGGCCCTAGGAAGCAGCAGGTCTCCTGGCCTATTTATAACAAGTTGTTCCCCAAAGTGTGTGGGGAAGGCCTGACGCTTTATGTGGAGCAAACTCCTTCGAAGTCTCAAACCTGGGAGAGGTCACAGCCTATGGGTAAGTTTACCGCCTCCTAGTTAAGGGGTAGGATACCCATCCCTGTGGCGCCAGGGGCTGTTTCTCAGGAGGAGGGGGGAAGGAGTTTGGATGGAGATTCCAGGGCAGCCTGGGGTGGCTGTCCTCGAGTGTAAGGGTGTCCCCTTGGCACCAGGCAAGAAGTGACACCTCAAGTCTGCAACCCAAAGGTGCTTCCCCAGCACTGACCTGCAGCATCCCCGGATCCCAGGGGCTCCGTGTGCCCCGCACGGCACACAGCTACCAGCAACACACACGTGATATATACCCGTGCCCACACATGCACACACTCAGGACTACTCTTTCCAAGATGGTTTGACAGCTTTAATCACTTGGATGAAGGCACTTGGATCTGGTACCCCAGCCCTCCCCAGCCCCCCATGCTGCCTCTGCATCCCCCAGACCTCCCAAGGGTGCCCAGGGCAGGGGCTGTACTCCTCGGGTGCCACAGCACCCACAGGCACTCTCTGGGCAGCGGCCATGCTGGCGCCCTTTGACTTGTCTAATATAAAGTGCTGAGTTCAACCCTCCTGGCAGGACAGGACGAGGCCCAGGGCTGACAGGGACCCAGGGGGCTGTGCTGCACCAGCCCCCATCCCACCCCCCACCACAGGGCAGGGGGTGTGGGTGGGGCTGGGGGGACCCCTGCTTACCCTCAGCATGGGGAGCTGGGCAGTGCCAGCAGGAGCTGGCTGAACAGCACCGGAAAGCTAAAACCCTTCACACCCACCCCCCAAATACTGCCCTGCTCCCTTCCCTGGCACAGTGGCAAAAAGGCACCCATGATTTTTTGGGAAACTGTTGCTTTTCCCTCTAAAAAGATAAGAGGCATTGTCTATATTGTGACATTAAAAAAAGCCTGGCTGAGCTCAGCCCCCCCAGAAAAACCCTCCCTGAGAGCCCCCAAACCCTCAAAGCTGGGGGACACCCTAGCACAAGTCCAACCCCACAGGGGTCAGGGTAACCCCAGGCTATGGGGGGGCTGCAGTATCCCCCAGACCCTCCCAGCTGGGGGAGTGGGGCTGGGGTAAGGCTGGGAGGAGCACATTAAGACCAGTATGGGGGTCCCTCTCTCCCAGGAGTGGCAGCCTTTGGTGAAGCTGCAGATGGATATGAGGTAGGGGGTGTGCCCCCCCGCCACAGGAGAGGACCCTTCTGCTGGAGACTAGAGTGGCTCCCAGTGACACAGTGTAACTGGAGAGGGGGGAAAGCCATCCCCCCCAAAATGAGAAGAAACCGAGGTTGGAGGGGGCGAATAGAGAGCCCCCCCCCAGGCACAACCCTTGCAGGGATATGGGGGAACAGAGACACGGTGTCCCAAGGCACGTGGGAGGCATTTGTGCCGAGGGGCTCTGCCCTGAGCCTGGGCTGCCTCTGCAAAACACAACCCCTAGGTGGGGGGCAGCAGGCATGAAGAGGCAAGGACATGCCCCCCTCGAGGTGATCAGCTGCATCCAGGGGAGGGTAAGGGTATGGTGGCAGCCCTATGCACCAAGGCCAGTAAGACTCCCTGCTTTTTTGGAGGGTGAGCAGGTGTTAACCTGTCCTGTAGCCTCAGCAGATAGGGGCCAAGGGCTGCCAGCCTCCCAGTAGGCACAGTCTGGATGGAGTGATCTAGTCCTCCCAAAGGCAGTGGAAAGCAGCAGCTGCTGACCCCTCCCCCCCTCCCCAGTCGGGGGACAGAGGGGAAAAGGACCTGAGAACCGTTTGGTGGAGGGAGGACACAGGTTGGGGGGGAAGGAGGCAGGGGCTGGACAGTGGGGGAGGATGGGACCCCCCCCCAATAGGTCCTCAGCACAGCAAGACAGTGGGTCACCCATGGCCCCCCCTTCTCTGAGAGTGGGGGCACCCAGTTCCTGGCAGGGGCACCCACATGTCCCACCACCAGCAGGCACGGAGGGCACGCCCGCCCACCGGGCCTGGGGAGGATGATGCGGGGCACACCGGGACCGTCCCTCCCCAAAATAAGGCACCTGGCTCCCCCGGTGGTGCCCCTTGGCAGCCCCTTGGTGGGGGGGCCATTAGCTGTTAGTCCGCTGCTTCTTGAGCACTGCGTACACGTCCTCCACCTTGCTGAGCCTCTCGAAGAAGGGCAGCAGGTCCAGCAGTTCCGTGTCCGCCATGTTATCGAACCAGGAGGCTACCGGCACCTGCAGGTGGCACAGGGGACAGTGTGGCACACGGGACAGTGCTGATGGAGGGTCCTCCACCACATCACCTCCGCAGCCCGCCCAGCCCTGCCCTGTGGGTACATACAGCGTTATCGGGGTGGAAGATGTAGGATGCGGGCGAGTTGTCCACAATGATGATTCGGCGCAGGTCACGGCCCAGGCGGCTCAGGTCCTTCACGTAGTTGCCGCGATGGAAAACACAGGATTCCCGGAAAAGTCGTGCCCGGAAAGCCCCCCATTTATCCAGCAGGTCAGCCACAGGGTCTGCATACTACAGGCAGAGGAAGGGGGGGTCACTATGACACACTATGACCATGCTGCCCACCCCACAGTGACAATGGCACCCAGCTCTCCACTGGTGCTAGGTCTCACTGTGCTTCAGTTTCCCTGGCCAGTGCCTTGGAGGGGCAGATAGGGAGTGTGGTCACACAGGGGACAAGAGGCCAGTCATGCCTGCAGGTGGGCAGGCAAGGGAGCTGTGCCACTCGGGGGGTGTCTGGGAAGGGATGGGCGATGCCAGGGCAGGTCAAGGGCACCCACCTTGGCCAGGCTGGCAGTGAAGAGCACACATTCAAAGAGCTCGCCCATGCGCTGTAGGAACTCGTCCACGTGTGGCCGCTTGAGCACGTACACCTGTGGGTACGGACAGAGGGCAGCATGCTGCTGGCGCCAGCTACGGCTCACCCAGCACCCCCATGTCCTCCCCAGGGGACACCTGTGTCACCACACCCAGCCAGCTCCCTGGCTGCACCTCATGGGAGCTGCTTGTGTGGGCTGGGGGATGCCAAGGCCCCACAGGAATGTCCAGAGTGAAGTGTCTGACCGGCTCCAGAGCCAAGTAACCGAGAACAGGCTGACTGCCCAGACCACAGCCTATCCTGGATTACTTGAAACCGGGACTGGCCACTGCAGGAGAGCACCATGCCAGGAAGCCTCTCACCTCCTTGCCCTGTGAAAAGAGGGGCACCCACCTCTGCCCTGCAGTGTGCCAAAGCTGGCACCCTGACACCTCCCATTACCCCTTGGTGCAGAGCACTGGGATGGCTCCCAGTCCTCAGGGGGGTGGAATGATGCCCCCCTCCCACCGGGCACCTACCCCACTATTACCTGGTGCATGATGCCATCGATTTCCACGGGAATGATGAAGTCAGCATTGTTCACTGGCTGGGGAAGGGCACACCAGGATGAGCACTGGGCACGCCAGGCACCCCCTGCCCAAATGCTGCCTGCCCTCTGCTCATTATTCACCCCTGCCAGCCCCACAGCCCCCTCACAGGGACACCCCAACTGACCCAGCCAGGCTGTGCTGGCTGCTGGGCATCACTTTGCGGGAAAAGGGCAGCAGAGCAGGTGGGAGAGTGTGTGGCAAGAGGTCTGGGGTGGGCCAGGGTGTCCCCCACCTTGAAGGAGCTATGCACCAGGGTCTCATCCAGGTCGATGACTACGCAGAGCTTGCTGGCGTCCTGCGGCTTGATCTCGGGCAGGAGGTGCTTGACAGCAGCCTGCAGCAGGGGGAAATGGCTCAGCAGGGTAGCAGCAGGGCAGCCAGAGGGGGGCACTGGGAGAAGTGACCACTCACCCCCCCCAACTCTGGCCACGCAAGGGAGGCGCAGGGGATGGTAGCCCACCCCACCAGTGCCAGGGTGTGGAGT
Organism: Toxostoma redivivum; assembly: GCA_013397375.1. Lineage (NCBI taxonomy): Eukaryota > Metazoa > Chordata > Aves > Passeriformes > Mimidae > Toxostoma > Toxostoma redivivum. The sequence continues at coordinate 1,463 of VXBI01000290.1, read as the reverse complement.
TACCTTGGGCAGTGCCCCGTTCTCCTCCACCAGCAGCGGTGCACCAGTGGTGCCAGTGCAGGGCTCCCCTTCATCGCGACACAGGCAGCAGAAGAGGGACTGGAGAATGCTGCGGCTTCGAGGCTTCTTGGCAGGGGTCTGGGTACCTGCGGGAGGGCAGAAAGAGGGTGAAGGGTACCCCAGGGGTACCAGCACAGCTGTGAGACAGGTTTGGGTGTTGCCTCAGAGCTCCCCTGTCCTAATCAGATCTGGACACCCGTCCGGTTGCCTTTCCTGCCCTGCCAACGGTGCCAGGGCAGTGTCGCTGACACAAGTGCTTGGTGACCACCCACAGCCCCTCACCCGGCACATCCCACTCCACCAGTGATCCCCGTGGGCCCCCTTAGCGTGGCCGGACACCCTACAGCAAGGGCGCGGGGCCTGCCCGGGCGCAACCGTGGGTCCGGGGCCGGTCCCCGCTCGGGGACCCGCACAGCCCCACTCGGGGGGGTGGCCATGAGGGCGGGGCCTCCCTGAGGGAGGCGGGGCTTACGCCCGTTCCTTTCCCCGCCTCCAGACAACTCCCTCGTCTCATTGGCCGACTCGAGTGCACTGGAGGCGAGAGGCCAATCAGGGCGAAGCTCCCGCCCCTGGGCGCCGTTCCCGCGGTCCCCATTGGCGGAGCGAGGGGAAACTGAGGCAGAGGGGCTGCCCCTGCCCACCCCGTGCCCCAGGGGCAGCGCGACGGCTCCAGCCCCGGCCCCACCGCTCCCGGGGCCGGCTCCTGCCGCAGCCCGGGCCGGGGCTGCACCCTGCCCTGGCTGTGCCCCCCTTCGGGCGGGACAGGGCCCCGAGCCCTGTAGTGGGGAGCTCCAGCCCCACGGGCTCCCCAACGGGGACCGGGCCCGTTCCCACGTTTGCTCCTCCCGGCCCTGGCAGCTTCCCAGGCCAAGGGAATGAGCAGCGGCCCCCGACAAAGCCCCTTCGCGGGGTGAAGGGGACGCGGGGAACGGGACGCCGACATGCAGCAGGGCGCTCGGCGCCCTTCCTGCCTCAGTTTCCCCGCCGGCGCTGCGCGCACTCTTCGCCCGGCTCCGGAGGAAACAGCGCAGATAATCCGAGCAACGCCC
>VXBI01000289.1:514074-555538 GCA_013397375.1 Toxostoma redivivum | reverse complement strand
ATTATTCAACCCCCAACAATGTATTTAAAATACTTTGTTTCAGTCTATTTTCAATTTAAACAAAATTTCAGATGGCAGGCTTGTTTCACAGTAAACTACCAGCTCTTGAGTTAATTTTCAAGGATTCCATGTATACATGTATACAATATACATGTTTCCATGTATATTGTAGATTTATTAAAAGAAGAAAATGACATAAAGGAAAAGATATAAGATCACCCTTTTCCATGCTAAGTTGATTCTGATGAAAAGCTATATGATGCGAAGTTTCTGTCAGTTCAGCCAAAGAGGTTGGATTGGCAGTTCAGGACTGTGATCAGCAATGCAGTGGCAGATAATGCAAGGTATGCCCTTAGTATAACTGCATAACAGGCCAGCTTAAAGATAGTGAGCAGCTGGGCATGTGTGCCTTCCTTTCAGCCTTAAGATTCCCATGGGGAAGCCCTGGATAAATAGAGCTCTTCTTGCAGCAGTGGAGTTGAGTAAGTGGGACAGAGCAATGCTGGCCAGGGGATATAGAGACCCCTGAGTGGGAAGGTCCTAGGGCTGAGTTTAACACAGGTGCTGGCAGACAGGGCCCCTTGGTACCTGCCTCAGCTCTCTCAGCAGCTGTGGCCCCTGTCCCTTTAAAGGCTAGATTAGTGTACAGTGCAGCATGTCTTCAGGAATGTATTTCTGGAAGTTATGAAATGTTTTTGGAATATATATATATGTATTTTCCTTTGAAAGTGAGGTGGGGAGCAGGAGGGAGTAATGTTTTGGGATGCTGTACTAAAAACCTGAGGCTAGCCAGGTGTAATGAAGTTTATGATGTCTGCCTGAAGGTATTTGCAACCTACAGTGGCAGCCGTGAGGGGCAGATTACAGCTTTCATCTCACCCGCATGCAGATGAGTTCAGTGGGAGAGAGGTCCTGCAGCCATGACTCACTTGAACCCCCACACTTTATTTTTCTCTCCACCTGGCTCTATCTCTAACCTGAAATTTGCCCTGAGCCCTTGACTAGGTCTCCCAGCTATGTCCCAGGAGAGGAGTTTCTTGCAGCCCTGTTTTCTTGGTACTTTGCCTGGGGCAGCCCCTGTGCAGCCACATCCTTGTGGGCCCTTGAGCTATCTCATTCATCCTGACCCCTGGGTTTGTGCTGTACTCTGAGCCAAGGGCACACATAACAGGCCAGGGGAGTGGTCAAAGCACTGAGCCTGACTGAGCTCAAGGAGCGATTGAGCAATGCTCTTGGGCACATGCTGTAACTCTTTGGGATTGTGCTGTGCAGGGCCAGGAGTTGGACACAATGACCCTTGTGGGTCCCTTCCAACTCAGCACATTCTGCGTGTGATTCTGTGGGTGATTCCTTGCTCTTATGGGAGATGGCCCAACAAGGTTATTTTGATGTTACTTTTGCTATGTAATGGGGGATGAAGGGATTCCTGCTGCCGCTGTTCTTCCTCCTGCTCCATACCAGTGGGGGATGATAGGGGTCACAGTATGAAATAGGGCGCTGGGGTTGACTGTCAGTGCACATGTGGGCTTTGTATTGACGTAGGATTTGTATTTGTAGGATTTGCCTTCTACGCTATTTTGTTTCTTGATGGTGGGTCAAAACAGGAGGATTCAGACTGTCTTCACTCCTGAGGTTGCTGTGGGTCACATTATTTATGGTCTTTATTAAGAAAACAAGCCCCAAATCCTCCCTCCCTGCCCCCACTAAACCAAGTCGTGGCTGCATTGGGCAGACTTGAAATAGCTATAAGCAAGTATTCCTTATTTTTCTAAGGTTCTGAGGTTCAATTCTCACTTCTCTGATAATACCCTTGGAAGAAATGCAGCCAAACTCTAGGTCATATCAGCTTTGTGTTGTTGACTAACAGGTATGATTTCACCTGTTAAAACAGCATTCAGAAAGATCATTAGTGGTAGCGATGATTGGGAAAGTAATCTTTCGGGAAACCTTCTGGTTGTGGGGGAAGGCATAACAGTTTTTGAAGAAGGGAAGAACATCAAGACAGATTTTTTTAGAAGTATATTTACATTTCCAGGAAAACCTCACAATCAGTTGATCTTTGACTTACTCTAGTTCACAGTGTTTTTAAAGCAGAGATGGTGCTCTGCATCTCCTCCTCTCCCCATGTGTTTGTGTGTGCATGTGGGTGTTTCTGCAAGTGCTGTGATAAGAAGCGATTGGCATTTGCTGACTTTCTGCATCTGAAGCTGCTTCTTTTGGCACAAGAACTGATTCTGTGCACCCTGGCATGTGCCTGGCCCCGAGTGACCCTTCATGTGCAGCCCTGCGTGCCCAGGGTGCGAAGGCAGGTCCCTGTCAATTGTGGTGCCGAGGCAGAGGGGCCGTGGCGGAGGCTCCACTGTGCAGGCATTCCCATCTCCATCGTGCGTGGAGCCATTCCACATAACCCTAACAGAAGGCTGCCTGTCAGCTGCAGGCCTGGGGTGGGCAGGATCCTTACTTTCTGTGATTTCCTTGCATTAAAAACAGGGAAAAGGGAATTTCACCATCTTGCCTGGCTGATGGTGTGATAAGTAGCTGGCTCTATTTTGTCTGTATCCCACACCTTCCCAGGTGCACGTCTATGTGTATGTGTACACAGACTTGGGTGAGCATTTTCTGGGAAAATCCTGTGTGGAAGGTGTATGGACAGATGTATTTAAGTGGCTCAATTTATTCAATTGTGTTTTATTTGATTGGTTTGACTCCTCTCTTCCCTCATGTCTTCACAAATGCTAGGAGGGCCCTGCATTTTTCTTTGCTGTGTATGTTTGGCATATGTGTTTCAGATGACTTTGGCAGGCTTTTGAAAACAAAGCTTGAGCTTCTGTGAGTACTCTAAAGTTTTTTCCCCTTATAGATAAAAGTATTGAAAATTGCATACTATTGTTTGCTTGAATAGTATAATTTACACAGAGAAGGCAATTTAATCTTCAGTGTCTCAGCCATGTATCTTGATTTAATTATTCAGTTATCTCCTCATGAAATACAGGCACATAGTTGCATAAAAAAATGAAACTGAGCATTCTATCTGGCCATCTTCAATCATCAATAAAGATGGTATTGTCCTGAATGTTAAAAATAACAACATTCTTTTGGACAGATTATGATAAAGGGAATTTGATTTGGTCACACAAAAATGAGGCAAATACCTGAAGCATGCTGTTACAATTAAGGGCCAGTTCAAGAAATCAAGGTGCCCTTCAGTTTCAGTGCACCCAAGCCTGAGAATGAACCTCAAAGTCTGTTCATTAAGAACTCATCTCTGTTTTGAAGNTCAAGGTGCCCTTCAGTTTCAGTGCACCCAAGCCTGAGAATGAACCTCAAAGTCTGTTCATTAAGAACTCATCTCTGTTTTGAAGCCCATCCTTTTTTTTTTTTTTTTAACTCTTGAGCAACAAAGCATACTTTTCAAGTGTATTTTTCCAGAGCTATCTGAAACTTCTGGTTTCTTTGTTCATTCCAGCTGTCAGCAGATTTCAAGGTGTGTATCTCTGTGTTTGAAGAAGTTATCATAGATATTGGTGACAGCTGGGCTTTGAAATGTTCTTTGCAGTCAATAAAAAGTACATGAGGAGTGAGTCATGAACATTTACAGTTCATACTTTGCTTCATATGTAAGTCTTCTAACAATGAGCCTGCCTAATTGAGCTGGGGAAGCTCAAGACTTCACCATGGTCCTCAAAAAATGATCCAGTTGCTAAAGCTAAGGATCTGAGCAATGTGTTTTACGATGCTACATTCAATTAATCAATCAAACTAGGATTTTCATATTTTCTGCCACTGCCAGAGGAGTCCAAACTACTGTGATTTCCACCCCTCAGGGGCTTCCAAGGGTATCTTTTGTTTTTGCAGTTTTAGTTATTTAAGTTACAAAACATGAGGCTGTGCATTTTGAAGGTAGGACTTTCCAATTATGAAATTCAGTGATGTTTTCTCCTTTACTAGTTTAATGCACTGCACATTCCTGAGCAAGGTAACTGAATGCAGCAAATTATGTTTAATCACATAGAATTAGGGAAGTTTGTAATTTGTGTTTGTAGATGCTGTGTCTGCTCCAGACGTAAACTAAAGCACTAGAAGTCTGCAAAGACAAAGCTCTCAGAGCTCTGTGCAATTATTCTGGATTTCGTGTGTGGAAGAAATACTATTTAAAAAATATTTTAAAAAGTGATGGTGCACCTAGCACTCTTGAGTATAACAAAAGTTTATCACTGACAAAATGTCCTTTCTTTATCCTTCTCAGGATTTTCAGAATGTTTTGCAAAATTCAGTTTTTGTTTGACTTTCTGAGCATTGGAAGAATCTCTAATGCTGTTCACAGGGTTGAATACCTGGATTCCACAAATTTGCCAGTCTTTAGTGTCTTCAGTTCATGCTGAATGGTTCAGTGTTACAGACAAGTACTTTAAAACTTCTGACTTCAGACTGGGATGCCTGCTTATGTTGATTTTCTTTCAAGGTTATACAAATGGACACTATCTGATTGAGAAAACTGTATAATGTATAATAATGCTTCATAAAAATGAATAATAAATGTAGGAATAAGAAATAAATGGCAGGAGAACATATATTCATGAGACTGTACTTGCATGAGTGATGTACAAATATGGAGGTGTTTGTACCTAATTTTAGCTACCATGAATCTTGAATCTTTTATGACTGTTTACTTAGGAAGGTTTAAGTCTTGATCTTACCTTTTGGCTGTTGGAACTGCAATCTCCATCCTGCTGCAGCCCACGTTTCCAAGATGGGCAGCAGTTTCTGTGTGTGGGGAGTAGCAGAGGGCACAACAAAGGTGAGCTGGGAAGGTTTCAGGGACATCACCCACTGCTGCTGCCCAGCACCTTTGTTGTGTTTAGACATGGTTTGGGAATATGAGTAGATGAACACTGGAAGCTAGGGAATGCAGAGAACAGGAAGATATATGTCCGAGAGTGGATCTGTCTTCCACTAACACAATTCAGCTTCCTTTTTCTCACATGAATGTTCAATAAATTTAATTTCTTAAGGCTGTGTTTTAAGAGCACATTCCAGGTTGTGTTCCTGTTTAAAAAATTTCTGGTAAAGGAAGCAACCTGACTGAAATTTTGAACTTCATCCAGTGACTGAAGACCTTGTAGTGCCTAAATGGGATTTATTGTAACTGAACAGGAAAAGCCCTGAAATATAAGGCTATGTAGTTGTATAAAAGCATTGTGTTTTCTGTCATCTTACACTCATTTGACCTTGAATTAGGGCAATGTCTTTGACTTGAGTATCCATATGACATAACATAGTATGAACAAATTGTTTTAAAGCACCTATTATTATAATTTAGTTTTTTTGTCAGTGCATAACATAAGGTTACTAAGTGCTTTTGTTCTGTTTTTCTTTATTTCAGGCTTGAGTCCCAGAGAAACGTGAGGATTTACACTTCTAAAGTAGGTGTGAGTGGGATTGAAGGAATTGCGTGGAGGATTCTGAACTCCCCTTCTTCCTGCTCCGAGAAAAGACGGGTGAGTATATTATGAAATAGTTTATAATTAACTCAGTCCTTACTTCAGAAGGTTTTTAGTCAAAACAGGAAGATACAAATCAGATGGCTCTATGTAAGAATGGAAGAAATTTCAGATATTACAGATACACGTCCTAATTACAAACATCAGCCTTCAGAATTTGCTGTTCCTGTTTAGTAATAAGAGGGTTTCTGTTAAAAAAATAGTGGGAGTTTTCTGTAAATCTCACCCTTCCCACCTCCACCAACTCTCTGATGTAATTGTTCTGTATTTGAAAGCTTTTAGCCCAATGTTAAAGAAAGCTGAACTGAAAAAATGAATTTTGCCTTTCTTGAGCTGAGTCTGAGTGAGGCTGTTACTGGAGAAAAGTGCAAGGTTGAGCGTTATGAGACCCCTGCATGTATTTGTTATTGAAACAGACAGGTGAGAAACAGCAGCAGAAATGTCCATATCACACCTAGGTTGCTCCTGAAGCCTGTTAGAATGCAGCTGATATGTTAGTTCCAGTGGCTGAAAATCTAGCTTCTGTGTCTTCCTGCTTCCTTCCCTTGCTGTATCTCTGCCCACAGAGGGGAGGAAAGAAAGTCCAAGGTAAACCCTGTAAGGGGATAAATGGGACTTCACTTTGGGTTGTCTTTCTCTGGCTCTGCCTGTAGATACGTGGGGCCATCATTAGAAAAGGCCACATGACATTTCTGTGGAAATTGCATCTTGACATTCTAATTGCTCTCAATTAGTGCCTCGTTTATGTCACCTTCAGATACTGACCAATGAATAAGATCTGTGCTTCTTAGAACAACTTTTTCAAAGTGAAAAGATACAAGTCCTATTAGAAAAGCACATGGTGTTTAAGCCCTGCCTTTTGGCAGAGGTTTCTCTGCATCAATACATACAAGACTCCATGTATGTGGTCCTGTTAATGTACCAGTGCTGAGCAGTGCATGACAGGATGAGTTTTCAATTGCAGGTGTTGCTGACCAGACAGCTCTTTCACCAAGTTGTGATACAAGAAATATTTAAGAGCTAGTAAAAATGAACCCTAAAACTGGCAGAGTGACAGCAGAATTTTTGTATTAGTTTAAACAGTCTTGTAATTCTTGAATCTAGCTTAGAATTCATCCTGTGTGCAGGATGAATAAATTGTGTGCAGGGCTGAAAATGGAGGGTGCACCATTCAAAGCAGTTTTGGATGACCTTCTGAGTCTTTTACTCTTGTACATGGAAGCAGGTAACACCTAAAAGCAATAGGTGTGTCTGGACAGCACTCTGAGCTTCAGAGGACCAGAACCAAGATGATGCCATGCTGCCTACAGCCCTGAAGCCAAAGGACATGCTTTGTGTGGTGTAGGGAGAAAAGGCAATGATATTATTGATTTAAAGGTGTCAGAGACAATTCCTGAGGCTTTGTCTGAAGTGGAAATAGGCAGCAGGTGCAAATATATGGTGGAGAGGAGCAGGCTGCAACAAGGTTCAGGAGTATCCCAGCACCTGGAGGGGGTAAAAGGGTAGGCAGCAGAGCAAAGAGGGTGTCAGTGGTGTATCAAAAGCATATAGAGCTCAGTGGGTGAAGGAAGAAAACAAATGGGAATAGTAACTTATGTGGCTTCTCCAGAAGAGAGAGTAGGATGAAAGCATACAGTGGAGAGTGAAATGGGTGGGAATTTTTCTGTTCAGTCATCTACACTTTTTTCCCCTCCAGAAATGTTTCCTGGTGGGCTGTATTTGAAACCAAGTGTTAAGGAGTCTCCCCTGCAGCTGGTGAGAGAGAGAGGTGAAAAAAAATTCAGGGAATCAGAAATCAAGCCTTTCTGAATGAGGGAAAAGAGCAAAGGGGTGAGAACTGTGCAGGCAATAATGAGAAAACAAGTGTTTTGAGGGGAAGTTTTGGAAAGTAATGGGAGAGAACAGATCTTCATCAGGAAATAAACAGTGGTAAAATTTGATTTCCAGATTGCTTGGATTTTTTTTACCAGTATGATGTAAATGACAGCTCTTATTGGAGGGAAGGAAAAATCATTTTTCCCATCAAGGAAGTGGAGAAATCTCACTATATTTGCTTGCTTGCACAAAGAATGCTTTAATGTAAGTATGGGTAAGCAATAGAAACATTTTGGTAGTACTTCTTGTATTTTCTATTTTTTCAAGAGGGAACTGCATATGGTAACACAACCTGTGGTAACCATCAGCCTACAAACCCACCCCTGTGTGTCTTGAGGTGCTTTCTGAAGAGATGTTCTTTTTTTTTCTCCTATCTTTCATATACTGACTTGCTTAGAAAATGCTAATGTTTCAAAACTTTATTTTGAAGTTTGTCCTAATGAAGTCTAGCTATATTCTGGCCTGAATATTTACTGCTTGATGGTAAGATGAAAATTGTTGTGAATGTTTTAAAGGTTTGGGCTTTGCATACGTACCTTTTGTCCTGTAGTGGGTAGCGTGGCTGTCTTTTGGCAAGTTGTGATTCCTGCCTGGATCCAGAGCAGGTCTGAAGCTGACCTAATAGCTCATAAATTGGCATATTCTGTCAAAAAATATGATAAGCTTGGCAAGATATGGACTGCTCTGTGCTTGTGGTCGTATTAACTTCTACCTTGTGTCTGCTTTTTCTTCAGTTACAATTGTGCTAGCAAGGTGTTTGTGGTATATTTGCTTTATTAGGAGGAGACTGGGGATGTCAGACATGCCAGAAAAGTACTCTCATTTTTCCTCATTCAGTCCCTGTGAGGTGTCATATGGAGCTGGGAGTCTCCTATTTTAGCAGTCGCTAAAATATGTTGATAACGTTTGCTTCCAGCAGGACACTCTTCTGGGCATCCCACTCTCTTCCTCTTTCAGCCTCTGTCTGGGTCAGTCTGAGGGTTTTGGGAGCTTGTCCTGGCTTCCCAGGCCCCTGGTAGAGGTAAAAGGGAGATGGTGCTGACTGAGCTGCAGTACAGGCAGGCCTGGGATCCCCAGTGCCATGGAAAAGTGGAGGGAAGAGCAAGTCCAGCTGTAGCAATCCTTTCTGGGAGCATCACACTTCTGTATCTGCTATCCTGTGACTGTTCCCACTGTTTGGCAGGGCTGGGACTTGCAAGGCTGACACCAAAGCAATGTGGCTGTGTATTTGCAGATTTCCACAGCTGGAATCAAGTATTGGAAACTTCCATTTATGCCTGGGAACTTTTTACTCCTGAACATGCTCTCTAAGGAGCTTGTCCTCCATATGAATTGCCTGGCCATGTTACTCTGTGACTGTTTCTAACCCTGTCTATTCATCAATTTCATTTTATTTTTTCAAAACAACTTGAAATATAGGTAAAGCAAACATTTTACTGTATCTGTAAAGATGCTGACCTAGCATTGAATGGAAGAGTATGATGAAGTGATAAATGTTTCAAGCCCCTGGCCTTTTATCTCTGATTTTCTTTTTTTAAAATGTTTCTCAAACTTAAGTGATTGAAAAGTTTTCCAGATCTGATAACTGCAAAGATTTCAAGTGAAACTTTTGGCTTCTATCCCAGTATGAGATCATACAAAGTGTTATTAGCTGAATTTGTACCGGAGTTTGAAAAGAAAATGAGAACACGTTACTGTTAGTGTCTCTTAGATATTTTTCAGCTATGCTGGGCAAATGTTTTCTCATTCGTTAAGTTCTGAGTAGCATTTAAAATGTTTTCAAATATATGTTTGTATATATATGCACATTTTTCTTTGCTAATATTGTATTTAGTTTATATTCTTTGCCTCTTTTATTCTTGGTAGCAGGACTCCTTGGACTCCTTTTTACATAGAAACTTTTTAATCTAGTGTTGCTGAGAAAGCTCACTACAAGATAGAGGATGTACTGAATTTCTGGTGCTATTCCAGACAGACCTTAAAACAAAATCTCTAACCTGTTTTTTGTCAAGTTTCTGTGACAGGAGACCTTGAAAGTAATGGTCCTTATAGGGGTGTGTGTACTTAATAAGGGTAAATGTGTGTCAACTACTTGTGTTTTGTAAGTCTCCTCCTATACAGAAATAAAATAAGATAAATAATGCCTTAAGTTAGGCATTTATATTACTGAACAAGGCTGAACTTCAAGGACTGAACTTGCAAACTCAAGCAATTGGACGCTAGAAAATTCTACGTTTAAAGCTACTCATTCATCCCCTTGGTAAATATTCATTTTGATTGCCTTTAATTAGAGGATTGCGTGCTTCCCCCCTCCCCCTCCACCCCCCAAGGCCTGCATATTGTTCAGCACACAGCATGGCTAATGCTTAATGAGTGGGTAGGTTGTTGATGTTTTGTTTCTCACCATTTCTTGTATGGCTTTATTTACTGCATGGTTGGCAGATGGTGCACTGAATACAGAACTACTCATTTCCTCATGGAGATTTTCATGGCATTAACACCATAAAGAATTACTTTACTGCATATTTTTCAGGGAATCTTAGCCAGGAGTGCAAAATAAGATATACATGTATATTTAACCAAACTCTGAGCCTTGATAATTTTCTGGAAGGACATGGTTCCAATACAGTTGCCTTGGTGGAACATCTATCAGGTTGTACTGATTCCTTCCCCAACTCCTTTTCTGTAGCAGAAGGTAACAGTGGTTCAAAGCTGCCACAGAGGCACGAGGTATCTCCATAACTCAGTTTGGTGGAAATGTTGTAAACAATTATAATATCCCTCCTTCTCACCAATGTTTACTTTTTGCCATTTTTAATTGTACAAGAGAACACAGAATTTCACACATCAAAAATCTCTTCTATAATCAAAGGAGTGGATATTTTGTCCAGCAAGCTGGCTCAGCAAGCTGCTTCTAGCATTCAGCACACGTTTGAGACCCGATGGAAATGAACAAAGCTTCAAAACCTACTGTAAGCTACAGGAAGAGAACACCCTTCATCTGGTTTCTGTCTTGGAGGCTGTAAGCTCTTCAGGCTGGAGCCTGTGCCTTCCCATATGTCGATAGAGTATTTCAAGCACTATAGTAGTATAAACAGCAGTGGATGAGGTCATCATATATCAAACAACATAATTAAATCAGTGCTTTATTCACTGTCTGTGTCTCATTATGACTGCCTCCTAGGTCACTCTGCAGCCTTGGAGATGGTGTAAGAACTAGAATGTTGCAACAGCCCTTGCAGAAACATTTGCTTTGAAGTTGGTGCTATTCACTTAGAGACCAATCTTCATAAAAATGTACTTTTGTAAAATGTGGTGCAATTTTGAAAAAGCTGTGTAAAAGGGAAACACTTACTATTGATTTATTTTTTTAAAAAATTATCATGCACAAATGTCAGCTGCTTATCACATTATTGAGGTGGGATTTCTTGACTGATTAGAGGTCTGAAAGAAATCAAGTAGATGATGTATTAGAAAAAAACAGGTTTCTCAGAGGGGAACATAAGCTTAAAGTGCCTGCAAAACTACCAGATTTCAGGCATTGGCATGAAACTGGCATTTTTTAAAGTTAAGTGATGCTTTGTTTTGGCCGCTACTTTAAAGTGCATTCCCTGTAAAACAATATAAGAAAATATTTTAAGATGCTCCTTCCCCCTTTCACAGTTCTGGTACCCACACTTTAAATCTTCTGTTATATCAACACCTATAAGTGTTTTATAGCAATAGATCCTTATGTGTGTTTTACAGGGAAGTAGGCTACCAATTTTGTCTGAGCAATAAGGCTTTTTGAAGTCTGAAGTCATAATAAGATATGCACGTAAGCCTCGTGCCTCACCACGTATGAGGCCCTGGGCATGTGTTATTGCTTACCTATGCCTTAATTACTGTACACATGTAGCTACAGGAATATAACCATATGGTTTTTCTACTGTAAACTTTCAGGTGACTTGCTAATCTAGGCCAGTACTCAGAAACAAGGGCTGGTCTGTGATCTTAGTAATTACAAAGATGGCATACCAACTTCGGCATTAAGGCTCTCCCAGATCCACTTGAAATCAGGTTACATTCATATTCTGTCTTGTTTTTTGGATAGCAGCCCAACAGCATGCAAAGTTGTTATGTTGTTGCTTGACCTGCTCTATCCCAGTCTTGCTGCCAAGGGATAGAGGAAAAGGTATTCAGGACTTATGCTATCTTGGCTTTGCTGTAATTTTTAATCTGGGGGTTTCCTGAATTAATTAATATTTTTTTGATGAATTTACTGAAATAATACATGTTCTTCCTCCCTGAAGTTTATCTGTTTGTCTCTGGTGCTTTTCCTCTCTATCAGTAATGACAGCTCAGAACCATGAGTTGGTACCATGCATTAGGGGATAATCTTTGCTAAACTGAGCCTGAAAGTAGCAAAGTGGAGAGATCAAAGGCAGCTCTCCAATGTTCTGCAGTACAGGTGGGGTCCAGGAATCAAATATAAAAGCAAAGTTGTGCTGCTTAACCAAATACCCTCACTGAGAGTGGAGGACATCTGCCAGCTAGGCTGCCTCTGGGGCTTGTTTCCCCTCCAAAGTACTTCCACAAACCTCCTGCTGCAAAGATGGGAGGTGGGGATGATGATGAGGAAGGACTTGCAGGATCCTGCTGGTGGTTGGAGTCAGTAGTTCCCGCTAGGTAGCTGCCGTGCTTGGAAGATTAGCCTGGCAGGGTAGGAAAACTGAGGGAGGGGCAGAGAAGGCTACTTACCCCCAGGCTAGAGCTGGAAATCACCTGGCTGCTGCTCAGCTAGTGAAATAACAGCAAGGAGAAGTCTGACATCCTGCCTGAAGATGGGTGCCTTCATGTGGTTCTGGGGTGCTGAGGAGAAGTCAGTTCTGCTAAGTCCGCTCTTAATAAGAACCCTGCTGTTCCTAACCTTTTCTTTTTTTCCAGTAACACCATCCAAACAGGAGTTAAAAGAAGATCAGAGAGAGACAACAGAAGTATAGGCTGCTCAGTATTTAAAATATCTAGTCTTCAAAAAATGACTTCAATTTTATTATGTTGTCTTAGTGGTTTGATTGTTGACTGGTTAGGCACTTGGTAAAACTCCTAATAAAAAGAAGAGATGCTTCTGTTGGTTTTGCACTGTTTGTTTTTTCTTTGTCCATGCTATTCTTCTGTGATTCTTTTTTAAAATAGCCAGAGTAAAACAGAAGTGGTAAACCTTAATTTAGAGGTGTTAGCAAGAGGTGGCTCACCCTGATAAGGGTCATCCAGGCTTCACTGGCTCCTTTTTTATAATCTACTAGCCACTGTGGTTTATTCTCTCTTAGTATTACTTCTGTTATATTTGCCATCATCTCTGTGCAGATGATAGCTTAATACTTGCAAATGACCTAAATATAATGAATGTCAAGCCAAAAAAAACATCTAAAAGCATACACCTATGAGAAGACAAGGACAATACTGGCAAGCTTGTTAGGGCAAGTGTGAACAAGTGTTAGATGTAAAGAAAATGTGCAGTTTTTGTTGGTTGGTTGGTTTTTTTTTTGTTGTTGTTTTTTTTTTTTATTCCTTTGCTACAGAGGCACAATTCTCATTTCTATTTGCAGTCATCTAGGCAAGCTGAGGTGTGTTGAGTGCAAGGCCTAATTGCTTGTGCACTGCATGCTGTGCGTACACAGCTTTCAACTGGGAGCCAGCTTGGAGCACAGGCAGAGCAAGCTCAGGTCTGTCCATACCTGCCTGCACACAGAGATGCTCAGAAGAAAGCAGAGACACCCATTTTCTCTTTATTACTGCATTGCACCAGAGGCAAATTCTCTAATTAAAATTTGCAGTTAGCGTGGTGTGTTATAACTGCTGTAAATTTTGGTCATGTCAAGACTTCCTGGCGGTGGGAGGAGAGGCACAAAGAAGCCAGTGAGTGCAAACAAGGGCTCTTGTGTAGATGGCTGCAGCAGCCCAGCCCTTATGTCCCATTCATGTTATTAAGGCACGACCTATGCCACCACCTATTTCTTTGTACCAGAAAATTTGCTGAATAGCTGAAGAGAAAATGTCCCTAATGCTGGATATTGGAGGAATTAAGATCTTCCTTGTCCTGAAAGAGGTTCTAGTCATATATCCTCCTATCCACTAGGCTCCCATGAGAAAAGGTACTTGACAAGGCTCAAAACAGCCTTGCTGCTGTCTTTACCCTAGTGCATTGCTTCCATTCATCTGACACAGTAGGGAAAAACTGTGAACTAGGATAACAAGGATTGCAAGATTAAGAAATATGCATTTTAATAAAGGGATTAGAGAATAGATTTACATATCTTAAAACTAGAGAAATAGAAACTTAGAAAGTGAATAGTTTTCTGGATGGGTTCTGATTTTTACCATCTCAGTCAGTGTGTTCATTTACTTTGGCTATCATGATGACTATTGAAATGCTATGCCAGGTTGCTGTCTTCTGCTAGCTTTTAGGAGCTGAATGGCTGAAAATACTATCCTACAGTGTGCTGTTTCCAGTCCTGCCTCTAGATCAAGGGAGAATGTTCAGTTTCTTTCCTTTCTGGGCTAGGAGGACTTGATCATATGGGAGCTCTCAAAAGAGGTGCTGGCTGGCATGTAATTGCCTTTTCCTTCTAGGAGAATGCTTTTCTCATGGGCAGGCTGAGCAGAAAGCTGTGGGTCTGATCGTTGAGCATAGTTTAGCAGTCTCTGTTTGGGAGTGTGGAGCAGAATGGGATAGTATTAACGTGAAGCCCCTGCTTCCTGTCGCACTGTATTTGACCTGACATAAGCAGCTGACATAACATCACTGTGTGGGCGTTGACAGCATTTTCTTTTAATATTAAATTTGGAGAAAAAAAGTTAATAACTGTTTTCTTCTTAAAAGGAAGGAGAAAACTCCAAAGGATCTTGGCTGGCTCTGCATGCCCTATAGGTATGTCTGGTTGTTTTTGATGAACAAGGTGCTGTCCTCCTGTTTACCTCTCTCAAAGGAAGTGTCTGTTGACATAGTCTGCATTTCAATCATCTTTATTATACAGCTCTCTGGGAAGCCTCTAGGGCAAGTTAAGCCAGCCCTGAAAGAAGCTTCTTGGTCACAAAGAGAGAAGAGTAGGAACAGACACCCACAGTTTGTATTTCTTTATTTGCAGAGATCTCTGCCCTGATAACCTCAGACCCCAGAGCAGCTGAAGTTGGCTGAGTTTGGAGTGGTTCAGAGGCAGAGAGGGCAGGTATCCAAGTGGCTGCTGTATCCACCCATGCACTGCAGACAGGATGGATCTGGGTGTGCCGGCGGTGCTGTCAGAGAGCTGGCTTCGATGTCCAGCCTAATGGAGGCTGGGGTTTCCCTGCAGTGGGGGAGCTCCCACTAGGTGGGTGCTTCCATGTTCAGAGGCATCTTTCCCCCCCTCACATCACTCTATGCCACAAGTTTTCTGTGCATGAAGTCACCCTTCTTGGTGCCTTGCGTGTGGCTCAAACCTTCACAAGGCTTCATGTGCCTTTACCTGTGACAGGCTTATTCACTGAGTGGCATCCAAAGCATTACAAGTTGTTGGTTTGTGTTGGTGTCCAGAAGGTTGGTGCCTGAATTCAGTAGAGAACTGCTGTTGGTTGTGCCATCAAAGCTGTCACTTGTTAATATAAGCCTGAGAATAGAATTTCACTTCAGATTGAAGTTTATGCATCAAAACCGAACCTATGTAGGTAGCAAACTGTGGATACTTTGCATGATGTTTTGGAAGTGTGTTTTATTATTCCACGCTCATGTGTTTTGAATAGGTGAAGTTAGCTTTGGCTTCAACAGATGTGTTATTTTCCTCTAGTGCTCAATAGTGAGCTCCAGAAAGATGCTTGTGAAAATGGTGCTACACAAAGAGCATCCATCTTCTTGGCAAAAGGTGAGGCCCTGGCTGGCCTCAGTGTGCCCTCAAGGTCTCTTTCTCCAAATCTGTGCAGCTGCTGACACCTCTGAGGGGCTAAACCCATCCATCTTTTGGAAGAAAAATGGCTTTCTACTGCACTAATAGAGAGTGAGTTATAAACCTTCCTCTTTCAAGTTTTCTGCCGCCAGGATGTGGAAATTTATTTTATCTCCAATAGTTCCTACCTTAAGCCAGGCACAGTCTATCAAAAACTGTTATCCTACAGATGGTTAAGAAACAGTGTCTGAGTGACCCAGTTGTCAAGTGTAAGGTGGTACTTATGGTGCATGGGGAGCTGCCTAACAGCTGAATTTTCAAATATTAATTAAAATAATTTGCAGCGTCACGCACTAATGATGAAAGCAGCTTGTGTCTTCATTGCAGTCGAAGATTTCAAGGGCCAAATTCACTGGAAATATAAACAGTGGTGCAAATTATATGTTAGAGCACAATTGTTTCCCCGCAGGCTATAAATAACTCCTATTTTAAGACACTGGGGGTTATTTGTCTCCTGTGGGAGAGACTGTATTCTGTGGTGTAGCTGACCAGAAAATGGTTGTTAGTGATAAAGTGGTGTAATTTGCATTGATTTATTATTCATTGGCTGTGCAGATCAAGTGCAGCTTACTCAGCAAGAGGGATTGATACCAAATTCTTTTGTCGCTTAAACAAATATCCCTGCTGAGTATAAGTGAGAGATGTGATTGTAACAGAAGAGTGGTGTTATCAGACACCTTCCAGCTTGTAACTCTCTAAAATCTGAATCAAACTTACTGAGAATTTGGCCTACCTAGGTAGGCAGGGTTTGATAACTATTGGAAGTAAATGCATTTTACAAAAAAGTGAAAGGTAATTCCTTGACTTTGTCCAAATTCCCCACACCGTGTAATATGCTCATCCTGCTTTGGAAGTTCTAGTGCTTGTCTAGCAACTTGCACCCATAACAAGAGGCTTTTATTGGCTACTGTTTTTAGTGTGGGCAAAATTGAGTTAAGAATAGGACATGATCATTCTTGTAAGGATTTCTTCTGAAAATGTTAGCTTCAGAGTTTCCAGGTATTTTGAGACATACTATGATTGATGTGAGAGTCATGTTATCAATGTCTACTTTGATGTTCCTCTGAAAACTGTACCTCTTGGAAGAAAACTACTTAAAAGATTGTTGGATTTCTCTTCTCTTGCTCCTCAAGATTATGTTCAGATTCATTATCTCCAGGTGTGTATGGCCATTGCTGCAGGTGTTGAACCCATTCTTCCCTGGACTGTTATCAGCAATGATTTCACAGATTATTCTGCAATTCCATTGTGATTTTGGCTGAGAAAAAAAGTAAAATTAGTTACAACATGGGAGGTAAAGCAATGCTGGAAGAAAATTCTTCAAGGCTTTCTGGTGATTAATTTTTCTTTGTACATTTACTGAGCATCAGTCTCCTTCCACAAGTCCTCATCTACAGTAAGCCTTTGAATAAACACTCCCTATCCTGCCATGGGCTGTTACTGTTTACAGCCTTGAATGAACTTGTGGAAAGAGTGCTGTAACTATAAATTACTCTTTTTAGGCCAGTTGTTCCGGGGAAACAAAATAATTATCTTGGAACTTAACTGTTCTTCTAAAAGAAGCATGTCTTATCCATTTAAAACTGAACTATTTTGCAGCATATTCCTTCACATTTTTGCTAAAGGTTAACAAAATTGTTTAGACAGCTCTAGTGGGTGCACATCAATCTACTTTACAACCAGCTGATTAATGTGACTGATTTCTGCAGCGAATTTCTCTAATCACTTCTTATTTACAAACTGGGGTGGTTTTGTTTAAATCAGCTATCCTGTGAGTGTTCATTCATCTTAAAAGTTCATTCCTTGACTGAAGTAAGTTTGGGAAACACAAGTCTAATGAACCTCTGTGACAAACGGTGCCCATAAAAGAAGAGGTCATATGCAACATCTCTGGTAGCGGTAATCCCTCTTGTCATCTCCTACAGATGTAGTAAGAAAAAATAAATACTTGAAGTAAAGAGAAAGGAAATCATAGTGAGTGTAGGCAAATGAGAGAAACAGTTACTCTGAAGCCTGCAAGGAGCTGCATGGGAAGCCAGGAAACTGGATTTTCATTATCCAGGCTATTGGCTGACAGCTGGCGATGTGAAATTATCTACAGCTTTCTTTTGAGAACTTATTTAAACCTTATAGACTTACTCTACTGGGAATTAGAGGTTTCTTCTCTAGAAGAAAGTGAAATTATTCAGTCTTTTTTCAAGTGGAGTTAGACACTGGGCCAATGTCTCTGCTGTGATACATTGTGCTTCATTACAGACTACAAGTGCTGAATCCTTCTGCATGTTTATTCTGTTGGTAAATATCCTCCTAACTGGTATTACATGAACTTCTTCCAATGGTAAACACAAGAAATATTCAGCAGCTGTGTCCCTCTAGGGACAGTTGAACAGAGTCCACAGGTACTGGGATGCAGTGTAAGCAAAACTGTTCACTTTATATTGACAAGGTAGTGTAGCTCTGTGGAATTGCAGCACGGCAGAAACAAGTCTCAAAGGTTTTGAATGGTCAGATCTGTTCTGTAGAATGTCAGCATAACTTGTGGTATGCTGTTGATTTGGAAACAAAAATCATAGAATTGGATATATGAATGTTTAATTCATTATTTAAGGACTACTGAGAATCCCTTAGTCACCTTCAGCAGTCACTATACTTTTTATTTTTAAAGCAGGGATATACACTTTTGTGACTTGTTTCCTTCTACCACTGTGTATGTCTGTGAAGATATTCTACACATGGCTTTCAGTGTAGGAATGATTCTGCAGTTTCCCCCTTGCTCTCTGTATCTTCTGTTCTGATGACTCAGATGTGTTTGTGCGTGAATCCTTTCTGAGAAAAACATGTGATATTTCCTAGTGCTGATTTCACCAATTCTTTTAGACTTAGGCTACAGATCAAAATCCTGTGACCAATGTCACCTTCAGTTTGACTTTTTTTTAGTGTCTCTTGCAAAAAGCTATCTGATGTTTTTGGATACTTTAGGACTTAAGAAGAAACTGTTAAAGCTCTTGCCTCATCCCTCTTCACCTTATGATTCTCTCTCTCTGCCTTGCAACTTTTTCTGGTTTGGTATGTGCTCTTTTATCCTGTTACTGTCCCTTTAGGCTGTTCTTCCAGCCATATTGCCTTAATTATTTTTATTCTAGGTTTACCTATACTTTGCACTGCCTTAAACAAAAAACGAACTTTATTTTAGAAGCACCTAACATTCTACCTCTATTCTATCTGTAAGTTGTACAATTTTTGGAGACTGACTCTTGCTCTCCATCAGTCCAGATTTTTGCTACAATTTAAAGTGGAACTTCAGTGGTTTTGCTCTTTCTTAGGAAAACCTCATCAAGATATGCAGATCCCTTCCCATTTACACTTTTACCACGACTTCTGCAGAAGATCTGGATTCTGGTGATAAGAACTCTTCCAGTTCCTAGTGAAGGCCTGTAAGTAAGATGGGCAGATGAGAGAAAAGCTTGGACTGCATTTCTTCTGGGTTACATTCAAGAAATTAGAATATTTCCTAAGGGATGGTCTGTGTCACCGTGTGGAGTGGCAGTATGTTTTGCTAAGGTTGTTCCAGCAGTTGAATATGTCAAGAAAGGATGGGAAAGGGTCTAAAGATGGTCATATGATATTCATGCCTGGCTTTAGTGTGCAGGATGTCAAACAGGAAGAAGATACATTAATGGATAATGAAAGAAGAGTATGAAATTATAATTATCTTAATTGGACTGTCAGGTCATTTAATGAAAGATTTGTGCTTAACTTGACAAAGTGATTGGTTGTGGTCAGTTAAAAACAAGGAAAAGGTTTGTACTTAAATACCAGGTTATTAGGGAAGGGGAATCTGATCTACCTATGAAGACAAATGTTGCAGAGAACAATAGGTGCATAGTAGAATAATAATCTTGCTGGAAAAGTGTGTTCAGGAAGAAGAGTAAGAGAAAGTATAGACTGTCCATCAGAGTAGCTGTGAAAGATCATTAAAAAAAACCCAAATCACCCTACCTCCTCCCTACAAACATAACAAGAAAGGACATAGTGAATAAAAGAGTATCTGTACTGGTTTTAGCAGCTAATAATGAGATAATAGAAAAGCTAGACTTGGGAAGTAACTTAAGATCAAGTGATCAGGAATCAATTTAATTAAAATGGAGGATTAAAAGTTTGTCCCTAATTAAAATTTGTCTTTGAGAGATAGCTAACATGAGTTTGCCAAACTGCTACCAGTGCAAGTTGGCTGCACTGAGAGCTCATGGACCTGAATAGAGCAGCAACTAGGAGCTTTTGCAAGTACTCCACCAGTCTCAATTTTGTGTCCCAAGGAAGGAGAAGAAGTTGTCAGAAAAGGGTAAGAGTTAGCATTGCTAAAACTCAGGCTGAATGGAAGCTAACAAGTGATGTTTATACACATAGAGAAAGAACATTTGAACCATATAAATAACTTTCAAACAGCAAGAGGGCTAGTGTGTAACACTGCTGCTCATGCAGGGATTAAGCATAATTTAGAAGTGGCCTCTGTGTGAAAAAGCCAACTCCCCCTCCAGGAAACCCATGTGGTGACCACTGGGAGAGAAAAAAGTCTGACTGTGATGGAAGGAAAGCTTGAACATGGCAATGCTCCTGAATCATGTAGGAATATATAAACTTTATAAGTGCACACTCAGAGATTGAAGGTATGAGTGCAAGGATTTTTAGCAGATCCTTCAAAACCCACTACCCACCTCTGGGCTCTATGCTTTGTCCTTAATTGTGTCAGCTGTCTGGAATAAGAGTAGTTTTGTGGTTCTTGGCATTGTGGTTCTTGACTATCATTGCATCAGTTCAGGGAAAGTTTAAAGTACCTAAACTTAAGAAAAAGTTGAAGAAGAGGTTGTGAAAAGAACATTAAATGGGATGCCATGCTAGGAAACTGAAGTATTTGGCAGTTTTCTGACTCAGCAGAGATGGTAACATGACCAGCTGTTGTATCTCCTGCCCTGTCAGAAGGCAAGCTATCTGATGTGACAGTCAAGGGGAGAATGCTGTCAGACTGGTTAAAATAAAGTTCAGAGTGAGAGCTTTAAGATGCTGAGACTGGAAGAAAGTGACTGAAAGGGTACAACTTAACCTGATACTCAGAAGGAGAGAATGAAATATCATAAGTGATGTTAAATTTGCTGTGTGACCAACTCCAAGAGTTTGCATCACTTGAAGGAAGAGGAGGAAGTTTTGTAGGGTAGGAGTTTAATGTTAGGGGAAGTTAATTTATGTTTCTGGCAGAACATAGAGTTTGAAAATTTGGGTGGTAAGATGACACGTGTTTAAGTGCAAAGGAGATGTCTTGGAAGGTGAAAAGGTATGTCTAGCAACATGTTTTCATAAGCTTCTCAATCTGATCTAAGGCTTCTGGCCTATGCCCCTCTCCTATTCTTTCCAGATCACCTTAGACTACTTTGCCAATCCTTAAATGGAATCTGAACTGTCAGGGCAGCTGTGAGGGTTAAAGAGATCCGCTAATTTTGTTAAATTGGGAAGAATACTGTGGCAGTGGCAGAGCTTTCAGAAGTGCCCATCAATGTAGTGGGCTGCCCAGAAGAAAGAAGCATCATTGACAGGAAAGTTAGAGACTGAATTGAAATCTCAGTGAGGATGAGATGTCAGAGCAAGAAGGATGACCAGCAATATCAAAAGAAGGGCCATGTAGGAGGGAGATCCTTGAGATTTGCCCAGGAAGAGATCATGAATTACTGGGGAGAAAGCACTTTAATTCAAAGGGAAACAGCGGAAACTCGGCTGGACATGATCCAGTGTAGAGCTGGAAGAGAGAGGAAGTGAGTGCAGTGGCTTTAGCCTGTGCTTGCAACAAGTTTACAAGACAGGGGAAAGGAGGAAAAGAAAAACTGCTGAAATAGGTAGGGCTGATTTCTTGTGGGTAGTGAAAAGGGGGAACAGAGGGAAAGAGAGAGCAGTAAGTGGGGACTAAGCTTGGCTGAAACAGAAATGTGCAGTGAAAGACAAATAGAAGAGGTTAAAGAATTTCAGATGAAGGTGATAGTCTATAGGCTCTGCGTGGTGATGTTTCAACAAACGGAATTTTTGGGAGGAATTGGAAAAAAAAAAAAAAAAAGAGAGAATTGGAAATACCAGCAGCTTCGTGCTTAATGAAGAAGAAATTGGCTACAGAAACTTTTTCCTCCAGTCAGTGGTAACTGATCTGAAGCAGCAAGGTGCTGCAGCTTTGATTTTTCCTCTTTGCCCCTGCACTGCCCCTGCAGCCGGCCAGGCACGGCTCCGACGTGTGCCCGCTGCGGAGCGCCTGGTGCTGGAAGGAGAGCCGTGCTTCCAGGCTTCAGGGGCCGCACTGCCTAATGGTCTGGCTCTGCTCCAGCCGGTGATTGACCCAATAAACTCTAATGAATCTGGATTCCTGCAGTCTGATTTGCTTCCTCTCCTGGTTATGCGCCTCTCCCAGCCCATGAAGAGCTGAAACCTGAGTGCCGGCTTTGACAAAGGGAGTGAGAGAGGGGGAAGCAGGGGAAGAAAAGACAGATAACAGCCGAATGTAATCAGTGTTTTATTACCATCCTCAGGAAGTGGGAATGGCTTTAAAAAAAAAAAAAAAAAAAAAAAGTAGTAGGTTGGAGCAAGGAAAGTTAGTTATGGTGAGGTTATTTGACAGGAAATTACAAAATACAAACAGACAGAAGAAACACATTTTAAAACAGGGTAGGAAATCTCAAGTTACTTCACTGTGTATATTCAAAACCCTCAAAGCAAAGGCTGAAAATAGCAGTTTAAACAAAAGCTATCTTATCTGATAAAGGCATTTCAAGCACAAAAGGAAATTTATATATTGGGTTGACAGTCTTAAAATAAACTGATTGTCTTGATAACACCATAGATTTAATTGTGGGAAAAAATTGGGTTCATTTGTATGACCTGCAGACACAGTAAATTCCCGTGTAAATTAATTCCTTTTCTTTGTACATTTCTTGTCTCCTAAGCAGTGTTTATCAGTGTTTTCCAGAAATTGTAAAGGTAGATTTATGCATGTAGGACGAGGCTGATAAATATGTGCATAATTTTTAGAATTCCATGCAGACCAGATACAATTCATTTCCTGTGCTACTGGATGGAAGCATATTAATGATACTTCAGCAAGCAACATTCAGATTCAGGAAGATTTTGGCAGAAATGTATTGTTTTGGGATGAGGGTAAAATTTCCAGTACTGGTGATTAGAATTATTATTTTATTAATATCATTTTCAGTCGATTTGTGATAAGCTTTTGAATACTTGGTGGGTCTTTTCACCTTCTGTGCAGAAAGGAAACTATTCTGTTACCTCAAGACCTTTATCCTGTTGAGATTTCAAATAAACATTGCATCCGTAAAGATATGTGTCCTTCTAGTGAGATAGGATATGTGTTACAGGCTTGAAAGAATTTCATTTGCTGGGAGGGAAGGAGCATGGAGAAGGGGAGGAAATAACTCAGTTGTGCAAATGATCTATTAGATTATCGCAGTTCAGATCAAAGGCTTAGATGCTGTGGGACAAAATATCTCACTTGCTTTTGACTGAAGCAGTAAGAAGAAGCATTAAGAGGTTTATAGGTACACCTGCCTGGCTGCCATGACTTGGAACTTTGTGTTGCCTCCAGCTCCCTGCTCAGCAGGCTGCATATCTAACAGTGTATTACAGTGCAGCAGCTACATCTGCAACTCTGTACCTCGTCATACTTGCTCAGTCCTGGGAGACGTGTAAGTTTGGGATTTTTTCCCCAGTTCATTTGCCTGCTGCTCCTGGAACTCCCTACTGCTAACACTACTGAGCCTTCACAGTCAATGAACACAGCAAAATAAAGTCTGGTGGGAGGGCACTCACTTGCTGAAGGCTTTGTTGGAAGGTAGTGAGGTGCGCCATGGCTTTATTCTGGCTAGGTTAGGTACATGGATGTTTCCTCTGCACTCAAATATTTCCTTTCCTAGGTGATCCAGGTGTGCCTGAAAAGCTCTTGGAGACCAGAGTGCTCAGATTTATCTGACCTTATGGGGCTCAGAGAGTATCACTGGAGTATAGGACAAAGTTGAATTCGCTTCAGTTTGTGTGAACCTCACAAGACTGTGAGGCCTGGTGATGTCTTATTGCTGGAAAATCTTGCCAGGAGTCCCGCAGAACTGTCAGGATCTGATGGGGGTTTCGCTCTGCTTAACAAATAACCATCAGCTGACAATGGGCTGTGAGAATTGGGCTGCAGTATGAATTTTCTGAACTTGTGATCATTGGGGTTTGCAGTCAAAATAAGTAGAAATGACACCTGTGCAGGAAAGCTGACCTTTTAAATACTGATTTATGTCTTATTTAAATGACCTCTTTAACAGGATTTCATAACTCAACCAAGTGACTTCATGAGGGAAAGCTGTGGGAGGAAAGTAGCTTCCTCCTTTAAAATGGGTGAGTGTTGATGTCAATAAGAATGGGTAATCTAAAACAGTGAGCCTTAAAAAAAATAAACAGAGAATCAAAAAAGGAAACAGCACTAAAATATCTTTCCAAAATGCATATATCAAGTGTATGGAAAAACAGGTAATAGAACCACTCTTGACTGACTTTTTTTGTCATAAGGTTTTGGAGTATTTTTATTTTCCTTTTTTTAAGATTCTGAAACCCTCTACAGTTACTCCTTGATACAATTCGGAAATCTATATGTGTTATTGCAGTAAAAAAGATCAATAAATTGTAGTGTCCTATAGTTAGCTCTCAGAATGTTGATCCAACTTCAAGTATTGGGAACTTCTCTTTTTTTCCTATTTGCTTTTTCAGCAACAATCAATAACAACTGGCACAGTTGGTAGAAGACTTTCTTAGGGTTAAAGAGCTTGTATCGAAATTAACACCTTTGAAGAATGCTAAGATAATTTTAAAAAAAGTTGGCTATTATTATGATGCATCTTTTGCAATCAAATATTTCTTTTTTTGTTTGAAAGTTTGGATATGTATGAATGAGATTTGGGGAGGTGCCAGGTGATCATGATGCCATATAATTTTCGTTCTGTCTTAGTGCCATTTTATAGCTATCATTTTACATGTGTAAAAAATTAAAAATCAGGTTCTGGAGATAGAAAGTTACTGCCTTATAACAATCCCTATCAGAAGTTAATGTTGTGACCAGGTAGCCAGCATGTTGTCTACTAAATACATATTAATGCCAGCTTTAACTTGTTAGCTAAGTTTAAAAATAACTACCGGAGTTAGGGGGATACAATCATTTGAATAATTTGCTTTAATAGTTTTGCTGTTTTCACATTCATAATGATAGTAAAATAGATGGACCCATTTAAAAAAAAACAAACAACTGTATTTTATGTTAAACTGCAAAGTGAGGAGACTATCTTGGAAAAATTCTGTTTGCTGGTTTTGGAAGGTGTGTACGTGAAATTCTTTGTGACTACTGATTGCAAATAAAACCTAGGTTGAGAAACACAGAGATATTGTTGTTGTCTCTTAGCTTTGGTTATGTGCATTAATTGAGCAGGTCTGTGACATCCAGTGTCCTTTCCCTGTGACAGAACTGAGACTATGTGTAGGTGACTGACTTGAGACAAGACTAAATGGACAGGAACTGTAATAAAGATCCAGCTTCATTGACAGGGTTCTTCATGCCTAAACTCCTAAGAAGTGTTCCAACCAAGCAAGGTGTTTCTGCAAGGCTGAAAGACTTACCAGTTTGATTTTGGGACTTTTAGGACAGTTCACCATTCCAAAATATGCCTCATGTATTTAACACGTGTCTCTGCATCTTCAAAACTCCGCTGTGGGTAAAGTTTGAGCTAATTAACCAGTAACAGATGTAAACCATGCTCACATCCAACCATATGTTATCCTTGTAGTTTATCTGTACTTGCTTCCTTTGAAAACCATGAAGGCTGAACATATACATTTACAAGTATATGGTTTTAGTTTTGCAACTTTTTATGGTTTCCAAATATAGACAGTAGTTCAGTTTGTTTCAAGGTGCTTTGAATAGAGTACCTGGCACATTTCCAGCATTTTTCCAATCAGTCACTGGCTGGCTTTTTAAAAAATTTAATTTTAAATATGAAGTGAGTATTTTGCGAAGCACTTAATCCAGCTTCAGTCTAGGACTATAGCCTCTAGATATTGGTTGATATTTGTGATCTTCACAGCTTGAGAAACACAATTCTGTGAAGCTTTGCTGCTCCTTTTTACAAAAAGCAAAGTTTCTTTCAAGCGCTTCCAGTTTTAGGGAGATGAGTGAAATAAAAATTGACGGTAAGACTGAATTTTATTATAAAACTTAAGGAGAGAGAAGGTAGAGAAAATTTATAAATATATTTTTTAAAATGTGTTAAAAATTCTATTAAAAAAATAAAGATTTTTAGGCCATTCTCATTCCTGTTTTGTTGGTGTGGTTTGAATGTTCATGGATTAGCAGTGTTACTACATTCATAGTTAGTGAAAAGCTTCTTCCTTCAGGGGCTTACTCAGTAGGGCCACAGCCCTGCAACCTGTGACGGGATAGGAAGGTGTTTTTCTCTGTTGTAAGACTGGAAAGCCATTTTATTTGTTGTGTGTAAGACAGACAAAAGTCTCCTTTTTATTCCCTTCACCCCTTCATGTGAAAGCTCTGCAGTTTGGCCTGAGGGAAGTAGGCTACAAAAGAAGGTATCAAATTTTGCAGCCATCCCTATAGTGCTGCTGTTGCTCCTTGAACCCAGCCTGAGGGAGCCATTACAGTGATCTTCTAGCAGCTGATGAGGGGAAAAGTAAAGTTTCTGTAGTGCTCAATCTGTCACAGCCATGGCACCTGGGCTCCATGCTAAAACACAGTTGCAAAATTACTGTATTCAAACTTACTTAAGGTTTATATATTTAACTAATATTATGTAAGAATTTCCCAAGTAGTTTATTAAAATCATGTGATATTACTTACAGTATTTTTACTCCCTACACCATTTTCCCCCCAAATTAATAGCCCAATATATAAATTACTTTCTATTAATGTTGTTGGGTTTTTTCAAATATGGATTTTTAAATTAAGTAGATACAAAGAAATGATCCTTTTTTATTCCTGTATCCTCTAGTTATACCCCTAAGCAGAAGTTGATTTGTGTTATATGATGGTATAACAAACTGTAACCTGAACAATGCATTGAAGGGAAAATATATATATGTAATATAGACATTTTAAATGTGATGAATGCTATTATTAGAATAGGACTGCATTAGAAAATGATTTTTTGCTACTGAATACCTGTGCATAGTGAAACTATTTACACAATTATGAAATAGCAAGTGTTTGAATTCTTTTAAAAAGTTGTTTTGTTTACAAATGTTGTGGGGAGCACAAATACAAATAGTTTTTACATGATTTATAACTATCAAAAATGCCTATGCTGCAAATTTTTTGTCTGAATGTATTTAACTAATTGATATTTCATAGACAGCTACAGTGGAACTGGTACTTGCCCTTGTTTGTTAAAAGTACCTACTGGTGAAACTTGTGTAAACCAGCTTATACTCTTGAGTCTTGAACTACTTCACCTTTCTCTTCTCTCTCAAGCTTAAGCATGAGTTTTGGAGTCTTTGGGTTCCCAGTCTTATCATAAAGCCCTCAGTTCATGTTTTCTTCTTTAGCGTCTCCATTCTTCTGGGTAAGAAGTGCTCAGATCTGATTTCTTCCTGGGCTTGCTCACTGGTAACACATGTCAACTTTGTTTCTGAAACAGTCACACATAAGAAGGAAATGGTGTTTGAAAAATCCCCACTGTCTCCTGACAAGCCTAAAGCTTGTAGAAGGGTTAGGAGTGTGTGTTATATTAAAATTGGGATGAGCTGAATTTTTGAGATAAGTTTATTTCCCAAAGCAAATTTTACTTTTTTGATCTACTTAAGCCAAAATGTCTTAGTTTAGTGTAATACGTAATGAGATAAAAAAAACCAAGGTAGAACATTTTATATGAAGACACAGTTCCTATGAGTGACATGAATTAGCAAGAGTTGGGCATTAGCTCAAGTCCTGAGCAGAAATGGCCATTTGGGCATAGTTCTTCCACGCTGTCCCCTCTCCAGCAGGTTTGGTGTCAGTGTGGTCTGATGGCTGGCCTGTGACTTCAGCAGTGGTTGGCATTTTAAACTCAGCCTCTTTAAAACCAGTGACTGAAAGAAATTGAAGCATTGGAGTCAAGCAAATGATAACATATAAATGGCAGGGGACTGACTTATATGCCTCCCTGCTGAATTCCTTACAACCTTTTCTCCTAGACATCCTGCCTTCCCACAGGGCAAAAAGCCCTCCCACTAGACCTTGATTCAGATTTGTACATCTGGCACTGATGTCTGGTGTGTGACAGTGACACTGTCAGCTATATGATAGACATTCCAGGTGATTTCAAAATCTTTCACAGAGAGCCACAAACCCAAACTAGCCTGTTTCTGCTGGGGGAGCACCACTACATTTAATGTTGAGCCCCATTTTCCTGAATGATGAATGGGGACTTCTGCAAAGACTAGAGGAGCCATTTGAGTTTGCAGCTAATTCATTTGGATTATTAAATTCAGAAGGAGTTTTCCTATGCTGTCTGGAAAACCATGAAAAAAACTGGCATCAAGGAATGAAGGACACCACAAGTGTGTATAGGACAAACCCACTTGCCCTGCCTCGATAATTTGAATTGGATTACAGTAATTAAATCAGATTTTTGAAGACATGGAGGAAGACATCTTCCAATAACATGCTCACAGTCTGTAAGAGATGTTTTGCAGTAATGAGAACAGGTTCTGGTTCACTTCTGAAAAATCGGTGTTGGTCTATAACTAGCAGCCTGTTGGGTTGTATTACAGCTGCTGAACACAAAACGTGCTACCCTGCACATCCAGCTGTATTTCTCATGGAAATACTGTGGCTATTGGAATTGAAGTAGAAACTCCTTTATTTGTGTAGTACAGTAATTGTGAAAGGATTTTTTCCACTACAGCAGCTTTGTCTTCATGTCTGCCACTTAGGAAAGTTTAACGCCATTTGGAACTGTTTTCACTTGCAGAAAGGTAAACCCTGTGTAAGGATAGCCATTTATTGGAATGCTAAGTAAAATGGCAGATGGTCTGGATGTACGATTTTGTCAGGTTTAGACAATGGAGAAAGGATCAAACTGTGGAAAAAGTTGTCATAATAGAAACTATACCTACTACTAACAAGTAGAGATTTTTAATTATATTTAAATGAGGTCAGATGTGTTTGAGTGAATTACATCCAACAACGAAAGATTAAAGATGGTCCCAATTGTTTAAACACACATGATCTCAAGCCTTTTTTAGTCTCTGATGGCGGTCTTGGTGTGCTCCTGCTTGTGCAGTGAGTCCTTCTCCCTTGGGAGAAGGAACCAACTCC
Organism: Toxostoma redivivum; assembly: GCA_013397375.1. Taxonomy (NCBI): domain Eukaryota; kingdom Metazoa; phylum Chordata; class Aves; order Passeriformes; family Mimidae; genus Toxostoma; species Toxostoma redivivum. The sequence goes on along the minus strand of VXBI01000289.1, from coordinate 526,820 downwards.
ACCTCCCTAAACCCTCCTTTCAGACAGTTGTAGAGAGCAATAGAGGATCTCTTGAGCCTCCTTTTCTCCAGGCTAAACACCCCCAGGTCCCTCTAACACTCCTTATCAGACTTTTGCTCCAGACCCTTTCCCAGCTCTGCTTCCCTTCTCTGGACACATTCCAGCCCGCAATGTCTTTCTTGTGGTGAGGAACCCCAAACTGGATAAGTGGATACAGGACTTGAGACACAGCCTCACCAGTGCTGAGTACAGGGGGACGATCACTGCCCTGCTCCTGCTGGCCACACCATTGCTGATACAGGCCAGGATGCCATTGGCTTTTGGCCATCTGGGCACTGCTGGCTCTTGTTCAGCCGCTGTCAACCCACATGTTCAGGTTCTTTTCTGCTGGGCAGTTTTTCAGCCACTCTGCCCCCAGCCTATAGCACTGCCTGGGGCTGTTGTGACCCAAGTGCAGGACTCAGAGCTTTACCTTGTTGAACCTCATACAACTGTCCTGAGCCCATCAATCCAGCCTGTCCAGATACTTCTGTAGAGACTTCCAGATGGAGGCTCCTGCCCAGTCAGTTTGGTGCTGTCTGCAAAGTGACTGAGGGTGTCTCAGTCCCCTTGTCCAGGGGCTCAATAAAGGTACTAAACAGTACTGGCCTGTCACCATCACTCTCTGGGTCTGGCTATCCAGCCAGTGTTTTAATCAGTGAACAGTGCACCCATCCATTAGCATCCATTTTCTCCAAATGATTGCTGTGGGAAACAGTGTCAAAGGCATTACTAACATCCAGGTAGACAACATCCACAGGCTTTTCCTCATCCACCAAGCAGGTCACCCTGTCACAGAAGGAAATAAATTTGGCCAAGGCAGAGCTGCCTCTCATAAACCCATGCTGACTGAGTCTGATCCTTTGTTTATCTTGTACATGTTGCATGATGATATGCAAGCTCATCTTCCACGAACTTCTCCAGCATTAAGGTTAGGCTGACAAACCTATAGTTCTCCAAATCCTCCTCTGGCCCTTCTTGTAGATGGGCATCACATTTGCTAGCATCCAGTCAATAGGAATTCCCCAGTTAGCAAGGACTGCTGGTAAATGATGGAAAGTGGCTCAGTGAAGCACCTCCACCAGCTCCTTCAGTACCCTTGGATGGATTCCATCTGGCTTCATGAACTCGTGTCTAAATGGCATAGCAGATCACTGACCACTTCTCCTTGGATTATGGGGGCTTCATTCTGCTCCCTGTCTTCAAGCTCAGGGAGCTGGGCAGCCTGAGATCAACTGGTGTGACTGTAAAAGACGGGAAAAGAAAGCATTAAGCACCTCAGCCTTTTCTTCATCCTTCATCACTCTGTTTCCTCTATGTCTAATGAAAAATAGATACCCTCTGAAACATGATGGTCTAGAAAAAGCAGCACAGTGCAAATTCTTATTGTGCATTGGTGCATCTGTTGTTTCTGAGTTTTTGTTGTTTACCTTCTTTTATACCTCTGCAGTGTAACAGCTTCTTCTAAGAATTTCTTTCCTTCCACGTCTACATTTTTGAGTCATCACATCTAATGTACAGTATAATTTAAAACCAAAATGTTTTCATGTGATAAGGGAATTCTGATTGTCCTCCTCATTTCTAGAGGCCTGCTCTGAGACCATCAATGGTTATGATCCACATGTGCTGCTGAAGCTGGCTAGAATGGTGTGACAAATGTAAGTATTTTGAAGAAACTTGCCCCTGCAAGCCTCCATTTGTGTACTGGGAATTAACAGATGCTTTACTATCCCTGTGTCATGCCCCCCTTCTGTAATGTGCATACAATGATATCATTCATATCATCACACAAAGATGATGTGAAAATGAATCACTTAATGTTAGTAATGCATTCAGATGTTGTGATGAGCACTGTAGGAAAGCCCATAAGCAAATGAATAATTCATTGTTCGAATCAGGCTTTGAACAGTACACAGTAAACAAGACATGGGACTTCACACTGAATAGTAAGAGTAAGCCGAAATAATTAATGATCACTTGTTCAACTATCGTGGTTGACTCAGAGTATTGAAAGGGAATGGCATCTTGTGGAAAGAGTGTAATCATGAACTAAGGGACTGGATGCTAGTATATGATGGGAAAGATAAATAAAGAAAAATAGTTTTTGTTTTTTCTTTTATTTTGTTCTCTCAGTGAACTTTAGTATTAGTTCTTATGTGCATTTTGGAACAAAGATGAAGTGTGTTAGACTTCCCAAATTGCCTGATTTTAAGTCTGTGTATCTCCCATTAGGTAGATGTGATAGTATTGGAGAATCCTAATCTCTTCTTTAATTCTATTTTCATAGTTTACTGCTGCCCAGTGAATCCTTTTGCTCTTTGGTGTTTAAGCATCAAATGAAGGGTATAACACCTTCTCTGGACACTGTGGTACAGTCTTTGAATATATTTTTTTATTTTGATATATCTCATTTCTTATATCTTGATATGAAATTATCTTAAGGGCAGCTAATGGAAGAGGAGATGTTAACTTTCTCCTGTGTACTGGCTGCAAAATAAAAGTTTAGTTTTGATAGAATCTTAGGTTCTGGAGTAGCTTGTTCCTGTGTTCAACCTTTTGACCTTCCTTTCCATGATAGCTCTGAATGTTTACATTCTGAGAGTGAAAAAGAAAACTGAGGGAGGTATTTGCAGCTACACTACATAAAAAAATGTCAATTATTCAGGCTGGTTAATAGCTCCTCTAGTAACCAAAGTCACCTGCAATTTTTTATAGTCTTAGAGCATAAGTCATCCAGAACATCTAATCAATTCCACTCTGTAGATGGAACTGATTTTTTTTTCCCAGGTATCTCTTCCCTGTTTCCCTAAGCTGAATCTTTAAAAATCAATTCCTTATTTTGATCAGTTTAAAATCCTGAATATGCTGAGGTAATGATACTAAACTTCTAGCATTTCACTGCTTCCAGTGACAAATCTATTGGCAGTGCAGCATTAAAAAAAATCCCAGAATTTCCATGAAAACTGTTATAATTCACATTTGGAATTTAAAATTTATTTTAACTCTATTTTTTGTGTTTTAAATGCAAGACCACTGAACACAGACACTGAAAGAGCCACCGCCTATGTTAATACAATGACATCACTCAGTGTGATAAATAGCAGTTATGTCACACCCACTTTTGGAAACAAAAGCAAATCATGTCTTGAAAGCAGTTTTGTATTTCACACTTCTGGAGCAATTTAAGCAAGTGCTACTGCTCCATAGTATTTGGGCAAATTTTGAGGGCAAAGCCTGCATAGTAGCCTAGTGATTGGAATAAAACGCAGGATCAAATATAAAGGGATAAATCTACATTTTAGGATTGTAGAGAAATATGAGCTTTAAGTGCATTAACAAGATAAGAAATGTAATGAAAGGAAGAAACATTCTTTCCTAGATTCTGAAGTTGGCAAAGACCAGCAAGCACAATTCTTTTGTTTTTTACTATAATGTATGTAAACAGAAAACTTGCAAAGGATGAACTCCTCTTTTGCAAAGATGAGCCAAATTATTATACCTGTAGGTTGAAACATTCAGGAAGTTCTAGGTGAAGTTTCATGGGTCTTTTATGGGAGCTGAGCTCTGGATATTAGCTGGTATTTGCTTCTATTTTTATTAGCATTTTCTTAAGGTCCTGCATAATTTTTAACCTGAGTTCATATTAAAACAAATACCTCATCTACCTTACAGTCAAAACCTCATAGAGGTGGATTTCTCAAGTTTGCAGGCATTGGAAACTTAAAATGCGACCTGTAACTTGGAGACGCATGCTGGTGAATGTAGGTACCTGAAGAAGTCTGCAAATCTGCTGATGCACATCAGGCCCTGAGTTAGCAACTACTGAGATATTTCTTTGCATTTTTTACCCAGGGATCTCAAAGCCTGTTATACCCGAGAAGATGTGTATAAGTTACTATGGGCTTTTCTAAGCCTTCACAAACGGAAGCATAAATCAGCTTGGATTACACTGCATGCAGAAGTGGTGTTAGGAGCAGAAACCAAAGGTCTTCTTTCTCCTCTGGGTCAGCTGACCCAGGACTGTGAGAAAACTCATTCATGTGCACACAATTCCGCCTGCTGTCAAAGTCTTTAGCCTACTTCCCTAAGAAAACAAGACTTTTATTCCTTCTTTTTTCCTCTTCTCTCCTTTTTTTTCTTTTTCTCCCTCTGCACCTCTTCTGCTTCATCCCTTCACCCAATAACCTTTAATTGTCTTGGCCATAGGAAGTTTGGGCAGAGCTGGAAGGGGAGAGCAATAAAAATGGTATGAAATATGGGACTGGCTAGAAAAGGAAGATAAATTAGTCCTTTCTGAGAGATGTGTGAGCCTACCAGGTCTGTGCTCCATCTGGCCTGAGAGGCTGTCTGAGCTTCTTGAACACCAGCTCAGGCTTTGCCATAGCAAGGCTGACTCTGTGCCCAGCTGGAAGTTGGCTGATAGAGAGGGATGTGTGGAACCTTGTTGAAATGGTGTCACTGGAGTAAGGGTTGCTCGGAGTTGTAATTGGCCATAAATGAGAGAAGCTTAGGTTTAATTACTGGCAGAAGTTTGCAGAAGAACTTGGAGCTATTCTTTCTGCCTGTAAAAATACATTTAGCCTGCTTGGGAATGTACTCTTATAATTTTGATCATCTTGGCAATTAAAAAAGGCATTTTATTTCCAACTAGAGTTGACAAAGCAGAAATTTATTTAAAATATTGAACTCTAAGCCTTAGAGTTCCCACTCTAAGGGAGTGTTTCTTTAAATAAATACATAGCAGCATCTCAAACTCCAAGAGGTTGTTTTTTTTTTTTTTTTAATCTTCTGTGTTCTTTCCAGTTATGTCTTTCATCTCATGGGAACTGTCTACTCCTTGTTTTAATCCCAAAACATCATCAAAGTCAGTGGGAAAGAAGAGGAAAAAAAGTAGTATCTGCAAACTCTAAAATAAAAGCTTAGTGTATTGTGTTTGAGCTGGGCAAAATCCTATTCTAGTAGTTTTAGACTTTGTATAGGGAATTTTCAGACTTGGAACTTTTAACTGCATTGGTATATGGAATAGAATTATTCTTTTCACCAAGGACTACACACATGAAATGCGTGAAGAACATGTGGAGTGATGTTTAATTTTGTTCTCCTTTGGAGTACAACATTGTAGCTATTTAGGATAGAGGGAAATCAGAAACGTATATCTGAAACCTGTCCCCAGTGTGTTTGGAAGAGAAAAATGGAGCCTGTTGTCCTTCCACTCCCCTTGGAAAATCTGCCATCTTGATATTCTGTAATCTGTGTGAGCTTTCAAGGTCATCAAAGTAATATTCTCAAACCTATGGATTTAGTATTCCTATAGATAATAGTATCAGGCCCGTTATCTCATACTCTTCAATTTTGTTTTGGCTTCCTGCAGTTTACATCCCATTGTCCAGTGATATTTTCTGCTTTCTTTTAAAGTAAAGTCAAATAACACTTCCTATGTTGGCTCTGGACTTAATAAAAATCAGACATGCAGCATTTGGGACTCTTAAAATAACACGTTTTAATACAAAGATGTGAGATATCTTTTGAAATCTGTGGTGGATGTTTATTTCCTGCTGGGCTTAATTTAGGAATCTAGTGCTAGCATTAAACCAAGGGGAAAAATGTTTGCTCTTTCATCTGTGTGCCACATCCCATCCAAAATCACAAACAGCTCCTTTAAATTTCTGATCTTTGTCCCCTGCTGGATGTGCATAATGCACATGCCTGTCTGACATATGAGACAGCCAGAGCCTTAAGAAAAAAAATAAAATTACTAAGCTTATGCTTCTTGTCTTAGACCTCATAATAATCTGCATTTTGGGAGAATGACAAGTAGCCAAATCTGTTTTGATTTAATAAAGATGAAACCTTTCCTTTTTTTTAAGAAACATCTTTCTTACCAGGTCAAAAGTCCTGATTTTATTGGAAAAACAAAACACAGGTAAAAATGCTTGGGGAATAAATACCTTCCCCACATCAGTTCCCTTTTTTTGATACTGCATATGAATACAGAAGTAAATACTTTCAGGAGTGTCACCTTAAAATGGCAAAATTTATTCAGGTCAAACTCAAATGTCTTTAACACCTGGCCATGTAGCTCTTACAAACCCTCATTATGTAGGTGTACACCATAGCATGCAGAAGAACTTCTGGTTTTGTGCAAGCTGAAATGAAACTGTGTGGCTTTAGACATTCAACTGCTTGGATCACATAAAAGAGCTGGGCTCAGAGTTTAAAATAAGTTTTCACTTTCTATTCGATAAAAGTCTATCTTTGAGAAATCATCTTGGGCCCATTGTGCTATAGTAGAGATTATACATGAAAAGCATATTTTAAAAGAAAGTTATTAAGCTGTAAAATGTAACATTGAAAAGTTTGATGCTAGAATCAATATTGGTCCTGTAATCTCAGTGGGTACATTGTATGCAGTCATTATGATGCAGATTTTAATTATAAGCTTGCATCTTTTTTCTCTGTAGTTACTCTGCCTCATTTACATACACATCCCTTCTCACCTCTTCTTCCCCTTAAAGAAAAAGCCCTCTTTAAACTGACAAGCTATTTGATGTTTTGTTTTCCCTTTATGCAGTATAAGAGCGAATTGCACTAACTGTTTGCTGTTCCAGCCCTGATATGAGGGCAAAATAATTAATTCTTTCCTGCAATTCTCTGTGGTACTTTACCAACTGAGGAGCAGAGTGATCCTCTACAGCCTAACACCAGCTTTTTAGCTGCAATTGCAAGGAAAGCCCTGCCAGCACAAACTTAGAGAATTAATGCATTGAAGTTTTAGTAATTATTATAAAGTGTCTGTGCACAGATTTAAGTTTTCTACCAGGTAGAGAGAGCTGAGAATATTCTGAGTTAAAAAAAAAAAAAGAAAAAAAAGAAAAAAGAAAAAAAAAGCAGGCATGTTCATAACTGACAGGCACGTTGCCAGTTCCTGATCCAAAGCAAGTGTCTTCTAAGGCTTCCCAAAGGAAAGGCCGCCAGGATTTTACAGTGTGTATTCTTCAATTAATTTGTTTGTGAAAACTGAAGTTTATATTTATAGAAAAGCAAGGTCTCAGGCCAAGCAATTTAATTTGCTGGAAAATAGGTCTTTGAAAGTAAAAATATCTGACCCACTTTGTAATTGAGAGTGCTGTTTAGCTAAAAGTATTAGTTTTGTAAAAGACTAAGAAAGTGTCCTAAACTTTGATTTTCTTCAAAACATTCTGTTGTTACCATATTCAAAGTGTTCTGCACACAGTGGGCAATAATCAGCTGTGCTATGCTGGTAGGAGTATGCTGGTCAGATATGCCGTGGGTCTGATCTGCTTTCTGTATTTCAGATTTCTGTCTGTGCCTTATATAACCACACTTTATCTTTTTTAAATGATGCTCAGTAATAGAAATAAACTAGAACTTAATCCAAGGCAGTCTGAGTGTTCATTTTTAAAATGAGATTATTAACTCAGTGGTTTTCAAAGCTGGCTTTGTCAAAAGAGGTAACATGACTTTTCAGGGTCTTTTCAAAGACCCTAAACTCCAGTTAACACTTCATATCAAAGGAAGAAACTAAGGGGTAATTCTTTAGAGCAGATATTTTGCTTTCTTGGAAAAAAAGAAAATTCCAAATCCTTGGTATTGACCTTAGGCAAAGTGATGAAGTTTGAAAGGAGCAGCCTCAGCAAGGAGGGACTGCTCCCAAGCACCTCTCTACCTGGCACTCCTGGTAAAAAGTTGTTTTAACCATAGTTTAGTCCAAAAAGTCTACTCAGTGTCCTTATTTTTTGCCCCATACTGAGCACATCTTACACACATGACTCAGAGGTCATGATATGTCCCAAGTGCAAGACACTGATATATTTTTTGCAGTCTCTTTGATCCATGATTTCCTTTTACTTTACCAGAGAGAGCTCAGTTGTAAGCACACACCAAGGTACAGGAGAAGAAACTCAGCGATGTGACACCATTTTGCTGATATTATTTTGGTATACTTTGTTCATTATTTATGTGAAGTCGTGATTTCTCATGTTGATATTAAATCTCATGTAGGCAGCATTTCTCTCATTTGGAGGTTGAGGTAGAAAGGTAAGGTAGGAATCATCAAAGGGCTGTGTAGAATCAGCCCTCTGTCTTAACAGTAAGCTGCCCCAAAATTAAATTGTCCTGATGATGAGATGCCATTAGTATATTACCTCCAATAAGGTCTTTGTTTCATCAGCTGTGTCATCACTGGTACAAGAATGAAAATGAATACCCAAGTGGTACACAGACCAACTCAAACCACAAAACTGACCTTTTTATTTTCAAAAATCCCCAAAGCAGTTCTCATAAAACAAACCATCGCACCATCCATTCTAGTATTTTCTTTGTAAAATATTTGTTCAGTAAAATGCGTGCCCTTTTGATTGTCCTTATAGGAAGATATACCAGAGGGAAAAGTTCTAGGCTGGTGGTAAAACTTTCAGAAATTACAAATGGATTGAAGACTTCTAAGGCCAATGTTTTTATAAAGAGTTTAGACACTGAAGGCTGCTTCACTGACTTCCAGTGAGACAATATTTCTAAGCATGGTTCTGAAGAAGAGCCTGAAAAGCTAAAATGTGTTGGGAGTTTTTACAATGCTACCTTCAATCTTTATGTGCTGTAATGGAGACAAATTTTAGGCAATGGGAACAAAGGAAGTCCTAGCTGGGTGCATTCCTATTCTTAACTGGAGGCTTTGAAAAATGAATCAAAGTATGGAGAAAGCACAAAGCTTGTCTTGAATGCAATGTCTTAAATACAAATCCAATACAAGTATCTTCTCGTGAAAATGTTTTATCTTCACTTTTTTCTTCTATTTTGAGAATGATCATAGTGTATAATGTGAATTGTATATGGAATTATCTTTTAATTGAGCTTCAACATCCCATGTGTACACAAAAATATGTGCATTTGTGTTGCTGCAGTAGTTACTCTTCCTCTGCAACATTTCCTATACGTAGAATGGGAAATATGCAGACGATTCAGCTTCTCTAAATGAAAAATACTTAGTTTTTAATGAGTGCAGTCTAGATTTTTTTTCATATTTTGCTCATTTGGGCATATCTGGGTTTATTGCACATTTTCTTAACCTAAAATTAAAGCCATGAAATAAAACCTTGTGAAACCCACCATGAATTCTTAGGTTCAGTTTCACAGATTTTTGTATTTTTGTCCTAGTAAGTTAATTTTTTGTGCAATGGTCGTTGTTATGACATATCTTTATTCCAGGACTTCACTTCTCATTTATTGAACATTTCTTAGAGAGCTCCAGAGAGAGCTGAGAACATACTTGACTCTGATACAGTGATATAGATAGAGCCAAATATGAGCAAAATGAAGCTTGTAATGCTTATGCTTCTGTATTTTACTGTGGTATTTATGTGACACTTCAGATTATTGTGCTGGCATTTCAGATATTTCAGTTTCTCCTCATCACCATTATCCTTAAAATTGTTTCCATAGATAGTGGGCCAGAAGCAGGAGATGCAATGGAGCTTTTAATGTAATAGCAGGGATTGTCCAGATTAGGTCTCTACAGAGAAGGTGTTTGGCTTTCAGACCTGTGCTTTCTTTATTCATGCAAGTACAGGTCACATTCACCTCTTGTCTGTAATGAAATACTCAAGTTTTACAGTTCATTTGCAGAAACTGTCCACGCAGGTGTCTCTGATACTTCATGGCTGGTTTGTGACATGCTGCTGGTTTTGGCATGTTTTTGTCCACTTAAAAATAAATTCTGTTGTTTTTTTTTTCTAAATTCTTTTAACACTAAATATAATTTTCATTAAATTTTTTTGAGAAATCTGAATTAATGGAAAATTTATAGGACTTTGTGTTAAAATTCCAGATGTTTTGGATAGAATGTGCTGCTAGAAGTAGGGGTTCTGTGTTGGCTTTGATATGTGCCTTCAATGATGTGACATTGGAGGACACATAGAAGTCATCCTTAGATGTGCAGAATTATTGTTGTAAGCAAATAAATTAAGTGTGCAGACTTTTGGGGCAACTTTCAATTCTGTGCATTGGTTGTCTGATGCTTGTCAAACTTTTGCTTTGAAAATCCAGAGGTTGCATATTTTGACTGAATATTTTATAGATTATGGATAAAACATTAAATATGGTTTGCTGGATGTTTGTGTTTCATTGCTGTAAATTTACCTTATATTGATTTCTGAGGTATAAGGTTTTTTTAGCTATTTTTGCCTTTCCATTAGAAAAATGGAGTTTAATAAAGAGAAAAGTTTGATTGCCATAAAAGAACAAATCGACTGACGCATATTTTTGACCTAGCTATGTGAGCAGTATTTTTAAAAGTACCATACAAATATAAAATGAGTGAATCTGGCTGCAGCTTGTTGTTTAATGGATATGAGAGAGACTGTAGGTTCAGTGTCATTAAGCAGTTTCCTTAAATGGGGATGTGGTTTGGAATGGTTGTTTATAAATATGCAGATGTACTTAAGCCCAATAACTGTCAAGCATTTGCATGTTAATGAAGTGCTACTGCACTAAGCAGTGGACAGCCAGCTGGAACTGTGGAGATAGGATTTATGCTGAGGATCTCAGGGAAACTGCCTGCCATGTAAACAGAAGGTATGGCTCCTATTGACTGGCAGAGATCTTGTTCACTATTGACACTTTCTTGTATTCTATCAGATTCACAGTAAAACCAAGTTCTTGCTCTTTCTAACCCTTCTGTTTTTTTCACTAAAGTAAATCAATTTTGAGGAAAGAAATGAATACCCTTCTTTCTCAGATAGACAGTAGAATTCATAAGGGAATAATTACAAGTTTAATTCAGCTCTTTTAATGACATCAGCCCAATGATTCTTGGATTCAAAGTCCCGGATGAGTTCCTAAGCTTTTTAACTCTAAGCTTCTAGGCTGAAATAGTATGACTTTTAAATTTTTTTTTCCACTGGAAGATCAAAGAAATGACTGCAGCATTAATTAACTGTGTATTTTGTTTGTGTAGCCCACTGAAGAAAGATTGTGTATTTAATAACATTCATTTGCTGGGTGAGATAAGGAAAGAAGGCTGGTGTATTGGGCCTATTGGAGGAATTGTCTGTAGGGCTGACAAAAGCTTCTAGAAGTTGGTCATCCATGTATATATTTTCTAGGAGATTCTTCTGTCAGATCTAGTCTGAAAATCCTGTCATGAGCATTTCTAATGGGCTGGATTGCAGATTGACTCGATGATCTTGAAGGTCTCTTCCAACCTATTCATTCTGTGAATTCTGCGGATTTCTTGGGGTGACTGTTTTATTTTGTGCAGATTTCAAGCACATGAAGATTTTTTATTTTGTACAAAAGTTACAAATATATTGTTGGGAATGTAGAAGGGAATTACATGTTTCTACATTATTTTCTTTTCGGTAGTGTAATAGTGTCCATAGCTTCCCCTTCTACAAGAATACAATGGGGTAGTGTGCTGTGGTATGATTAAAAACTGTACTGCTTTGGTCAAGGCAGGCCACCCATCCCTTATAGCCGTTTTTTAGCAACTCACTATTTGTCCTTAAGCTTTTTCTGGAGGCGGGTGCAACACTTGCCTTGCTCCAGATGTGGGACATCTCTGCTGGTGATTTTTCAAAGACAGAGAGCAGACGCACTACAGCAGCAACCTCTTCTCTCAGCACCCTTGGGTGCAGCCCATCTCTGATGTCCTCACAGCTGCTGAGTTGCTACGGTCCCAAAATGATGACTGCTTCTGCTAGACTGAGGTGTAGAGCACCACTGAATCCACACTATCAGAAAACATCCTTGGTTTCGTCTTTGTTTCTCTCGATGATCACTGTAAGGGAAGGGAACTCTGCCAGTCACATGTGAAGATTGTGCTTCTTGGTCTGGTTTGCTTAGAAATAGGAGTCATACAAAGCAGCTGCTGCTGCTGGGGAGGGAGAGCCGTGATATTTTGCCAAGGAGGAGAAATGCTGGAGGAAACCGTGCCCCCTTCTACAAATCCTTTTTGTAATGCAAAAGGATTATTCCTTAATTAAAAGAAGTCGTAGATCTCTGCCTGCTGGTTGGAAGCAGCACACCTGTGTGCTGGCTCCAGGGGGAGCTGGCTCTGGTTGCCTGCTGGCTGCCGGCAGCCACTCTGATCCTGTTTCTGCGGGAACAAGTGTTGGATCAGCAAATGGGATGTATGTGAGAACAATAACACACAAATATTGATTTACTGGCTACCCGAGCTATTTCTGTGGTTGCAAGCTGTCCGCCTTCAGCCACACGCCTAACACATAGTGCCCTGCTCTGCTGCCTTATCTTTAGTGCTTGCAGAGGAATAAGGAGTGTTTTAACACATGGTACGTGAGAAAGTGCATCCATGGAGGGCTTGTGTGGTCAGCCAGAGCTTAGTTCAACCTATTTCTTCCACTACCACCTGTGCCAAGACTTTGTGTCACGTTTGTTAACTCTTCAAACTGAGGACAAGGACTGCTGTGGTGTCTGACATCTCCCAGAGGAGTGAGGAGCAGACAACAGAACAGAGCTGGGGAGGTGGTTATCCTTGAATTTTCCACTCTTCCTTTCTTTCTCTTTCTTTCTAACTTTTCCTTCCTTCCTTCCTTCCTTCCTGGAATCCTTCCTTCCTGGAATCCTTCCTTCCTGGAATCCTTCCTGGAATCCTTCCTTCCTTCCTTCCTGGAATCCTTCCTTCCTTCCTTCCTGGAATCCTTCCTTCCTTCCTTCCTGGAATCCTTCCT
>VXBI01000289.1:485045-513890 GCA_013397375.1 Toxostoma redivivum | reverse complement strand
TCCTGGATCCTTCCTTCCTGGAATCCTGGAATCCTTCCTTCCTTCCTGGAATCCTTCCTTCCTGGAATCCTGGAATCCTTCCTTCCTGGAATCCTTTCTTCCTGGAATCCTTCCTTCCTTCCTGGAATCCTTCCTGGAATCCTTCCTTCCTTCCTGGAATCCTTCCGTCTTGGAATCCTTCCTTCCTCCCTCCCTCCCTTCCTCCCTCCAATAAACCCCCCGACCTTATCCCTTCATATTTAGTGCTTTGTAAAAGGTTACATTCAGCCTGTCTCAGTTTGAACAAAAGGGGATGAAAAACCCCATTATGATAATAAAATTATGTTCTGTGTAATTTTAGATGTCAGTCTGAAAATCTGCTGATTTGGGATTGTGTTCAAGCATAAGTCTAAGCTTACAATAAAGTGGCATTTGTGCTTAAAAATTCTGACTCTTCTGTTCCATGAATGCAGATTTAACTCTTATTACTATGAAGATAACACCAGAATTGTTGGTTTTGATCTTACTATACAAGATTCTAATCGACAACCAGATTCCTTGTAATTAACCCCTTACTAGATGGACTTTTATGTTTTTTAAACCTACACAGCTTTTTGTTTTGTATATCTCTAGACACTTCTGCATTTTGTGGTCTAATTACATTTTTAATAGAAAGGAATTTTAGCTTTCCTGGGCAAAGGGTTAAAATGGATTTTGCACCTGAGAAAGGGAATTTAATGCTATGCCAGTCAAGCAGCAGTAGGACTAAAATCCCAGAATGCCTGACAACTGTCTGTCTGACAGTGCCTAACTGTAGTCTATTGCCCTCACTGTCCTATCAGGAAAGCTTTCTAGGGCTCAGTGAACTCCAGAGAGTTATTCTGCTTGTTTGCAGAATCTTTCCTTCTGCCCTTCCTGCTCTTTCCTTTTTATTATTAAATTACTTATTAATTACTCCCTGCATTCTAAGGCTGTTAAACAGCTCAACAAACTTTGAATTTATGCCAGAGAAGCTTTTGGCTTCTTCAATTTGTCCAGCTTCAAATGGCTCCCATTGTCCAAACCTGCAGCAGGCTATTGATGTGGTGTGGAAAAGCCCTGATGGAGCAACCTTTCCTTGAGAGCACAACACAGGAACAGCAGGTGTCATGGAGACCTTTGGGCTGTTTCCACAAGCTGTAAGGGCTGTTTCTGCAGTTTGGGATCCCTCTGTGGGCTTGGTACCTGCTTGTGTTGCCCTCCAGCTTCTGCAACACTGCTTTGTTGCAGTGTGCTATTGAAATTACTCTTGCTGGCAGAACTTCTTGCCTGTGGGGTTTTTTTTAAGGTTCCTGGGCACTACCGAGACAGTCAGCAGACCCTTCTTGTACTGAAAATCTCCTTGAAATATTGGAGATCATATGATTATTTCAGTTGTTTGCTTTACTGAAAAACCTCTGCTGTATGTCAAAACTAAAGGAATCCTTTTTTCTCCTTAACACACTGATAGTTCCTGGCAATTGTGAGCACGACATAAACCCATTAAAAACCCCCAATTAGTTCTTAACCAATGTTTATACCATAGCTCAATACAAATTATGTTTAAACATTAGCATGAAACAAAACTATGCTATTTTCTTTTTGACAAATTTGTGTATGCTGTGGAAACCACAGGATTTGTGGGAGGAGGAGAATGCCTTGGAGAAGAATCCAGTATTAACTGGCTATTGGTTACTGAGATGGTACACAAACCTCGGCGTCAGACTGGCTTTGTTTGTTGCTCCAGGAGTTGTGGGCTGATGAATGTTTTTTTAAGGAACACTTTTCTCAGTTGCATGCTTGCCTAGAGGTGGTCTCCTCTACCACAAGCACCTTATTCTTGCCAGTCATCCCTTCAGGCTCAGCATGCTGGTGTAAGCCAAAGCAAGAAAACATATCCACAGACCACAGCATGCTGCATCTTATCAGCGGTGGCCAGCAAACAAGCTCAAATCAGCCCTAATTTGTAAAAAGCTTACCAAGCTAGGACTAGGCTCCTCAGGAGACAAGCTGCCTCTTTCTTAGCAGCTGAAATGATGAGATACACCGGGGGCTGCTGTCCTGGATCGATTGAATGTGCTGATGTCCTGACACCCTTTGCAGACATCAGACGTATTTAGAACTTAGGACATGCCTCCATTCTGCTCTGTTTATCCTGAGCCTCCTGGAAACCATATGTCTGTGACTCATGGGGCATTGAGCCTGGGCTAATCAGCTATGTTGACAGGCAGGGTATATTTTATTGGGCTTAACACAACCTTAATGTTGTTGTGCAGTTTCCAGAATACTTTGTGTGGATATGCCCATGATCAGAGGAGCTTAAAGTAACTTGGAATTTGTCCCTGTCCAGTTCAGACTGCATGACCTTTCAAGTGACTGTGAATCAGTATCTCTTCCTTTTTCCTCTGTGCCCCAAAGGCCAATCCAGGACAAGGAGGTTTTGAAGGGACACAAGAAAAACAGAGCCAAAGTAAACACCAGCAAGGAAAGAGGAGAGGAGAGGAAGAAACAGAAATAGCAGTGGAAATCTGTCAGGTACAGAGAAGGTCCTTTTCGACATACTCTATTTCTTATAGCACTTAGCATACATTTAGTTAAACTGGTAAAAAAGCCCTGTGATATGTTATGCTTGCATTTACAGTACATTCCTGCTGGGAAGATTATATTCAGCATTTGAACTAAGGCGAACTGGAAGTGTTTTGAAGGAACTGTGTATTTTAACAAAGGTGTTTTTTAAATTCTGGAACATCTTCCTACTTGCTCTCAACTAGATTTATGTATTAAAAAAAATAGAGGAAAAAGTCAGTGTGAGCATGCTGTGGGTATGCTACAGAGCTGCAAAGATGACTGGCCCTCCCTATTTGGCTGGCTACTTTCTGAGAGGATGTTGAACACATGCTCTGGTGCTGTTTGAAGGCCCCATGAGAGGAAGAAACTGATTGAAAGCTCTCAGTTATGCTGAAGTGGGTGGCCAAAGTGCTGGAATTAAACAGCTGCTATGAACCTGCTGAACTTTGTTGTTTATAAATTATTTTGCAAGCCATCTGGAACAAGATTGGTGTCACAATTTACAAAAGCTCTAGCTGAGGTTTTCAGGTTGAGCAGCAAGTGTGAAATATTATTAAGTGATTATCAGATTTTAAAGGCTTTTCTGAGTGGCTTAAAGAGAGACTCTTAGGTTAGAGAGGTTTTAACTGAGACACATTGCTGGCTTTTCTTTCCTCACGGTGTGTTTATCTAAGTTACATTTGGGTCTCCCATTAAGTCCTTAACAATACCCAAGAATCACACTGTGGCTGAGTAGAGGGAAAATACCCATTAGATAACAGGTTCATTTGCTTCCTGGGTGGCAGGTTGTACTGCTGTCCCTGACAAAGTATTCCTCAGAAAACCTTCCCCATGTGTAGGACTGATGTCAAACGTGAGATTATTTATGATTCAGGTGGAATGAAGCTACTTAATACATTTGCCCATTTCCCAAATCTTGCTGAAGCAACCCAGTGGCTTTTTGGACAAGGGCATGAGGACTACGCAACTTGGCCTGGCTATAAATGGCAGCCTCCCTCTGGCTTGGCTGGCTCTGTCTTTTATGGGCTTTCCCCTTGGTAGCAGAACAGTGTCCATAGGTGCCACTGTAGCTGAACAAGCATGGGCTGGATGAGGAGACCAGGCCTTGGGTGACCTTTGGGAATCACACTATGGGAAGTGTGATTTTATTGTCCCTAGCTATGGCCTCCCCTGGATCCATGAGACTGGGAATCTTTGAGTTTTCCAGCTGTCTGCTGTTAGAACAAGGGGGATTTTTGCCTCTTTTCTTAATGAATTTCTCTTTATAAGTCTTTGGTCCAGTGTGCTGTGAGGGTGACTCATGCATTTATGCTGTGAGCAATCTACCTGAAATGGCTCAATGTGTGGGATACTCAGCATGCACTGGCTGGGCATAGAATGGGAAATGTCACAGGAAAGAGGCTGTATCCCACAAATCTCTGCTATTTCTGTGCTCTGTACACAGATCTGATGGTGTGCTGACATGTGCACATGTGTTGACACACAGCATTCTAGTTAAGGTGCATTGCAGCTTAAGCTCTTTTTGGAAGGTTGCTTCCAGTGAAGGCAGGGGGAACTGAAAGTCTCATAGATTTTCGTCAGGTAGAAAGCATGGATTGACAACTTGAACAGATATGAGGAACAAAAATTATGCAGTCAACTCAGTTGTTGTAGGAGCACCTTTCTCTTCTGTTGACTAGGTGGAAACCTTATATGCTTGTTAATGTGAAGGAGGTGGCTATCAGTGGAAAGCAGCAATAAAGAACATTTTCTGGTCAATTGTTTTATAATGCTGAACAGAAGTTTCCGGATATGACTATATATCTCATTTTTTGGCATTATATACAGGGAATTAAATATAATTTGCCTTGCCTTCTGCTGACCACTTGAAATACAGTCTCAAAATATGATGCAGTTGCTTGTATTAATGGGATTTGTACTTTGTGTGTGTGTGATAAATTCAATATGGTCTTGTTGCACTTTCAATATATTAACAGCCTATGAAAGGGTTGCTAAAATATAGATGCTTTTCAGACTTGAGTTTCTACTTTCCTCTTAAAACTCACATTTGTGTGCAAGGTTTTCTGTTATGCATGAGGTGCTAAGGAGAAGATGGGAACCTTAAACCCAGAACTGTTAAAATCAGTGAAACCTGGGTTTCTGAGAACAGATGCTGATTGACACATGAATTCTGACTGCTATTTTGTCTCCTCATTTGGGGGCCTAGAAAACAGGTATGGGTGTGTGTGGGTGTGGGGGTGTGTGTGTGTTCTTAGCCTCTTTGGCTATGTCTTTTTTCCCCAGATGGGTGTAATTTTCAAGTGTTCAGAGTGTTCAGTGCTGCGGAGCTCATTCTGCAGACTTCTGCTCCACTGGGGCTCTAAGTAGGTCTCCCCTGAGCATACCCTGCTGCTTATTTTCACAAAATCTGTGGGAACTTACTGACTTTGAGACTCTGGGTCCTTTGTTAAATGTGTCTGAATTTAATGAACAGGTTCAGAAATTGCTGGAAACATGGGTGAGCTGATTACCTGTGTCCATGTGTGCCTACCGGTAATGAATTTGCGTCTGTAGGAACATGTGTACTAAGTACTGTATACGATTTCCTTTTTTTTTTTTTTCCTCTGTACAGCTGATGAAATTCCACCAGGTCTGAAATTGAATCCCACTTTAGGAAATAATTGATTTGCCTTTTTTTTCTTTTTCTTAGGCATGTTATATGTTTATTTATTTTTCTTCTCTCTAATCCATCCCTATAAGTGGTATAAGAGAAATGCTGACACTCTTGCCTCTGCTATCACCAGTGGGTGCAGCTCTAAAAGTATTTAATGATTTTAATGAATTTTGTGGCTGAAAGTTGGACACTGAAGCTTATTTAAAAGCATTCAACAATGAAAAAAGAATAGGCCTTTATTGACATCTAGTCAAAAGTGAAGACTTAGCTGTAATTATTTACAAATCAATTAATGGACCTTTCCTCTAACACCCTATCAGTCAAAGACTCGCTAAGAGCAGCGGAGAGCATTGATAAGAATACACCATGAAACAAAATCAATTGGTTTCTGTCATTCTGACAGAAGTGAGTTCTACACGTGGATTAACCCAGAATGCAACAGGAAAATGTCCACAGGCTGGAAGATAACCTAATTTTGTAAAATCAAGGTTGTCATAAGAATCTTTCATAATTGATAGTGAGATTAGAATTTATCTAGCAGCCTGGTGGTAAAAATCAAAACCGCTTCTGGTGCAGCATTGCAAACACTTCAAAGCTTGGCTGGCTTCCTCAGATCTGGAATTGTCCTTAATGTCAGCTAATTTAAAGAAAGTAGATAGAGGGCATGAGCTTTGAGATCATACTTTTATGAATGAGGTCATATGTTTATGGTTGTAGTTGGCAGCTACAGTATGCAGTCCTTAGGAAGTATTGGTGCATGTGTATTTCTGATGATGTAGGACAGCTGCCAATATTTTTTCTATTACCTTTTTGAAAGATTTTTTTTTTGTAATTAATATGTTTCTGTGTACAACATCTTTTGTTCATATTTTGTGTCTGAATATGAAGCAGTGATGGTATTTGGGTCATAATCCTGGCTCTAGTATGATTCTGAAAAACAACAACAACAACGCCATAATATTTCCTCAAAATGGTCTTTGAGAAAAGTCTGAAATATTTTTGTAATTATCAGCAGAGCACTAAGATACTATTGGGGTGAGTTGATTAAATGACAAACAACTATCAGTTTTAGCAAATCTTAGTTCTTTATGTGATCACACAATGTGAAATTCTCAAGAAATTTTCAGTCTTGTATCTAGATTTCTTTGGTTTGCACTCGGCTCAGTAAGAGCAGTGCTCTGATTTCTGCCTCCAGCTGTGCAGTACATATTTTACAGCCTTATGATTAGCATAACTTTATTCCACTCAAGCATTCTTCATCAGTGTGCACCAGCTTCCTCTCCCCACAGTGGGCCTTTCCCAAGCTGCTTTTGGGAAAGCCTAGGGAAAGACACCCCTATGCACATGCTGCTCCTTCTTGCCATCCCTCCAACGTGTTTGCTGTTCCTAGCTGTAATGTGCTTTTCTGCATTTCTGTAGGTTATTTTGCAATCATCCAAGCAGTGAAGCAGTAGCACTTCTTGTTTATTCAGTTCAATTTTCAGCCTAAAATAATTCTAAAGATTTTATCTCCTCTGAGATTTAACGCAACAACTCTTCCTCACCAGACAGTGCAAATAGGCACTGCTGAGTACAAGGGCAGGAATACCTGAGCATCATTTAAATAAACAGCAGGCCAAGCCTTAAAGCAAAACCCAAACAAAATATATTAATCAGAATGATTTATCAGTAATGTTTTGTGACCAAGACCAAAGGTCAGCACAGCAACCTTTCAGTAATGCATAGTGCAGTCATGCAAAAGACCTGGTTTCTGTTCCCAGGCTTGGTCTGAACAAACTTGTGTGGTTTGTTTAATCTCTGCTGGGAGAAAGCTTTGCATTGCTCATTGATTTCAAGGGTGACCATACAGATGGAAGTATGTGCCCTTTTGGTCCTGAATTGGGACAACGATGCTTGAGAGAACAAGTTTTTAGGGACTTTCAAGTGCTAGAAATACGTAATGAATGTTAGAAAGAAAGATATGGACCTCTGGCTTTTAAAACAGCTTAACATTGGGAAGGTAAAAGTGTGTGTAGTGAGTCTGACAACTGTGCTGAACATACAGCATTCCCAAAGAATCCTGCTGTGCTCAGAGGTGCTTTGTACCAATAGAGATGCTTAAGTTTCCAGGTTACTAAAAAGAAAGGGTTTTTCAGTGAAAATAATAAATACACTAAAGGAAGAAAAGTTAGGGGAGCTGTTGTTGCCCTGGTAACCATAACTGATATTAATTAGCATGGCAGATTTTCTTTAGCTGCTGACCTCCTAATGTTTCCCTCTGATTATTATTTGCAGTACTAATTTAAAGATTCTATAATCTCATATTTATATGTATTTGACAGTTTTGTGCCCACTCTCTCTGTGTTTTTCCCATCTTTTCCACACATGTTCATCTCTCCTCAAGCAGGGCAGAGTGGAAGAGGCAGAGGAGGAATCACTCAACAGAAGTCAACATCCTGGAATAAATTATTTTTAAAAAATAACAAATAATTTTCTTTTCTGCAAGACACAGAACTCCTCATTTAAATTTTTTATACTTCCTATGTATCAAAATCACACAAAGAGGTAGAAAAGTAGTAACATGAGAAAAATAAAATGACTGTTGTTTCCAGTTCGTTTGACGCAAACTATTTTTTTCAATATCAAAAGAACTCTATGTATGGTTTCTGACATATGTCATAATCTTGACATTGGTTTAGAAACATGCTAGGGATTGTGAGATGCTTTCCATTCTTTCGCCTTAGAAGTGGGCTCATGGTCATGACATACCCACTTAAAAGCTTTTTGCAATATTTTCTGGGCATGCATGAATTGTCTTACAGGAAAATTTGGCTTTGGGTGAAAAGAAGGTGAGTAGAGGAAAAGGAGATGAAAGTACGAAATTAGCTTCAAATCAGTGCCTACCACCATCTTGAACTATATTTTTTTTTCATTTACCTTTGGAAGAAGAACAGTTGGAAATAGCACAGGATCAGTAATTTGCAGTGACTATCTTGTATAATAGAATTTTCCTTGGAGGTATATACATTCTAGGTGATTTAGTTCTTGCAGCTTAAAAAACATGTTGTTCTTTAAATACATAATTCTCTTTTGCCTGTTGCTTCATGGTAAATATTGTGAAAAAAAAATCACTTCTGCCACTGTGAAAAAGTTCTTTTGAAGTATGTTTTCAAGTCTTTCTGCTTACACACTGCTCCTCTGTTTTCTGTGATTTCTAAAATACAAATTAGGGGAAAGGTGTTCTCACTGGCTATTTTAGAAATTAGATGTAGCTGTTATTTCTTTCGTGGCAAAGGAAGGTCAGATTATCTAGCACCTTGCCTGCTTGCATCTTGAAAACCTCCAGCAATGTGAATTCTGTCATGTCCCCAGAGAAGCTCTGCCAGTGAATGATTCTTCTTTCTGTAAAAAGCTAATTTCTTTCATCTAGGTGCAAAACACTGGTAGTGGATGTTGAAATTGTGTTTTGAGAAATGGGGATTGTGAGAGCTTTGTGTGTGTAAAAGACATGGAGAGGAATTCCAGTGGAAGTAGCTAAACATATTTGAGCAAAGTTTTATTGAGTTTTTTTTTTTGTTAGATTGTTTTGTTTTGTTTTGTGAAAATAAAAAATCTGAAGAACAATTATAAATCTACCTTTGTTGTTTAAAAAATTGTTGGACTGAGAATGTTTTGCCTTGGCTTCACTCAATGTGAAATTAATCCTTAAGCTTTCAAGCCCCAAAGTAATGCATAGTTGGACATCAAAATCATGTGTATATGGGGCATGTTTTGATTTGTCTTAAATCTGTATCCTTCTCATGCATCAAGCTAAGCAGTCTAATAATATCATAGCACATCATGACAACATCAAACCCAGATGACCAGATGGTTCTCTGTGACTCAAAGAAGTACAGTTGGCATCTGCAAGAGAACAGTCTTCTTTGGTATTCATTATTTTCCCTGGCATTTCATCCAAATTACTAAGAGAGTGTAAAACTTCCAAACAAACTCTAATAGGCTTCTCTGCCAACAACCATACTATATATATTGATATATACTATATTCGAGCACCTAATTAAAATATTTTGGTATCCAGATTTGCAGAGGAATTCAACATTTGGGGGGATTGGACAAGATGATCTCCAGAAGTCCCTTTCAACCTTAACACTTCTGTGACTTTTTAATTTCTATTTATTGCTGGTGCAAAAGGTACAGAATGTCTGGGTACTGGGAATCCAGACACTGGTATTGATCACTTTTATTTGTTGTTCATGCAGCAGGCCACTTTTTGACAGATTTCTAGTTTTGTAGATTTAGATCTGTGCTTTCTCAAACCCCTTGGTTTGTCACAAGACCTTAGACTTCTGTAACTAATAGTAATTCACATTGCATTCTCTGGAGAGCCAGCATCTTATTTTAACAGCCCAGGGAAGAAATATCACCGGCAGCATGTCAGAAAATCAAAATATAAACTTGTAGCTTAAATACCATACGAGTGCAAACTGGTATTGTGTGATGGTAACACCTTATCTTTTCTATAAATGAGGTAAGGGGGACAAACACTAACTATTAGCTTAAAAATAGACTCACATGATTAAGCATAGCTAGTATTTTATGAAATCTCTGTGAAATTCTGTTTAACATTTCAATATTCACTTAAGAGTCTAGTGTAAGAATAACTTCAACACAAATGGAACCCACTTTTTTCCTTATTGAAAAGTTCTCTAATTGTGTGCACATTTTATACAATGCTGCTGTTAGTGACAGAAAAATTGTTTTCTTTACCTGAAATCCATTTGGACAATATTAGCTCTAGATCCTAGCTTCATCTTGACTGCTCAGCTCCTCTCATTAAGAAAGACATTAATATAAACATGGGAGATGGGAGCAGAGCACAAATTTCTGAAAAAAAAAGAACAAATATATTGAGTGAGGAAAACCAAGAAGAGTAGAAACTGAAGAAAAAGTGTAAAGTAAACAGGGAGTATGGAAAAGTGAAGGAATAAAGGAAAGGTAAAAAATTAACTTGAAAAGTTCTGATAAAATATACCACTGGCTGACTGTCATTTGGGGTCAGAGGAATGTTTCAGTAGTTTAAAGATGGGCTGATAGGCTATCTTATGAACTTTGATAACTCAAAAACTGGAACTGAAGAAACTTAGAACAGATATTAATCTTTGATTTAAGGAAAATGTTACAAGCTTAAAACATCTTAAGGATTACAGATCCTCAAACTTGCTGAGATGTATATAAACTTCACAGAGTTTTTATAGCAATCCTAATAGTTTATTTATTGTTGGCTTAAACTTTAGGGAGTAACCTCATCAAGCAAGGGTGGTGTGCTCTTACTGCTGCTCCTCATAGCCTTGCAGGGGGGAAAAGGAGGCTGGCAGACCTCTGTGTGGTAAGTGCAGTGGTGGTATTAGTCATGTAGGATAATTCCATATTGTTGCACTCTCAAAATGTAAAAAGGCAAATGTGACAAAATTTATCTACAACTGTGCAATGTTTTTTTACCCCACGGGACTGATGAGAACAGGTGGGAGGACATGAATGTTAAAATAACAGGAGGAGAGGAGCCAGCTCAGCACTAGTGCCTATAACTGTGGCTCTGGCTATAAAAGTAAATTAGTGTGGGGTGAGTTCATTATAAATTCAGCGTTGGTTACTGCCTCAGTACATGTTTTTGACCTATGGTTAATCTGAAGTAGTGCAAGGGGTTCCCATGTGCCAGAAATGCCTATCAGGGAAATTCCCAAGAGTACCTACTGGTTTGTGAATTCATGAGCTCCTCTGCTTTGTGCGTGTGCCCTTATCATGGCAGAGAGAAAAATCAGCCAGCATTTGAATATTGTGAATCAACTGAATGGACAGACATGTTTCAAATTATGTTTTATAACAGTTCTGCTGTGACTGCACAGTTTAGTGTTTTTTGGTTTTATTTTGTTGGTTTTGGGGGTGTTTTTTTTTGTTTTGTTTTGTTTTGTTTTTTTGTGTGTTTTTTTGTTTTTTGTTTTTTTATTGTGCATTCACACTAAATTTCAAATGCAAAATAGACAATAAGACTGGTTGGTGCCTATTTGTCTGTCAAAAACTGGTTAAGCTAGCTTTGGTCTAGCTCTTATTTTGTACCCAGCAGTAACTTTATAGACATAAATTAAAGCATGCAAATACCTGTTTGATCTGAGACTGCAGTAGGCAATTAGGTATCTTTGGAAAAATTAGTCTGTGGAGGGGAGGAATGAAAGAGACAGGGGTTTAGAAACTAAGCAGTTACTGTTTTATATTATACTGGGGCAGCAGGCCAGTGCAGGCCATTTTAGGCTCAATCCCTGCATTGAGAAAATTGATTCACATTGCAAACTCGACCTGCACTGGGTTCATGATCAGAAGATCTCTTGTTTTATCCCTGGACAAGTAGATCATGTTGCCTCATGACTTTCAGAGATTTTTGTCCTTTCTGACAGTTTACCTAGGGATTCCTAGGGATGAATAAAGAAACCACTGCTAGTGTGATCTTGTTACCTAAAGTGAATTGAAAGGTCTTAAATACAATCATTGTAAGTTTTTGACAAATGTCATTATTTAAATATAAAGGCATGAAGGAATAAATTTTCAAAGCATTGCCTGGAGGATTGGCAATATTTCTTTCTTTGTAGTGAGAAGAGTAGTACATTTTAGACTTTGTCCTGTATTTGAAAGAGCTCAGTAGATGAGATCTGAGGGCCTTTGAGTTTAGAAAACTTTGTTTTGGGAGGTCCAGGTTGAACTTTAAAAGCTGTGTATAGCCCTCAAAGCCTGGCCTGCATATTCAGTTTCCCTGTCATTTCAAGGTGAGAAGAACATTTTTTTTGCTTGCAGGCTTTTCATTAATGTTGAAGAGAAATCACAAGAACAATCAGCTCTCATGATGGTTTGAATTTCTTTTGGTAACAATTCATGTAAATAGGTATGCATATGCAAGCTAGACATAGCTTTAGGGCTACTGTTAAATTGTCAGTGTATATGCCAGTTGCATTAAAATTGGACAGCTCTGACTTACGTGTAGCACTGTTAGTTGTAGGAGTAGCATTTAGAAATATTACTTTTTCTGGAAGTAAAGTGGGTTGACTGCAAGTTGGGATTTGGGGTGGGGGGGAGTTGTGGAAGTAATAGAAAACCAAAACTCTTTATTTCTTATTAACTATTTTCAGCTCAGGATTGCTCTTAGATTAACAATTAAGCAACGTCTTTTAGCAGTTGTGTTAACCTCTCTTTGAAGCAGCTGTGCCATGAAAGTCTTTCAGATATAGAATCACAAACTGACTTGGTTTGGAAGGCCCCTTAAAGATCATCTAGACTCTCTGTCTTGAGCAGGGACATCTTTCACTAGACTAAGTTGCTCAAAGTCCCCTCCAATCTGTCCTTGAACACTTCCATGGGTGAGTCATCCACAGCTTCTCTGAGCAACCTGTTCCAGTGCCTCACTACTGTCTGAGTAAAGAAGTTCTTCATAATATCTAATCAAAACCTACTCTTTGCATCAGTGACTGATTAGGAGTGATACTTGCTACTTCCTCTTTTCATCTGGTTTAATGCAGAGCTAGTGGAATGCAGCTCCTCTCTATTCGAAATACTGTCTTATTGACGCTATAAGCTGAGCCCCATTTACCTGAACACAGGGTACCTCTCTGAAAGTAGAGAATATTTCTTCACCCAGCACACCAAGTGCAAGAGGTACTTGGAAACTGTTAAACAGATCAAGGGCTTCCCACATGAGCATATTGCACACAGAGCAAGGAGAAGGAGCTATTGGAACGAAGTAGTGAAAAACAATGTTGGTTGCACAAAATACATGTGTTCAAGCAGCAGTCAGGGTCATTTGTCCCAGTTTGGTAAAGATGTAAATTTCATAGAATTTTAAGAAAATTTTATGCTCACATTTATGCATTTAAGCTACTTGAAGGTGCTGTGTGTGGAATTACATGGGCCAGTAATAAGCACCTAAGACCTAATCTGGGCATCAGAAACAGACCCAATAAAGCAGGGAGGGAACTGGAGAGTCAGTATTGTCCTTTGATGGTTCTTAAAAGGTGTGGATAGGAGGATTTTTAGAAAATATGAGTTTTAAAAGGTGTTTTAACAGTGCTTTCAAATGCATAAGGCCTTTGTACTTACCTACTGGAAATCTGTGGTACTGAGAATCAGGGTAAAAGAGGTGTTGAAGTCCTTGGGAATAAACAAATAAAAGACTGTCTAGGTGAATGTAGTCCTGTGTTTAAATCAGAGGTTGTTTATTGCGAGGTTGTATCCTCAAAGCAGCTGTTCACAATAGCTTGTTGTACCAGTTCTACAAGATTTTCTGAAAGAAAAATCAAGATAGGAAGCTTGCTGTTTGCTTGCCAAGGTTTGTTTCACACAAGACTTCTGCATCTTTGCACCCTGTTCTGGGAGCCTTTTGCTTTGAGAAGAGGTTCTCTTTTTCTCTCTTGATCAGGAATAAATCCCATTCAATCCCAAAATAAAGGGGAAAGATATCTTTTCTTCATTTTTCTTTCCCTTTCAGTGCTGTGAGTTAGGGGGAAGGGAAAAATGCTAGAAATTGAGAGATGTTAAGAGCAGGCTTTAGAGCACGTTTAGCTATAATCATTCTTATATACTCATGCATCTCTATCCTTTTATTAGCAGCCCTCCATGAAATATGGAGATTAGCACTAGTCATGTGGAAGTGTTTAAAAATTCAAGCAGTGACAATAGGAAGTGTCAGACAGTAATGGAATAAGTATGACAAAATTACAAAGACAGCAGCTATTCATTAATAAATTAGAACCTCATAGGATTTTTTAAAACTGAAGGTGTCTAACTTGGAAATGATATTCTTCTGGCTGCAACTTTATAATTTCCCTTTCACCCTGTTTGGTGGGAAAAAAAGTAATCCCTTTTTAATCATAGACCAGATCATGTGTTAATACTCCCCACTGCACATTCAGAAGTAAATTTTGTAGGAAGAACTGCAGGCACAGCCACTTCCAAGGGACAGGTGAGGACCTCTGATGAGTAACCCTGGACATGGAGGTGCGAAGATGGGGTGAGGAAAAGAGGGGGCATAGAGGAAGCCTGGCTCACAGCGCCTTTCTCACGCTCTCTGCTTACCAAAAACAGTAGTGTCACACTTGGGGTAGCCAAAATATGATGTAAGAAAAGATGTGTCACAGCTGGGTAATTTCAGTGATGTTTCCAGGAGGTTTGGGGTGGCGTTTCCCTGATGCTCAGCCCAGCACCTCAGTGCACAGGGATTCCCTGGCACGGGGCTGTGACTCAGGGTTTGGCAGGGGACAGGCTCGCCTCCCACTCCTTCTCAGCCCACTGCACATGGAACACCACCCAGATCTCTGCAGTCCTGTTTTCCATTTAAAAGCACTCAGGGCCACCCAGTGCTTTGAGTGAGGAGCTGTGGTGGTGGGTCTCACGCTGGCCAGAATGGAGCATGTTCTCAGTTACCCACATTAAATATGGGTGGCCACGGGTCTCTCGGGGAAGCGCTTCCTTGCTATCTGGAGGTGGCACCTATTGTCTGCTCTTTGAGCTTTGCTGCTTGAAATGCTTTTCTTCTGTTTCCTCTGACTCCAGAATTGCATATGTTCAATGGTCTTGAGAAAGCTCACATGGGAGAAAACCTTTTGAATCTGCTGCTCTGCTATAGAGGGACCATTTTAATGAGAAACACTTCTCTGTAAAAAGATTTTATTAAATAAGGTCCCTTGTTCCTTTCTCCATTCCCTGTCCCTTTTGTTCCCTCCTCTTTCCCAGCTGAGGACTATAAGTGACTCTTGGATGTAATGCATATTTTCTGATCAGCTCTCTGAAGGCTAAGTCCCCTGCTCTTCCATACAAGAATGCCATTTCTTATTAATTTTTTTTTATGAACTGAGCTTATTAACCTGCCTTTCACTTTATGTAAACTGTAATTAAAATGTATGAAGAATTTGACCCTTCTGGGTCTGTTGTAGATCTGCCTTACCAGTATGTATCAAGAACAGTGAAACATTGATTTTTATTTTTTTAAAGAAAGACTCAGGTCTTTCCCATGGTAGGAAATGCAAAGAATTAGTTCAGATCACAGTCAGCTCTAGCAAAGTCCTCACATTCCTGGTCTCCAAAGAGCTATTTTATGGTTTAAATTTTTCTTCCCCTCCTTGATGGAAGAATTGGTGAAGAAGGTAGAAGGAAGTGACATCCTTGGTGACCCTAACTGAAATATTACTAGGGTAAAGTGAAAGCTGTTCTGTGTAACCCCTGAAGACAAATGTGATGGGAGCCTAGGTAGGCTGCTGGAGTATGGAAACCTAATGTACCCAACTTGTAAAGGATAATTCAGCAGTATTTGCAGGAGGCTTTACTTATGTGGCAAGCATGGTTTTGGTTTGGGTTTTTGTGTGCTTGTTTTCTTGTTCTTTTTTTTTTTTTTTTTTTTGGGGGGGGGTTATTTTGCAGTTGTTTTCCTAATTTATTTTTAAATTTCAAGCTATCTTTCAGTTATGATCAGCTATGACTCAGCTTTTATTTTCATGGTACTAACTTTCTAGCCATTTTCTGTGAAGCTAAATACTGAAAGCAGGATCTGTGTGTATTATATTGCCGAATCCTCCTCCAATGCAAATGAGGAGTTGAGAGAACTATTTTAAACACCACAATTTTTAAGCAAGCTTGATTGTTGATAGCTGTGCCTGTGATACAGACAGATCAAAAGACGACAATTTTCACTCTTTTAATTTAGGTATTCAGAAGGGTGGCTGAGGTTTTTTCCCCCTTTTTTTCTGTTTTTGTTGACCTATCTGATTGTCTCTGCTTCTTCCTCTTTACACTGCATTGCCCAGAGTCTGCTTTTTGCAACCCAGAATTCCTATACTGAAAGGTCAGGATTGGTGTATTTGCCATTGTAATCTTCCTCTTTCCCTGCTTTTAATCTCCCCATCGTCGAGGTTTTAAAAGCAAGAGAGATGTTTTGCTGATGAGAGAGTGGGAAAGGAGACATATATGATATATAGCCTCCAGAGTGGCCCGCCCAAAGATGCAAAGTGTGAATTCGTTCACTTAGGGGGTCAGAGTTAGAGGAGGGCTGAGTGAGTGCTGATTTCTCATCAGCATCCTTTGGTCTTTGCTTCACTCCATGGCTGAGGGCACCGTGAGACAATGCAAAATTCAAAGGGAAAAGATGTCTGCCTTTCCCATAGCACGCAGAACATGGCTTTCCTGGTGCCTGTGTCTGCCCAGATGCAGCAAAACTGAGTCTGGTGAGCAGCTCTGGACCAGCCTGTCGTTTCAGTCGAGCTGTGTCTTTGCACTCAAATAGCTTCTGCTATGTGCCTTAATTACTTAAATCGTATAATGTGTGCAAGGGAACCTCCTCCCCTTTCTTTGGAGAGTGGCTTGCTCAGCTGATTTCTCATTTAAAAGTCCCAATAAGACTGACTCTTTTGATGCTATTCTCTCTCTTTCCCTTGTGCAGGGTAAGCCAGCTTTATTATAAAGGCAGCGTAGCTGGGCAATTTCTTAGCTGTGGGTAAATAGCAGGACCTTTGAGCCGAGCCATTCCAGATGACCTAGGATGAATTGGACTGCATTCCTAGCAAGGGCACCCCTTTTCCTAAGCAGAAGAAAAGCTGCCTCTTAAGCACTCCCACTTATAACTTGGGGGCAGATGTTTTGCAGTGTTGGTTTTTGCTGTGCTGAAAATATAGCATAAGGTTAGCAAAATATTTAAACTGTAGCATAGTCACAGGCTGAGTG
The DNA here is from genome assembly GCA_013397375.1 of Toxostoma redivivum. Classification (NCBI taxonomy): domain Eukaryota; kingdom Metazoa; phylum Chordata; class Aves; order Passeriformes; family Mimidae; genus Toxostoma; species Toxostoma redivivum. Next base: position 496,942 of record VXBI01000289.1, on the reverse strand, counting down.
CACAGGGTTTACTTAAGGGAGGAGAGTGCTATTTATGGAAGGCATGTGGTTTACTTCCTCCCCCCTGAAGTGGGAATGTTTCTCTGGGGTTTGGCATGCTCCTCTATGTAGTATGTGAAAGAAGGAGACCAAGATTTTTGGGAACTTTCAATATATTCATGTCCACTTTCTCACGCCAGGTGTGAGAACTTTCTGACTGTTTTGTGCATTCATATTTTACCTACTAGGTTTTCAGCAGTATTTTTAATCTTTTACATTCAAACATTGCAATTTTCTCCCCTTTACAGTAGTGGTACGTTGATAATCTGAATTAAGTGCAAATTATGGGAACCGATTAGAAGTAAAATGAGAAAAAGACATTACAGCTCTCACAAATGCTTCATTATACTAAACTGCCAATCTTAAAATTCATTTCACTGAGTTTGAAGTGAAATGTTTAAAGGAAATGTGGATAGCTAGAAAGGTTGCCATGCTTCTTAAAAAAAGATTATATGATAATATGAGATACTTGGTTGTCATTGTGTCAATTATGGCTCATCAGGCAACATTAGTCTTTGATGTCTGGCATTTGTGGAAGACAGTTATATGAGAGAGTTAAAAAGCCCAGAAAAGTATGTTTGTTACTTGGCAGGGTTGATTAAGATTTTCAGCTCTGGAAAAAGGTCTTTACAGTTCAATCTTGTCAAGGCAGGAAAATATTTTTTGACTCAAGAAAATGGATCAATTTATTTCCAAATCCTGGGGAATGATTGATCCAGCAGTGGCCAGCCCAAAAATGGGACTTTGAGAATAGCAATTGGATGTACCCTGAATTTAGGAACCTTGAGATATCCAAGGAATATCTCAAGCCCCTTGACAGGAGTGAGACAGGAATGTGGTGGAGCTGAAGGATGTCCTGTGCAATGTGGGTTTTCTGCCCTTCCATGAGCTTAGGAAATATTTTGTTATCAAATGCTACACCCATGCTGGAGGTTTGAAACCCTTAGATTTTTGTTCAAACCGTTAAGCCCTTTCATCTAATGAAAATCACTTTCTTTTAAAATGGAAAACATTAAACCAAACAATAACTATTTTTTTTTCCTAATGACTTTTTTGATCCAAGAGCTTTCAGAGTGCTTAGCCTTGCAACTTCAGATTTTTTTTTTTTTAAATTGCTTTACAAAATCACAGGATGTTTCTGTGGTGTACATACATCTGTGCTGGCTTTCGCTGAGCTTTAGAAATAGGTCAGGAATTAAAGCTCCGGCTTTGTGGTTCTGAGGAAAGCCCTTAAGAAACTCTCTCAGACATAAGAGGGTAAAGAGGGGTCACTGGAAGTACTGTTTGACCATATATAGATGGCATGGTCTCTCCTGCCTGCAAGCATGTACGCCTGTATGCAGCCACATGTGTTTAAGAGCTGCTCAAACTGGAGCTCTTCAATGCCTGTGTAGGACAGGTTGCTGCCGGAAAAAAATAAAAATGAGGCAGTCACAGGAAAACATTAAGAGAAATCTCTGCCTTCATGTGATGGTGGTGGCTGCTCCTTACATGCCTTCAGCTTAGCTATATGTCCTAGCTTAGTCTATAGTTTTGTGTAGCTCTGTGAAAAACCAGCCCTATGGGGAGCATGCATGCGGTGTGCGGTGTCATTGCCATGGAAACTGGCACCCACCCTCATTCACACACCGTGCCTGCCTGGCAGTGGGTGGATGGATGGATGGCTGGATGGATGGATGGATGGATGGAGGTCAGGCCACTGGCTGGCTACTGACGGATGGAGGTCAGGATCTGGCAGCTGCACTTTGCTGCCCTGGGGTCTTTTGCAAGCCCTCCTAAGAGGGACGCAGTGGGAAGAGCGATGGTGTCTCGCAGGAGGAAAGAGGAAAAAAGTAGAGCAGGAAGCAGAAATGGCCAATGAGGTGTGAAAAAACAGCTATTTTGTCCAGCTCTCAGACAGTACTCTTTTGCTGTAGTTTTTTAATTTTGGGGTTTATTTTGATTTCAGAATAGCAGAGGGAATGAATAGCTGCTGCAGCATTAGTGGGAGGTGCTTGAGTCATTTCTTATTCCCTCAGCCTGGGTCTCAGCAGGGCAGCATGGAGGAGCTCTGAGCGAACGAGGCGTGCACTGAATGAAGTGTGTGAAGCACAGAGGTGGAGAACTTGGCAGAGAGATTAAACCTGGACATGATTTCTGTAGGGTTTCCTGAAACATTAAAGTAAAAAGAAGTTCAAAGCCTTAGGTTAAAAAAAAATAAAGAAAAAGAAAGAAAAAAAAGAAGAAAAAAGCTAAAGTGAACTGAAATAAAACAAAATCCAACCTTTGGGGGAAATGGAATTCCCCTATATTTGTCTTTCCATACCTGCTAGGAATGTTATGGCAGGATTACCAAACGTGAGGCTTTTTCTTTTCAAACTCATTATAGAAGGGAAAAATATGGGAAGGGAGGAGAGGTGTTTTGGGTTTTTTTCTTTTCTTCAATACATTTTTCCATTCCTTTGGCATAAGTAACTTCTTCCATCTCTCCTTAATTCTGCTGTTTGTTAGACCTGTGGGTGACTTTGAAACAACCTCATCACAGTGTAGCTTTTTGCCATCCTAAAACATCACTTTCCAGTCATACTATATAGGCTGCTTGCCTTCACAATTTGCACAGTTTTTTATGGCTTCTGTTCCCAGGTTAGGGTGAGCAGCCACTGCTTTCTGACCCCTCTTCCTCTTCCCAGAGTCCCTGTCTGTGCTGAGGATGCAGCACAGCTGTGAGAGCCCTCCAATCCCTTAATACTGCCTGCAGATGGAGGCAATTCACATTTTCAGCTGCTGTAAGCAGGTCTGATTTCTTGTGGACACTGCTGAGTGTATTTTACTGGCAAAAGGTTAGAGCATGGCTAAAGGGTTAGAAACGTGAGCATGATATGAACCTTGGGTAAGTGCAGCTTTAAATGTTCTTCTCCCTCTCTGTGCCTCCTGCTCTTTTTCATGGGGTTGTTAATCAACCCAAACTAGCTGGTATAGGTAAGATGAACATATTAACAAAATCATTGCTATACATTTGTTTCTACTCCTGCTTTCCAAGCAACCTGTGGGGCCTGTGGGCAACATGCCATTCTGTCAAAATATTTTAAGCATTAGGCCATTTCTTTGAGAGCTGGTATTTATCTGAGAATAAATGTACTTAATCTCCAAGTGCGGTAAATTTATTTTTATCTTTTATTACATAAAAATACTTTCAAATCTGAAAACCTGCCTTGCATAAATGTACAATAACACACTTAGACTTGGCCCCTGAGGGGCGCTGGCTATAGTCAGGTTGCTGTTCAACAATTTGTCAAGGGGAAATGGAGTGCCAGTGCAAGGTGAAGCCTTGAGCTGGCTGGGGAGCTGCACTGCTTCCCTCCTGTGTGTTTCCTGCAGCAACTCTGCTCATGTCTCTTCCTGTGAGGAACACACCAAGGACACAGTACATGGAGGCAGAAAGGGGAGAAGTGAAGCTTGTGCTGCTAATGCTGTTCCTGAGGAGGCTTTTTGCTTGGTCAGTTCAAAGTCAGGAATGATGTGTTTGTACTCATAAACTGGGATTCTTGGTGGCTTCATTTCAGATCCTGCATTTCCTGAATAAACCAGGTGCTTGTAACTCCTTTATCTCAGCATCCTCTGATGCTGCTCATAGGGATGCAGGAAGTGCACATCTCGAGCTGTGGTCTCTTTGTTGTAACCCTTCATATCTCCTCTGCTTGCCCTCAGTTGTGCTGCTAATGACAATGTGAGAGTGATGACAATTCTGCAGCATTCCTGATTGTGCATGTGTGCCAAAGCCTACCACAATAGTCCATCCCCTATGATCCCAGGGAGCAGAGAAATGAAATCACTGAGCTGCAATACCATGTGGGTACAGCTCCAGCATATTCAAACTGTGTGTGGCTTATTGTCATGTTTGTGTGTAATTGTTTACTGGGTCTTCATGTGGTGGTGCTCTGAAAATGAGTTGCTGTCATTTTCTCTTTGATTAGTCTCCTCTCTAATTTAAAGGAAGTCTTCCCTTGAGGGAGGTTTTTCTTCATTTATTTTGTTAGTGGATGCTTTATTTGAATTATAAACTTACTTCTCTGTAGAAAGCTTAGAAAAAAGAAATGGACTGACAAAAAACTAAATATTCCTGCTAAACATGAGTGACAATGTTCAAGTTAAAAAAAAAAAAAAAGAAGTAAAATCAAAAAATCTGAAAGTCAAGTTTGTTTCTGGTCTTTTCTTAGGTTTTATAATGTTTCTGCCAAGAGAAATGACTACAGTAGTGCATGAAGCTATGGAAAAAACAGCTGAATCTTTTTATATGTTGATGTTGTTATAATATCTGGTCCCCTCTTTTGAAAATATAAGTCAGGGAAATGTGTACATGGAAGTTCAGAAATAAACACCTGGAATTCTTTTAACACTAAAGTATTCAGAATATATAAAGATTACCTTGATAGATATGCTTTGTTCTTTAAATGAATTGATGAAATTTGGCATGCTTCTTAAAGAGGCCTTTTGCCAGTCTTTTCCCATACTCTTAGCTCATGCCTTTGCATAATGATGTGATCCATGGTGGGCAGGAATAATCCAGCCTAACGATGAATAATGGTAGCATTTGTGGTCAACTGGTCATGACATTCTCATTTGAGCATTTCTCTTTGGGAACTGCGTCTTCAAGTCATGAGACTTGCAGTAATGTCAAGAGAGAGAGCAGCACAGAATCAGGCTGGATGAGGGAGAAAGGAGACACTTGTTTTACAGGGTCCACTGTGGTGGAGGAGGGAATTAAAGAAAAAAAAAGCCTTGCTTGAAATACTGGTAGCTTTACAATCCTCTCTTTGTAACACTTCCTCCATTCCCAAGTACTTCTGTACTTCTGTGTTTAAATCAATGTATGTCTACAGTTCTGTTCACAAGACCCACTGGAATCTCAGTGAGGGAAAAACAACCTGCAGGAAAGGAGGTGGTGGGAGTAGAGAAGGACAGGGAAAGCATCAAGTTTGGAGGAATGTATTGGTAGCCTAAAATAAGCAAATGCAGAAAAGAGCACATAAATTTTAAATGTGCTAGAGTTGGACATTCTCCTCCAGATTTGGATCCTCCTGGGCAGAGGAAGGGGAACATGTTGGTAAATCTGGGGATCAGGTTTAAATGGAGACATGATGCAAACACTGTCATGCCAGAATGACCTACTTCCATCATGCCTCATCTGTGTGATTTCTAAGTCCTGGGTATTAGGTATATATGAAGGTTAATTGCACAGAACTCTATTATTCATTGATAAGTAGAAAGGGATGTGTGAAAAATGCAGAGTTTCCCACTACAACTAAAATAGACACTTGTGTTAGCTGTGTATAAAAATAGCCTGGACACTATAGCTTTGATTAAAGTCGGGTTTGAAGTACTGTGATTGTACTGATTAGATGTGTAGGATGCATCTGCTTTCTGTTGAAGCAAAAAATGTGTTTACAGAAGGATGAATAAATGGGAACGGAGTATCTATGATTTAAGGGAGAAGAATTATTAATGTTCCGATGACTTTTGCAAACTGAAAGTCCTGGAAGTTGGTTGTGGGCTAAGAAAACCACAAGTGCTCAGGCTTTGTTTAAATTAAATCTCTCAGAATTTGTTTGAATGTATGAGTAGGATTCCAAATATTGTGGTGATAGAAGAGCTGACACTCTTTCCATCCTTCAGATGTCATTTACAGGACACTGGAGATGGTGGAAGAACCAGAATGCTACGCTGCTCTTCCATGGTGTAAACTCCTGCTGGAAATCATAAAGAAGAAAAGGAAACTTGATTTGTAGTTCTGAATAAAGTGACATTAAGAGATCATATGCTTCCTTGTAACATTTTACTTAAGAGATTCTGACAACGTATCTGAAGCAACTCCATCTTCAGGGGGAAAAAAGGAAAATCATGTCAAATCTGATAGTCTTCTGATGTGTTCCATTAGTTGTGAATTCTTACAAGGATCCTTCAAACACAAAATTAACTATTATAAACAACAATGGCCTTATTCAAGATGCCACAAATAAGGTAACACAAGGATGTCAGTGATACAGTTTGTGCTGAAATGTAACTATTCTACAGCAGCTGAAAGGGTTGAAGATAACCTTGTTCATCAGAGGTATGTTAGACATTATTAGTAACAGCAGCTCCAGTACTTGGCCCGTAGTTTTCAGAGCAATTTGGAAAAGTATTTTCACACAGTATGTGCCCAAATATTTTTTAAACTATCCTCTGCACTTTATTTAAGTCATGTAAAAGTTTGTAACTAGAGACTACAGACCAATTGCCTATCCAAAGTAAGCAGCAATGTTAGCTGGAGCAGAAGAAACAAAAGCCAGATTAAATTGTTAGAATATTTTCTTTCATTTGAATGACAATGCTTTATAAGAGCTCTAGCTGAAAGTGAGGGGTCATATAGTTTGATTCTATTTAAAAACAGAGAACAGTGTATGGAGAGAACACAGAGAGTACACAGAGAAAATTGTATAAAAAGTTGGGGGAAAAAGGAGAAGGAATAAAGGTGTTGATTCTGTTACAACTAAAGTAAAAGTACATGAAGTTTTGATTAAATTTCTATAATTTTTCTTTTTATTTGAGAAGGGTATGTGAGGCTTGATTTTAACCTGGACTAGCCTAAAGGAGCTGCATTATTTCAATATGCTTTTACTTTCAGGCTCTGTAATATGATAGTCTATGACAAGAATTGTAGCCTAGAAACAGCAAATTTCCCTTGGTGAATACCACAAAAATTTTTTACTGACACCATGGAACACTTTTCTTAAGCAGACAGTTTAGCTTCTCAGAATAATATCTGTAGTGATGGACGGTAACATTTATATGCACAAAATGGATAATTCCCCACTCAGGATGAATTTAGAGCTGATGTAGTGGGTTTAGCTTCTTTGAATTCAAATGATTTGCACATGCCTGTGTCATGGCTGAAATCTCCTACGGCTTCTCAAAGTTAGGTTGCTGAAGATACTGAAGCAAATAATTTGGAAACATGCTTCCTAATCATAGAATTCCTTTTTCACTAAGGATGTGGATTTGATAAATTATTTACTTTCCTGTCCTCAAACATATTTACACTTTTCAAAACCTTTCTTTGTTCAGTTTGTGCCCAAACTGCACATCCTTGGTACCAGCCTCTGCAGAAAGTCTGAGGGAAGTGGCAGCTGCAGTTTTGTGTAGCTCTGAAAGATGAAACAACATGAAGTAAACAAACATGAGATTTGATTTTTTTATCTCCTTTTATTTTGTGAGTATTCACTGTATTAGAATATCCTCACCAGCAACCCTCCTGCAGTTATCAAATGTCTCAGCGGTTAACCATCTGTAAAAGATATTTTATTGCCTTATATATTCTTCCACCAATTAAGGCAATCACTTCAGTGTTGTATTATAGATGGCTATAAAAAAGAGATTTCTCTTTTTTCAATTTCAGCAGCTAGTGGCCAGGTATGCACACAAACCAGCATATTTGGAGCAGGCAGCAACCTGTCCTGCAGTTATTTGAGGGGTGGGGGGGTATGTACTTATTACCCCATGAGTAATGCAGCAATCCACGTGCCCTGCTGCTGAGGACCAGCTGGCTGCTGTGTGCTATCAGAGCTGCTTGCCAGCAGGCACGACTCATTAAGAGCCTAGTTGCAGGATATAACATCTTTGCAGTCAATTAACAATGCTGCTTTTTAAAAGTGTCCAGATCCTTCCTGATTCAGCAAAGCACTTCAATATATGTTCAAAGTTAAATGCTTGATTAAACTTTTGTGTAATGAAGATATGAGGTCTTGTGCTTGAGGTTAAACAGGTAGGCACATTCCCAAATCAGGGCCTGGCATGTTATGGTTCTTGGAGGTTTCCAGGAATCCTGAATATCCTGAAATACTGACTATGCTGATTTCCAAGCTGAGTAAGACCTACAACAGAAAAACAAAACCACACCACGTGACTGTGAAGCATGCAGGAAAAACTTAAAATCTATATCAGGTCATCATTGAAGCTTGTCTTGTCAAGGAAATGTTAGCAGACTGTTTACATTTTTGTAACTTTAAAATAAATTTAAGAAATGACACAGCCCTAGTCATCTGGAAATGGTGAAAAATATATTTGGTAACATAAATTTGTTCTTTGAAGAAAGAAACATGAGAATAATTGAATTGTTATACACTTCCTGACTGTAATATTTCTCAGTGGACAAAGTTATATTTTGTAGCCTACTTCCTGTGGTCAAGCTTTTTGCTTAGCATCTTATGTAACAATGTCTACACTTTCCCATGCTTATCTTCTGTTGTATGACATCTCCTCAGTTATCATAATATCCTGCTGATAACTCATTGCAATAATGGACAAATGTCTTTGCTCTAGTTCAGTGGGTCAACAGCAGAATCAAAGACAATCTCTCACTGATTGTGAGTTATTTATTAACATAACCACTCTGCTCCTTTGGATTGGGTCAAAATGCCTTACTATGAGACCTAGACTTGGTATTTTCTGTTATAGTATGTTGAATTGTCAGAGCTCACTGCTTCATCTTTTGCAGTGTCCCATCTTATATGCCCACTAATAAAATGCAAAGTTCCAGTTGACTGCAATGAGTGTAGATTTAAACCTCAAATAATTTTAAAAGCAAATTATGATTTCTGGTGAAGCATCCTATGAATGTAGATTGTTCCACTTCCTCTTATTTATTTCATTCTGTTAGAGAGCAAGTCAAAATAAGCTTCCTGATGTGTGTGTGACACCTTACTTGTATGTTTCCAACTTTTGTTTTCAGTCTCATTTGGGTTGGAGTGGTATTTTGCTTTTAATATATTATTTAGACCTTAAACTTGAAATGAGACAGCCAAAACAAACACATCTCCTGCATGGAGACTGTCAAGAAGTGGCTGGAATTGGACCACAGCCTGTAAGGCAGGCACAGCACCTGCCATTGAGGTTTGTCCCCCATGCCCATGGAGCTGTTTCTAGCTGCCCTAGACACCTCTGGGGCTGGGCATAATGGCTTCTGGCAGCCCAAAAGCTAAGGCAGGAGACAGATCCTAGGGGTGTCTGCCTCTAGTTTCCACTCTCATGTTCACTGCATCTATTCATGGGTAAAACTTGAAGATTTCACAGATTATCATGTTTCAGATATGTGGGGGAAATTTTGGGTTTAGTTTGCACAGTGCTTGATCATCTCAGAGATTCAGGCTCTGGAAACAGTGAAATCCAGAGAGCTGAGGCAAACCCTGCTACAAGACCAGCCCCCAAATTCCACATCCATCACAGCCCACCAGAAATCTGATTTTCAGTGATAGCCCTGCCTTTCTTTGCCTTGCCCCAAACTTACATGTAATTTCAGATGGAGCAGTTTGGGTGCAGTGATAGATGCCTCTTTAGGTGAACCTCTTTAGCCATTTGCAGCAAAATATCCAGCCCTTTCCAGGCATGAGGGTGAGCCTGAGCTGGCAGGCTACATCAGAAAACAGACAAACTTTGGAACAGTTCAGACTACATGTGAACTTTGCCATTGATTAAACGTAAATAATCCTGCTCAGACTCTAACAGCTGAGTTGAAGCAGAGATTTTGAAAAGAAAGAACTTGAATCACAATTTTATGACTATCTCTAAAATATTTTATTGCTGGTTTATGACACCAGAGTGTAAATTATGGGGCTTTATAGAGTTGCATTGTGGTGGTTTTATCCTTTGCTTATGTACAAAACATAAATACTACTGTTTTGCTATCAGGGAAATTAAATACATATTTTTTAAAGTGCTGTTTAGGAAGCCAAATGGGTTAGTAAGAACATCTTGCTCTTTTTTTTTTATGTGTAGATACTGTATTTTTATGAGTTGATACTGAGTAATTATTTTCAGTCAGCTGATGTAGGTCAAACAACTGAAAAGGAGAGGGGAGTAAGTGTGTGTTGCATGTTTGCAAATACCACTACAATGGAAATAGTGTGTCTAACACCATGTGGATCAGAGAAGAAATGTCTTCTGTTACATGAACTGATTCAGAAAAATATCTTTTGGAAGCACAAGCCATTTCTCAGGTTTGAAAGAAACCTGTTATATGGTTTGTGTGTAGATAGAATCAGCTTATACTGTGTGTATACATGTACATACATGTCTACACAAATGCAGTTCTGTAGATGCAACAACAGCTACCATATTGTCTCATTTTCATTGAAACTGTATGGGCATGTTATCCATTTTTAGAAGAAAAATTGTAACAAATGAAAATGATTAGTTTCCTACTACATTTTTAAAGACAACTTAAAGCTAAATAATTCAAGGAATGTGTTGTATTTTGGAGAATGGAGTTAAAAGATCAATTCCTTTTGGATGTGACTTCGTCAAGATTCATCAGTAGCTTGCTCTGGCCTTTATCTCCAGGGGTTTATATCCAATATTCCTTCAGATTTTGCTCCATCCTATGTCAAGATGACTCACTGTTATTTCCTTCCACTGTCTCATGCTGAGTGACCATGGGCAGAAAAAAATGTTTTCAGCTGTTCCTTTTAGTTAATGTTCCAGTAGACTCACTCAGCTAATTTTTTCAAAAGTTATGAAACAGTTATGTCTGTGAACTCCATGTTATTCTCCTATGCCCAACCTTGGCACTAATTTCCTTTCCAAGCTCTGGGAAAAAATGCTGCTTTATATTAATTTGGGTGAAACTGAGGTGTGATTCTCCTGCTCTTGAAGACTGGAAGGACTGGGAGGGGACATGATCAGCCATAGTGGTATAAAATACCTGTTTTTAACGGTTCCAAATTATTATTGTTCAAATCTCTTGTGTGTAATGTCTCCATTCTCTTAGGAGATTCAGATGGATCACTCTTAACCAGCTGTTAAGGCCAATACCAATGCACAGTGTCCTTGTGATGGGGTGTCTTGGAAGGACTGTGCAGAAGGCTTCACACTACCTCTGCACTTGAGGGTCTCTGTGCTGTAAGTACACTAAATAATATTGTGGCTGCTCAGCATGTCCCAGTTGGTTAACTGCGAGTGCTTTGACTTAACTTCTGGAAAACTTATTATGAATTTGATGATTTTATGCTTTTTAGGTGGATGAAAAAATGTACCTGCCTCAAATAAATATGAAAGGTGCTTTTATATTGATTTATTAATGCCTGTAATCACCATAAATTTCCCATGATTGTAGGGTAAATGGATATTTTTCCTCCAGTGCATTACAAGCATTCTGTAAACAACACAAATGCTGTATTTTGCAAGCAGCATCTGATAAAGGTAATTCTGTTGCTAGCAAGAAAGGGAGGAGTTACTTTTAGTTATTTTGAATCTCTAATATGTCTAGTGGTAACTCTGACTATATAGAGAGGGGTGTGGAAACAGGACTATGTGTAGAGGTGTTCATTTTCCAACTGTGAGAAAGATGTGTCTGCAACCTAACTGTACTTGCTTCAGCTGAAATAAACATTTTTGGGAAGAATTTGGCTGAATGGTTATTTTTGGTCTGGCAAAGGGGAAACCGACTGAGTGACTGTTATTACTCTGATGCCAATTACTGGAACCGACCAGCTTAGGGGCAATTTGCTGACTTTGTTTAAAAACAAAACTGGCTTTTCTGGGTCCAACTGTGATTTAGTAAGGGAGGAGCTCTAAACCACTTCTTCTTTTTTTTTTTTTTTTCTTTATTTTTCCCTTTCCTTTAAAAAAAATAAATTTCAATTATTTTTTTAAAAAACTTTTCCTAGCTGAAAACATTATCTGAACTCCACATAGTGTGGGATTTAGGGAATTAACAGGATGATTCAGACATACAATCCTCACATTCATTCCCACTCCTGAGAACTTTCCTTAAGGAATAAAATTTCTTTCCTGCACTTGGTCAGAAACAAAACAAACTCAAACCCTTCTCGCCCCCCTTTTTTTTT
>VXBI01000289.1:456553-481616 GCA_013397375.1 Toxostoma redivivum | reverse complement strand
TATTATATATATTATGTATATGTTATATATATTCTCTGAGACTAAAGGATGCTTCTTTCTGCTTGCTTCAGTCAGATTGAAGGAGGCTAGACTTGTACAACTTTTCCATTTGCAGAGGTACCTCTGCAGTGAAAAGATGCATAGCTGGTAGCTGAAGGACCTTGAATTTGGTATAACTTTCTGCAATTCATCCGCTCTTTTGGGCTGGTTGGCTCAAGTTTCCAACAGCTGTAGCTAGGAGGGAAATTTGTGCTCTGTTAAAGGGAGTTCTGGCAGTCCCAGGTATTCAAGATTAAATGGAGGCGGGGGAAAGAAAAAGATGGTTATGACATCCTACTGATATCATCTGCAATTGAGGGGTCACTATGGGCTTTTTTATTATTCCTGAAATGTGTGGCTCTTTGTGGCTTGGAATTTTTTTTTTACATGTTTGCTGTCTTTTATCAATTCCTAACCTGCATTTTTTAGATCAGATGAGGGTGAGAGGCAAAGGTGCTGCTGTTTTAGGGGGGAGAATGGATACATGACAAATACAAATGATTTAGCAAATGCTACTTTTGTAGATGTGATTGTGACATTATGCACTCTGACCAAGAGAAGAAACTTCAATAGTACATAATGTTTTCACCCTGCTGGAAAAAAGATGGGGCAGAATCTCAAACTTTTGAGTATGTTTTCATCTCATTTTTCCAAATATGCACTCTAGTGATACTTCAGACAGCAGAGGGAGGATGACTCTTCAGGCACAAATTAAGGCTGAGTGTATTTGTACATGTAGATGCTCAGTGTTGCACAAAGCAGGGCTGTTCTAGAGAAAAAAGCAGTTGTGCTCCTGGAAAGCTAGGATTTTAAGCAGTGCTTTTGGTAAGTGCTGAATGAGGCAGATCAAAATACACAGCCGCAGAGATTGAAATTAAAAGAAGAAAAAAACCCAGGGTATCTAGATTTGTTGCCTACCATCTGGAAGGATTGCAGAGCCTGTGCTGTGTCTCAGGGTCTGTCAGTGGCATGTTGTATGACCTTAATAAAGAAACTGCATCTCAAAGTTCCCAAGGTCTTGCATTTGTAAAATGAGAACAATAAGCAAGGTGCCCTGAGTTCTGTGAATAAAAAAGTGCTGTATAAAAATTGTTTTAGTACTGCTAATGATAATAATAATATATATGATAATAATTGATTTGTTCTTACCATAATTTTAATTCAGACAGAATTATGTCTATTTTTCTGTGGACAGTGCTAAGATACAGAAAGTTGTAAAGATACAAAATTGCAGTTTCTCTGAATGTGCGGCATAGGCACAACCTGTAAAGATTCTGCAGTACTTTGCTTTTTTTCTGGTGTGTAACATAGCCCATAACAGTGAAGTATTTTCAGATCAGTGTTTTTCAGCAGAAGTGTTTAGCACTTTCCCAGGATATGACCAACAAATAAAACACACTGAGAAAGGAAGCTAGCATTTACTTTCTGTTTTTGAAGGTGGCTTGTATTTTGCAAAACAAGATGGAAGGGGCTATATCTCCCATAGCATTAGCATCTAAAGAACAATGTGTCTTACACTGAACTAACAGTGTGGAATATAATAGATAAGAAGAGTTACATTTCTTATTTTTACCTTTGCATTGCAATTATCGTGGCTGTGGCTGACTCTGAGGCAGAATGGGCATAAGGACACATGGCCATGTCTTGGCATCAGGTCTTGTCTTTCGACGAGTAATCTCTTTCCTGTCACTGTCTCCTTTTTAATTTCACTGGCCAAAATAAAAAGTGCATTCACTTTGAAAGCCTTAAGTGTGTTCTTATAAGTCTCTAGATTTGGAAAAAAACCTGTAGGTGGCTTGTTTAGTGAACAATCCTTGTTTGCAATCCCTAATTTCAAAACCTGCCTTCTTTCAGCACTGTCAATGATCTCAAAGGGGCCAGACTTGGGCATATAACTGTGATGTCCAGTGAAACTGGAAATGTGCATGTAAATTATATTTCAGGTTAGTGCTTTTATTTTTCCTTCTTTGGTACAAATGTGATGAATACTCACCATCACTTAGCTGGTTGGAAGCAAGCAAAATAATGTGAAGGAAGTCTTGGAGTTTCCTAAACACTTGGAGGAGGAATACTTTCTTCCTGAAACTTCAGGATGTAAATGAAGACTTACTGGGCTGTATATCCCTTGACTCTTGCTAACTTCACCTGAGCATTTAAGAGGTGCTACAGAAATAAGTGTGACCAGAGAATCACAGTGCTCCTCAGAAAGTAGATTTTATGAGATATGACACTGTCCATTTTATGTCACCCTGGAAGCCCTGTTAGAACAGGAAGAGCAAATCCCTCCATCACAAATGCATTAAATGGGCTGAGGGTGGATTATAAATGTATGTTTTTCACATCACTAAATTATTTTCCTCGTTCCTACCCATTGCATCTATATCAGAAACATTGGTGGAAATGCATCTGGGAAATTAGCAGAATGTTTGTTTTACTTCTTTTTAAAGTGTTTTCATGGTTTTAGGTGAGTGTTTGACTTATGGTCATTGGCCCTTGCACAAGAGACTGAAAGCTATTTCCTTTTTCCTTAATTAGAGCATGTGGAATATCGCATTTCTGAGCAGTGAATTTCCTTTCAGGAGATAGGTGAGCATATGTGGTAGAAGTGGTTGTTTTTGTAAACTTGAGAAGCTGGTTCCTTCTGTATTTTATAGATACTTTCTTAAGCCAAACTTGTACTTTTCATACAGACAGAAGTGCAGTTTTTTTTTTCTTTTTTTATTCCCCACCTCCCCTTTTTTATTTTTGGAATTAAATAGAGAAGTGGGAAGTTAGAAATATCTGAGGAAATTTCTAGGAGGGTGGCCATAGGAATGTGGTAGCAAATGTGGTGAAGGCAGCAGCCCAACCCTGCTAGTGTGTGTAACTTTATTTCGAGTCTGTAGAGTTGGTGCTGGTGAGAAAGGGGAAAAAAAATTAAAATGGAGAGATTGTATGCTGTTTTTTAAGGTCATGTATTTTTATATCTGCTGGCTCGTCTGTGTGGGTGGGCAGGTATGAGTCTTGGTCTGTCTTGTGCAATGTCAGAGGGAAGTTCAGGTCGGAGTGGTGGCAGGGCTAGCCCACATCCTCCACCCACACAGACCTATGAACAGTTGCACACATCAATCAGGGAAAACCCTTGGCCCCTGGCACTGTTGGAGCAGGTGTGTGAGCTCACGGTGACATCAGATGGCTGTCACATTGCCATGGGGCTGCACCAGTGCCTGGGCCATGTTCTGTGTACATCAGGTCTACCTCCTGAAATAAATTCTAGTCTGTGGTGCACCTCCAGCACTCAGACCACCTGTGACCATCATTTTCTCTCACCGGTGCTTTGGGGCAGAACAGATGGTAAGAAGAATGAGGAGAATGACTCTACAAAACCTTGCAGATGTCCATAAGACACCCCCTGCAAAATGCCATGCTCTTTAAGGTGTCAACCACTTATAAACAGAGGGAGAGAGGGAAAACCGAGGCTATGTCCAGCAAAGAGCAGAGTTGGCTAGATCAGTCATGACCAAAACTTTGAAGACTTTTTGAAGCACAGATAGAAAGTTCTTGCAAAGCTACTCCTTTCATGTCCATTTAGTGCTGGTTATTTTTAAGCACCAATATTGCCCCTTGTTTTTGTTCCTTAAAAGGTGAACCCAGAATATATGCAGATTCACCCTACCCAACACTCTTTATTTTTCTGTCTCAATGTTTTGTAGTAGTATACCAACACCTACCTGTAAATAAATTGACTGGAAGTAGTAAAAATACTCTGTACTTTACTCTGTGTCCAGATAAGTGTGGGAGGGCATCACTGGCTTAATTTGTCCCTTGGAATTTGGTAGAGTGTATCTGGGTTATATGATCACATATGAGAGAAGAATTCAGTGTCACCTTCTGGTGATTTATATAGGATATAGGTGATTTATATAGGATATCCGTATTAGCCCTTATTTTGCTAAGCAGATGCAGTATATGGGATCAAATTATTTTGACATATGGCAGTGGGCAGAGGAGGAGATCCAAGGACTGTGGAGATGGTAGGTGCCTCCAGCCCTGGGCATGCTTTAAAGACTGTTGGCAGAATGACGTCTCCATTATTTGTGGGTGGGATCTCAAAAGTTTAATGTCTCCAGAAATTAACTTTAAGATGTGTTTCAACCTGCCTGTAGCAGTCTATCCTCTCAGAGCCTGGAGGACAGAATGCATGTATACCATCCTTCCAGCTGCGGTCTAAACCTTGCTTATGAGCAAATGTATGAAGAAACTCAAATTAAAGGGCTTATTCAATTATTTTATCTTTACACATAAGCAAGAGATAGCAGGATTTTAAGAAGGAGTGGTGTTAATCACTATAGCAATCCTTTCTAAGGAAAAAAAAGGCACTTTTTCATCCATTAAAATACTGTAGCCCTCCTGATTAAGTGTATTCACAGACATACAAAATTACAGGGTAAGGGCCTGCTTGGGAACAAATTGCCCCTATATTGCCATGCCAACAGTGTTCATGCTTTTCCATTTCACCAACTGATAATAATAGGCATAGATGCCTATGAAAGGAGGTGGCTTCAGTTCTGCTGTGCAGAGTTGTTAGAAGCAGTACAGCAATTCTGACTTCTACAAGGTATTTCCAGCTTTGAAACACTGTTTTATTTAGTGATGAAATGTAATGACTTAGCAAGTATATTATTAAGTATTGTCATGATATCTATGTAGCTTAAATAGATAATGAGACCATCTTCAGCTATGTTACATAAGGTTTGGTAGGTGTGACATTTGTGAAAAGGGGTTTGAGTCTTCCTGGCTTAGAATGTGAACTCACCACCACTGAACTGCTGAGAAGAATCTCCCTGTAGGGAGAAGTCTCCTCTTCCCCCATTCCTTTATTTTTCTTTTCTGCTAATAACCTCTCCTGAAAACAGACTCCTAGACCAGCTGCCTCAGTGTCATGTTTTTTTGCTTTTCCTATATAAGCTGTTCCCTGCTTGTTTCACCCTCAGGAGCCACATGGGTAGTGGTTCTGCTTTAAGGTACAGGATTTGCTATCCATGCATAACATTGCATGGATGTTGACTAACAGGCTCAGGATGCACAGGAGAACAGCCATGCACAAAACAGATGTGCTTGGCCTTACCAGCTCTGGTTTGCTACTTTACCATACAAATGAGCTCACTCTCTTAATCAAGTTTTCACAGGGTAAGGGTAGAACAGGCTGGTACAGATGGTGGAAAAAATCAAGGGAGACAGGGAGAGAGGAAGAAGAAAAGAAAAGTAGAAGGAAAATATTTGTCAGGCTTGATAGTGTTAATGAAAACATAAAGAAATAAAGGAGGAAAGCAATGTTTGGAGAGCAAAGAGTGACCTGACAAATGTGACCTCTGTTTTTCCCAAGGGCTTCTGACTTTGAAACCAAAGCTGCCTTTAATGTTCACCAGGTGCTATCAGGGTGTTTTGATTGCCTTTGTGGAAGGGAATTAGCCTCATAGCTTCAGCATCTGCACTTCAGTGAACTTCAGGGACAGAGTGTATTCTTGTTCAGATCATAACCCTTAAGGTTCAAAGGCCATGAGCAGCTAAATAATTAATTCTGTACCTTCCACAGGAGGCAAGGAACACAGACCTATACTTCACACCGGTCTACCACAGGAATTTTTCCAATCCCTGCTCTGCCTGAGCATCTCTGAACAGCCAGCTGGAGCAACTAGAAAGAGGCAGACACAGCACAGAAGCAAAGCTGGCAGTAAGATTATTCCTCATCCTAAAATAATACTCTGAAGTTTGTATTTTGTCAGTTGAGATTATAGTTCAATTTCTTGGAAGAAGCAAGATGCTATTTTGCTGAAGACATATGGCTCTCTGTCCCCTGTTGTTATATAAGCAAATTGTTGGTACTTATCATCCTCTTTCTGGCTGCTTCCTCTCCGTAGGTAATTGTCCCTCTGATATTACCTAGATATCTCAGCCTTGCTTGTGACCTGAGAGTAGATTTTAGCTCTTCAGGTAATTGTCTTGTCCTGCAGATGATGGATTTATAGGAATATTGCATATTGTCAATAAAAAGAAACAACTGACTGATCAGTGGGATTTTTACTCCCCCTCCCTCTTTCCTCTGAGAGAACCAAGAGCTGACCATTTCTGGACAGCTCCCCCTCCCCTTGTGGAGCTCAGGGAATTCAAGCAGCTCATCTAATCCCGTGGTGCAGAGGTTGTGTTGCAGCAGGGAGGAAGGCAACACATCCTCAACAGAAGAGTTTTTGTGAGAGGAGGACCTAGGGCCAACTCAGGATCATTGAATCAGGTCACTGGAGTAGTGGGGTGAGTAAGTTTGCCTTGAGACGTCCTGTCCAGCAATGACTCTTCAATATCTTTGGTTTTCTCAGCCTTAGTGCTGCAGCAAATACTTGCTTTAGGAAGAGAATATGATAGTATCTCTTACACATCTAGTTGAGCTGCAGGACCTTGTGGGTCCAGATGTGCAACAGGATGAGCACTGCTTCAGCTCATCAGTCACCTTCTGTACCCAATATCTGTTTATTCTACCATCTCCTCTCATACCCAATTATCTGTTTTAATTAATATCAAAGTATAGGACCAGAGTAACTTCAACAAGAGATAGGGAAGGGGTTTAAAAGGGTCTGGAAAGTTTGCAAATTTGCAAACAAATGTCTGCAAATGTTCATCATATTTGAAAAGTCATGGCAGTCCAGTGAAGTTGTCACTGACTGGAAAAGGGGAAACATAAAAGAGTAAAAAGGAAGACCTGTCAGTCTCACCTCAGTGCCTGGCAAGATTGTAGGAAAGAACCTCCTGGAAACTGTGCTGAGCCATGTGGAAAATAAAGAGGTGATTAGGGGCAGCCAACATGGCTTGCCTAAGAACAATTCATGCCAGACAAATCTGGTGGCCTTTTGTGACATGGTTACCCTACTGGTGGATAAGGGAAGAGCACTTGATGGCTTCTACCTGGACTTGTGCAAAGCATTTCACAATACCACATAACATCCTCTAAATTGGAGAGGCACAGATTTGATGGATGGATCATGTGGTGAATAAGGAAGTGGCTGGACAGTTTCACTCAAAGTGTTCCAATCAATGTCTTGATGACAGGTGGTGTCCCTCAGGGGTCAGTACTGGGGCCAGCACTGTTTAACCTCTTTGCTGGTGACATGGACAGTGGGATTGGTGCACCACCAGCAAGTTTGCCAACAACACCAAAATGTGCAGTGCAGTCAACAGGCTGGAGGGAAGGGGTGCCTTGACCAGCTTAAGAGGTGGGCCTTTGCTAACCCCAAAGTTCAACAAGGCCAAGTGTAAGGTCCTGAATCTATATAATACAGGCTAAGTGGTTGAGGAATGGATTAAGAGCAGTCCTGAGGAAAAAGACTTGGGAGTGTTGATCAACAGGAAACTCATCATGAGCTGGCAACGTCTGTACGCAGCCCAGAAAGCCAACTGTGTTCTGATTGCACCTACAGAAGTGTGGACACCACATTAGAAGAAGGGATTCTGCCCCTCCGCTCCTCTCTGGTGAGACCCCACTTGGAGTGCTGCATCCAGCTATGGGGTACCCAGCATAAGAATCATCCAGACCTGTTTGAGCAAGTGCAGAGGAGGGACACAAATATGATCAGAGAGCTGGAACAACTATGAAGACAGGCTGAGAGAGTTGGGGTTGCTCAACCTGGAGAAGGCTCTGGGGAGACCTTAGAGCAGCCTTCCAGTACCTAAAAGGAGTCTACAAGAGAGCTGAAGAGGAGCTTTGTACAAGGTCCTGTAGTGGTGGAATGGGAGTCAATGGCTTCAAACTGAAGGGGGTTGAGTGTAGGTTAGATATTAAAAAAGATATTTTTTAATGAGAATGATGAGACAGTGGAACAAGTTGGCCAGAGAGCTGGTCGATGCTTTTTCTCTGTCAACATTCATGTTGAAAGGGTGTTTGAGTGACCTGGTCTAGTGGAAGATGTCCTTTCCCAAGGCAGGGGTTTTGGAACTGAATGATCTTTAGGGACCCTTACAACCACAACTGTTTTATGATTCTGAGATTTGAAATGCTGATATGCACCAAAGATCCAAAAGTGATAGCATTCACTGTACTCTACATGATAATGTTGTTAGTAGTCTCATTTCATATTGCGGCACAAATTGCATCTTGTCTTTACCTTTGTGTAAATGCACTGAATTATAGCAAAAAAATTACTGCAAAAGCAGTATTTGAACTCAGAGAGAGCATTTTATTAATTAGTAAATAATGATATGATGAAATAGAATCATATTGCCCTTTCTTTTCCAATTTTCTTTGAGGAGTGTATGCTCTGAAAGTGTGTGCACAAATAAATTGTATGCTTATGTTTCTAAAAACATGTTGTAAATGTTTAATTTAATTTTAATGACAATGACAGTTTAGAAAGGAAACGTTGTTCAAAGACAAGAAGTATAGAAGTAAGATGTTAATCTTATGAGTTTTAAATAAAACATTAGAAACATATTCTGGAGTCACAATATTAACATAGATACATATAGATATATAATTTTGTCTTGTTAACATCAAACTATGTTTGAAAATTTTCTTGAAAATTTCCAAAGTAGATGAAAAATCTAGGAACCTGTTCTTTTGACTTCATGTTAGGATAAAAAGCGTGCAGTTGGTGAGTGGGATTTTGCAGTGCTGCAAGCATAACTGTGTGCTTTGGGGCCGATTATAATCACTAGGGAGATTGAAGTGTATTGAAAACCAGAAAATCTCAACAAGCCTTTTAAATGAATTGTTGAAGTCCTCTAAGAGGATTTCAGAATAAAGGTATCTGAATGCATTCACATGTGTGGGGAAACCTGAATGCATATGTGCATTCCTGGGCCCTGGAGTAATTTCATGTAATACTAGCATAAACGAAGCCTATGTAACTGTAAAGTGCATGTTGACTTGGATAGTGCCTTCCAAATCCTTTCAGAGCCATTATTAGTGTGAGGACACTTCTGACAGAGAACACAAACCTTCTTCAATTGCATCGAGTGATTTTTCAGGATTTTGAAGGATGCTTCAACATTGGGGACTGAATAATTGAGCCTGGAAGAGAGTGTTTCGAAGTAGATTTGAAAGAATAAGAGCAACTGGTCCATCTTGGAAATAATGCTGATTTTTTTTTGTATTTAAGTTGTTTCTCACATGGTTAAAAATAATAATTTGGTTTTTATGAAGTCATCTCTAGTTTGTGCCCAAGAGGAAGCTACCTCATTATGTGTAGCTGAAAGGTTCTCCTGCTGCATTCCCAAATTTAACCTTCAGCTTCACTTCCCTGCAGCATAGTTCTGGTTGCATTGTGAAATGAGCAACTGATATAATCTTTACTACCTTTATTTCTTTCTGCAAAAAGAATTTTGTTTCTGTGGTAGAAGAAAAAAAGTATTTTGAAGTGTTTCCACCAAGATACAGCTGGGAAAAAAAAAAGAAATCAGAAAAGACTTCTCATTATTTGCATTAAGAAATTATCAAATAATTCAAATATATACATGGCAAAAAATTTTCCAAAATTTTGACCATGCTTCTAAATGATCACCAGTTACTGGTGATGAATCTCTGTGATTGTATGAGTGAACAGAGAAAAGCTTCAACTCAGATGTCCTGAAGTTAGTTGTCTGGATGTATTTTGATTGGTTGTTTTTTTACATTAACTCTTTTTGCAAATTAGCCCACAAGGTTATGAAGACATAGGTAAGCCAATGAGTTAATGACTTTGAGATGTCACACCTATAGATGTGTACACAATTTTTTTGTGTAAAGTGGATATGAAATGGAATCACAGAATGGTTAGGTTTGGAAAGGACCTTAAAGATCACCTAATGCCAACCCACCTGCCGTGGGCAGGGATACCTTTCACTAAACCAGGTTGATCAGGGGCCCATCCAACCTGGCCTTGAACACTTCCATGGGCATCAACAGCTTCTCTGGGCAACCAGTACCAGTGCCTCACCACCCCCACAGCAAATAATTTCTTCCTAATACCTAATTAAACTGCCTTCTTTCAGTTCAAAATCATTGTCCCTTGTCCCATCACTATCTGCCTGTATAAAAAGTCTCTCTCCTTCCTTTTTATAAGCCCCACTAGGGTATTAGAAGGCTGCAAAAGGATCTCTTCTCCAGGTCGAACAACCCCAACTCTCAGGCTTTCCTCATAGAAGAGGTGTTCCAGCCCTCTGATTATCTGGCAATTCACCAGTATGGACTGCCAAGGAGTGTTAGAGTAAACCAAGTTTACACCATCAATTATGTTGCATCTTTGAGATATTGTGGATTTAACATATGTAATATATGTAAAACATTACATTTGAAGAGATCTGTGGTGACTTTCCGTGGACATATGTGACATGAAAACATTTTGAAAAAAGAAGCTCTTTTTTTCTCATTGTCCAGATATCCACAAATGAAAACAAAATGGGAGAGGGTGTTGATAATAATTATTTATCTCTGTTATATGTACCTAGTTTGTTCAAATAGTCAATTTATGGCTAGTGACAACCTGCTCCCTGACCAGTAATTCCATCTACAGTCTGAAGTGTGAAAAAGAAGATACTGGGATAGATATAATTAAACTTCTGGAGGAGTTGTTCATTTTAGTAGCTACTTCCTTAGAAAACTCCTTTAATATTAGTAGGACGTTAAGACCCATAGAAGTGAGAATGCATTTGATGACAGGGGAGCAGAGGCATGGTACTGCAGTGCTTGCAGCCAAGACAGCTGATGTGGGATATGACAGAGCTCTTGGGGAGATAGCTATGCCATAATTGCTGCACTCCAGGTGCAGCAGCTCAAGAAAATTAATCTCTGGATCATCTCTTTAAAAAAAACAAACTTGTGGTGCTGAAGCACAGTGTGATTTTTTTAACTCGACTGTTGACCTCAGAGTTCCTAAGAGAGGGAGAATAAAAAAAAGTTTGGATTGTGAAGTTCTGGCACACCTTTGGCTACAGTGTGCAGATGGGTGTAAATGTAATCATGTTGTAGACATATGAAAAAGGGGCAGAGTAGATGGGCACATCTGCTGACAATCTTTCTTTTTAATTTGGAGCCACCCGAAGGCAATAAGTATCTGGATAATAACTCAATCCCTATATGGCTTCCGGTCTTTCAGATTAATAGTGTGCAGCAGGGGAAGGGAAAAAGGAGTCTACTTTTAACTCTGTTCAACTTTTTGTGAGCCTGAGAACGTTTCCTGCCTGCTTGGTGATGGGAAATATAACCAAAACAGGCATCAGTGAGTGACGTTTCTCATGGCTGGCTTTTGATGCTGAGTTTCTGTACCACCTCAGAGTTGCTGCAACATGCATGAAGGGGAAAGGAGGTCAGATCTTTACCATGCTTTGCAGTTGACTCACTTCAATATTTCACCTTGTTGGTTTCTGAGTATATATTGCATCGTATCTAGAATTATATATAATTCCTTAGTTATTCCAGTTATAATTCCTTAGAGTTCAGTATTGCAAGGAGCAGGTGAATACTGTCAAATAAAATACATGTACTTCTGTGAGAGACGTATTTTGAAATAAGGAGTTTTCCTTTGGTCTAGAATTTATATATAGACTCTCTACTTATAGTTTACACATTTTTGCTTTTGTAGCTTCCCATACTTTCCTTCCTGTCTCTGTTCTCATATTTCCTTTCTAAATTATAGATATGAGGGAACACCATTTTCGTTGAAAAGGGCTTCATTTTTGGGGATAATCTATGGCCATTTAAAGAAAAGTCAGCAGTTCACAAGGGTGTTGCCGAACATGGGATTATATGAAATGGGATTTCAGGAAAAACAAGCCAAAATCAACAGCCCTCAGAACCCTGCAATCTTGAGATGAATAGTACTAGGAAAAAATGCCCATCCTGCTTGTTTTTCTAGGAGGGTTTTGTGCCAGATTATAGCTCTTGCCCTGTCTGTCAAAATAAGTTTTGCAATGCACATTCACCTGCCATGTAAAGGGCGTGGCAAGGAAAGGGGGATGACTGACTGAAGAAAGGAACAAAGGAGAGAGACTTTGCACTGTGGCTATGTTTAGTATTGATGCTTTACTGCTAAATCTCTGTAAACACAGGTGTTGGGAGTGTAGATTAGGATGTTATATCAATACTAGCAACTTTACTATAATCTATTGCCCTATTGAATTGTTTAATTGCTTTAATGAGGGAATGTGAAGATATGCAACTCTTTAGGACTCTTTAGAATTTGTCAAGGAGACAGTCAAGTCACCTCTTTTTTTGACCTGTAGTGGAAGATATCCTTCTGTTTTTCTGTTCTCTCATTCTGGAGATGAAAATTCAGAGCTTCAGTTTTGAAGGGACACAGGCATGGACAGGTGAAAACTTCATTTCTGTGAGAAATTGTACTGGTTTTGTTTTTTAATTAGAAAAATGTGAAATAATAAGACATACTTTGCTCTCCATTTCCCCTCCTTTTTCTTGCATCTAGAATATAAAGTTTAGGTGGCTCTTTGCTGACTTTCTGTAATTTTTGTCTGCAGATTACTGTGTCTTCCAGCTCAGCAGTGCATGGTAGATACCGTTGCAGAGTAAAACTCTGTCTTCTTCTCATGAGTACTGGGGTTTCAGGGGGAATGTGCAGCATGGGTGAACAGGTTCCAGAAATCCCAGTGGAAGCAGTTGGGAAATCTATCCTCTGGACTCTGCTTTAGGTCCTTAGCAATTATTTTCCTTTCCCTCAGTGGGGTTTTAGGGCCTGCAGAAGTGCATTACCTGTCCCTACATAGGCAGTGTGCTCATCAAATGCAACAGCTCAGAGATTTCTATGATGTTCTGAGTTGCATGTATGTTTATATGCTTGTTTATCCTTAGTAATTTTTGAAAGAGAAGGCTTAGTATTTTACTTTTGACATCTTTGTACTCCTCTAGATGTTTTTTACAGGGTCAATTTTGCTGTAATTACTTCATCTTTTGAGAATGCTGGGTAAGGATTACATTTGATGTGGCAAATTCTTCCTGTTCTACATATTGTCCCATTAAGTGTTCTTCACAGGACTGTATGATGGAGCTCAGACATAGCTGGTTTCACCAGATAAGGAAAGTAATGAAATTCTAGTTTGAAATAATGATACTGCGAGGTTGTTCCATGTTTGAGAGAGATTTGGTACCTGTATTAAACCAAGGCTCTGCTTTGACAGTGGACAGGAAGATTGTACTAAGAAGTTAAACTTGCCTGGGAGTATCCTCTGGCACGAGGATATGGACAGCCCATGATGAAATCATACAGCTCACTTTCCAAAAAAAGGTGACCACATCCAATCTTACGGGATTTATCTCTGAGCTGTGTTTTTCCCCTGTGGTGCTGGGGAGTCTGCCAAGCCTGTGCCAAGAACTTGTCTAATAACTGAACTGCAGAGACAATTAAAGTCTACTGTCTGGGTTTGCTTCTTGGCACTGTTTAATTTGCTGATGAAAAATAGGCCAAAGAGGAGTGTTTGACTACTTATCTCTGGTTTTGTTTATTGAGGATCACCACTCCAACTGATGCATCTCATGTGTTTGGAAACCCATTTTGTCTTATCACTGCTGAAGACTGTGATAGTTTTGCATTAAAATAACACACATGCTACTTCTGTATATCTCATGGATGGAAAAAAAAATAGAAATTGAAAAAGCAGCCTTATATCACTGGTTGTTATACATGATGCTCTAGGATGATAGAATTGAGAGAACTTGCCTTTTCCATGGGGTAGTTTTTGCCATTCCTGTGAGATTTCAGAGGCTGATAGTGATTTCTTTTCACCATAAGATATAGTAAGCTCTTCTGTGTGCTTTGAGTGCATGCCTGCTGCGTGTGTCTCTGCATACTCACACTCATACATGCACTGCCCACGTATAGAGGGGCTCTGTAGTGTCTATGTATGATTTTCAGTGGTTGGCACTGAGTGACAGTGACAGGTCACGTGCGTGCTGGGGCCCGGGCCCAGCAGGAGGTGGTGTGTGTGCACCTTCAGCATTAACACAATTGACATCCGCTCAGCAGAAGGGTGCCCGGGCCTTTCCTTAGGAAACATATGCCAAAACTATTATCAGAGCCTACGTCATGGCCTGCAGCAAGCTGGACAGGATGTTAATGAGGAGGGAATTGTGGAAGGAATCGGAATGCATCCCATATTATTGAAACAGAATGCTGAATAAACAGATTATTTCCATTATGGTGCCCTGTCAGCAGTCTCAGTGTTTTGATCTTTATCAGATTTATGCTGATAAAAGTTTATTTTTCATTACTTAGTTGATATGGGTTTGGAGGTGTTTTAAATTTGATAAATAAATAAATAAATAAATAAATGCAAACATCTGGGAGGCTATAAAAGACTGTGGAGCCAGGACAGCTCATTATTTCTCCTTGACGAAGAAATCTCTGGTGCATCCTGTGATGTCTGTGACAGTGTGTAATGAGGCACTCCACTATGTCAAACCCAGAGTAGCAATTCTGTCTTATCTGTTGCAATAATGAGACTTTTTGCACTACTGAACTCAGCAGAAGTTGTAGGTGCGAAGAAGATATGTGTGTTTTGCAACTATTTACAACAGGTGGAGGCCAAGGAATTAAAACTGAATGTTTTTTTTCATTCAAGGACCTTGCTTCAGAACCTAGCTTGGAATTTAAGTTGTTTTGATAATTCAAACAGTGCCTGGCACAAATTTAATTTCATATTTGGCAATTTTCTGTAGTGGTCCTTGTTCAATATTTTATTGCTTACTTTGCTTCTATCTGTTCTTTATATTTTTCTTCCTGTCCCTCTCTCCCTCCCTGAAGATTTGCCTGAGTAGCAAGAGTGAGATAGCTGAAATAAATACCATTGGTGATAACAGCTGTCAATTTAAAGCAATTTTTTAGATGTGTTTTAGAAAACAAAATACCAAAGCAATATCAAAACAAGTTTTTTTTGTTTTTTTTTTTTTCAAGATTCCAGCTGTTAAGAGTCTGCATTCTTATGGATTGATCGTAAGTTCAACATTACTTTGAGTTTGATGTCCCTTGAAATGTTAGGCTGTTTATTCATAAAATTAATTATATATGGCCAATGTCATAGCAAGTCCATTTTATAATTAAATTTCAGCTGCCTTGTCTTCCCTGGACAATGGATGTATTTTTTCCTACACCTTGGCTAACATGCAGTAGCTACTATGAAGTAAGCTGGAGTTGTAATATAAGTTAGCAGGGTGACGTGGCTCTTGGCCTCTTGAAAAAGTATTCACATACTCCCTTGTCTTTGTGATGGTTTTACCAAATGTCAGCTCATGTGTGCTAAGAATAGGTCTTGCTGCTCTTTGCCTCTACAGAAGTGACCTCAGCCCTGACCTGGAGCTTCCCTGTCTAGGGTAGAGATTGTTCATGTGCCAGAGCCATTCCAGCCACAGCTCCTCAGCCCCCTGGGGTGGAAATCTGTGCCCTGTTCTGCTAGAAATGAGAGCTTTGGTGACACAAACTATCGAACAGCCCTCGGCAGTCACTGTCACTCACTGTCAACCTGAGCTTGTTTTGAGGAACCAGCTACTGGTAAAGCTTTATTGAAAACATTTTTTTTTTTTAATTCTTATATTTCCCTTTGCAGGGAAGATGCCTGTTAATATCAGGTAGTTAAGACAGGAAGAAGTTGGCTCTGATCTATTTGTTTTGGTTCCATACCATCATTCCAGGTGACCTAGTTTAGGATTGTGATGAGATCTGAAGAGCAGAGTATTGAAAATGTTGTTTGTGAGAGCCTGTGTGCCAGAACAGTATGGGGTAAAATCATCTTAATGAGATGCTAGATCATCTATAGAATGCATCTCTCAGTAAATACAGTGGATTTATTTTCCTTAAGGGAAACACAATGAGCCTCTCATGGGAATGCACTTTTCTAAGGCTGAAAAAAACAATAAGTAGATGCTTTAGTTCTTTTAAGGGTTAGTAGAAGCAATTTTCTGCAGTACCCCACAGTTGCAGCTGTCATGGCAGTTGTTATTGTCAGCCTGCTCTAGATTCACATCTAATGATGGAATATTGGACAAACTTCTGTGTAAATTTCTCCAGAAATAAAATAACTTTTTTAGTTTGTTTGAAAAAAATAATCACAGAGATGTGGTTTTATTATTGTAAATCAAGATCCAGAATCTGAGAGTCCAAAATACTACTGTAGCTTCCATCTGAAAATCAAGGCCTGTCAAGTGGTATCATATCCACTCCCTTTCCAGCTTTATTTGACCCAAGAGGAAATTTGTTGAAATGCTTGCTAACCTTTACTGAGCAAGAGGAGTCACTTAATAAACATGATTTTTCCCCTGGGGAGTTTTACTGCCTGGCCTAGGTTTAAGTTTCCCTCTTGACATTTTTCTACCCATGTTCTGATTCTTACAAAGAACACAATAAAGGGACTAGTTGCATTGATGCTCCTCTGGAAGAAACAGTATTTGTTGATCGGGACCTTAGCCAAAAAATTACACTACACATAAGCCAGTAAGAAAGGCAGGCCTTTACTGATCTGAATTTGCAAGGAGAATGTCATAAACCATACTAGTTTTCATTATCTCATTCTTTATAGGAAAAGCTGTAGTATGGGCAATGGTGAGGAAACAGGACATTTTTTGCTTTTCCTTAATGCATCCTGCTAGTACTGACTGCAGGTTGTGTTATAAAATGAATGAATAAAAGATGAATAAATGTTATTTACAGAAGGGAAGTTGCCTTGCTTTTTGTTTCCCCATCCTGATTCTGGTTGATGACATCCTCTAGTTAATTAGTTAATTTCCGTGAGTAAAACTCATAATAATATGTTACTGTTTTCCAAACTATTAAAGATTTAAAATCTGTTTCCCACTTTTCTATCCTTGCTTAGCATAAGGATGCTTTGCATGTCTCAAATGGAATACATGCATGACTCTACTGATTTTTCTTCTCTTAGTCTACATCCATTAACCACAATAAATTCCATATCGAAATAATTAATGTCTTCCCACCAGGAGAATGGCATTACTTTCCTTTTCACTTCCAGACCTGAGGAATTATTTGTGCTTGTTTGTTTGCTGTGTTAGCATTTCTTTGCAACTCATGTGTCACCAAAAAACCTCCCTTGACAGAAGTCCTCCACTTTTTAATTGTCCCACTCCAGCCTGAGTGTTCACTGTAAGTGAATGTCTCAGTCCAAGGGTATACACTAGAAATAGAGCTGATAGCCTATTTAATAGACTTGCAGGCTGAAGTAAATAACACAACTCCATCAAGAGGAGGTGAAAATTCAGACACAATTTTGTAGATGGATTGGTCTGGCTACTGCTAACATTTTTCTTGTTTTTAAAGCCTGTGTTTTGAGTCACATACTGACACATGTGCATATGCAAATGCATGGACATGTGTGTTTATTAAAACAGAAATTTTTTTGGCTGGTTGCATACCTAATTCTCTGCAGAAAACAATCATAATGAACATGAAGCCATCACTTGTTAAATCATTTTAGTTCAGTTTTACTTTGTACCCTGATATATCTCTGCTTTACCCTCTGATGTGTACATTATGTTGCACATTACTTCTTAACACTCATGCAAACAGTACCCATCCTTTTACCACTATTGGACAGGAAATTTATGGAGCATGGGTCACTGTTATCCAAATAACCTCATTGTTGTGATTTTAGTAAACAAAAGTGAAATGTGGTTAATATGGGATGTTTTGGTATTTTCAAATTTTTTTTGGCTTTCAAAGAACATAGTTCAGTTTTCTGGGCCAAAGGACTTACTTAATTCTTAATGCTTCATACTTCATTTTTTAAAGGGTTATCAAACTTGGAAAGAGTTTTTTTGGTTTCTTGACTTAATATGCTTTAACTTCATATGCAGCTTTTTTTCTCCTATTGTTCTTTCTTGGTAGGGTTGCTTTAGAGATAACTGGGAGCATTGTAGCTTAAGTTAACACGACATGGGGTGATGGCTTATTGCTTTAACTTTGATGTAAGCAAAGTTGGAGATTCTAGCTAGTAATTTTCATAAATAGTACTTAACTTTCTTTTCCATAGTTTTTTCTAGTCAATCACTTGGAGGTGGACACAGAATAAAGCATCAGCTATCAAGTTCTGACTAATGCATTTTAGAATTCTGGTTTGCATCCCCTAGTGTATGTCTTCTTCCCTTAATTAAGATATATTTCCCATCATGCTACATTTTCATCAGCTTAAGGTGTGTCAAAGTATAGATATACAATAATAAAATATTTTTAAACATATGTTTTAGCTAAGGCATGTTAACAGCTCAGTTTTAAATCTTCGTCTAGATAAAGCCTATGGCACCATTCCACATTGACGTATATAAATAAGGGAAGACCTTTACTCCATCCTTGGATGCTCAGCCAGGCATCTGTCATATTTTATGATTCATAGTCTAATGAATAATTTTGTGTCCTATGTGTTAACCAGAAGAACTGAGTCTTTTCTTTTAGAGTTGTATGAGTAAGTGGAAAGTCACAAAACTGAGACTTTTGCAGGTGAATTAGTGCTGGTAATAAACTAAGGTTTAAATCAAAATATGAATTTGCTTGCTTGCCAAAGATACAGTTACAAATTTCTTCTGGTGAATTGTTCTGTGCTTATTGTGTCTCAATTCCTGTTCACAATGCACACTGTTTTCATTAATTATACATATCCAGTATGCACATGAGTTTTACTGTGGAACAGCATACATACTACACACAGATTTTGTAATTCCAAAGTTGACATGACAATAGTATATTCTTCAGTATTTTGTGGCAGTTTTATCAGCACAAAAAAAATCCTACTGCAACCTCGAATTAATTTCTTGCAAAGGGTATTTCTGTCCCCCTCCTTGTTCATTTGAATTATGTTTAAGGCCCTCTGTAATTATCTGAAGATTAAAAAAAACACACTAGAAGAGAAAATGAAGCAGGAGATGGCACTGGCTCTAACCAAGGGCTGATTACACTTCTGAGAGATAGGTCTTGGCAGTAAAGTACCTTAATCCTTGAGGAAAATTTCATAACTGCTGACGATTTTAAATATTTGATACATTGAAAAGAAGGAATTCTGCCTTATATAGTGTAATTCATGCCAATAACCCTTTACAAAACAAAATATAATGTATGTTACGATCTGAGAATTGGGATATTTTGATCAAAACCAATGGAAATGCATTGTTATCAAACAGCAGTAATTATGAACAAAATAAGCACAAGAGCAGCTAAAGAAAAAGTATGTATTTTTTTTTTCCCCCAAAGAGCGATATTTGAATACACTTGCTGCTCATAGAACATTATGGACATGACTTTTATTAACAGTGATAGCCATTTCCTGCTCTGGTCCTAAAAGACCATGTTTTTATCTCCCTTTCCAAGTTCCCAAAATAGGAAGGGATTCATAGATGTGATGTGACAGTAGAAATATTATTATTTATACTGCTGAAGAAGATCTCTTTTACACTCAGATGACCTGTTACACTGGGTAAGAGGTTTTGGTCAAAGAGTTAAATTGCTTCTGTTTTTTCCATCTTGGTGTGAATTAGTTAATATTGTGAGAGAAAAGACATGAGATATAATGGTGACATGCAGCAACTTAAAGGCTTACTTAGTCTGTAATAATTGGAGAATATTATAGAAATTGTGAAAGTGAAGCATATAAGGATTTTCCATTGAACAATGTATTTAAAGTCTTTTAGGAGCACACCCAAAGGATATATGAGTCAATGATAAACTGTATGATTGCCCACATGTCCAAGATACTGTCCTGTCCCTTGAGGAGATCCACTTATTTGACCTGAGCCCAAGTACCTAATAGCAATATATTTTTAACTGATTCATCAGTGCTCTGAGAAAGCGCAGGATATACATGTCACAGCAAGAGAAAATAAGACAGTTAACTCATATAACATTCTTAAGCCTTCAGATAAGTTTTGAATCAAATACTCCATTCTGTCACATTCTGTTCTCTATTACCAAGGTTAGCTTATTTCTTCTTTTATTTATTGACAGGATTAAGGAATAAATTTCTACTTGTTTTTACACACATTTTGAAATAATTGTGGTTGTAATAAATCTTTAAATAAAATGCTGAGGAAACATTTTGTGTATGCTTAAGAAAAGACACAAAATAGGGTTTATGACTCCTCTGTCATGCAGCTAAACATATCTCGATATTATTTAATCTTTTTTTATTGAGACTTACCCTAAAGCCTTTGAACAGTGCAACCATGGAAATCCAGCAATGCTGGAGTTAAGGCTGAACCAACATGTCTTGCTGTGAAAAGAAAGAAAAAGGTAAATCAGCATTTTGATATAGTTGGAGGTGAGTAGAGGTGGTTGGAGGACTCCTTGCCTTCCTCAGTTTTCCAGCCTGTGAGGTGTGCTACAACTTAGAGCTGGAGCTGTTTGTGAGCGGGACTCACATATCATAAACAAAAAGGGCAAGAATGAGGACCTAGGAACACTGACCAGCCTGCCTTACCTAAATCCCTGGAAAGGTGGAGCACCTCACTCTGGAGAACACATGGAGGACAAGAAGGTGATCAGGAATGGTCAGCATGGAAACACTAAAAGTGAATGAGGTTTGACCAACCTGGCTTCTTCCTGCTGGATGGATGAGAGGAGAGCAGTGGATATTGTTTACCTTGCCTTCAGCAAGGCTTTTCACACTGCCTCTCACAATATGCTCATAGGCAAACTTTGGAGTGAGTAGTTGGTTGGATTAAGAACTGTCTGAGCAGCAGATCCCAGAGGATCATGATCAGTGACAGGGTCTAGTTAGAGGTCTAATTAGTGGTGTCCCCCAGGGTTCTCTACTGGGCCCAGTATTGTTTAACTTATCCTTCAGTGTCTTGGATGTAGGGGCAGATGCCTCCTCAGCAAGTTCACTGAGAACCCAAAGCTGGGAGGAGTGTCTGACACCCCAGAGAGCTGTGCAGCCCTTCAGGAGGACCTTGACAGGCTGGAGGGATGGGCACAAAGGAACCTTCAGAAATTCAAAGGTAAGTGCAGGGTCCTGCCCCTGGGGAGGAATAACCTCAAGCACCAGTGCAGGCTGAGGGCTGACCTGCTGGAGTGCAGCTCTGTGGAGAAGGACCTGGGGGTCCTGGTGGACAACAAGCTGTCCATGAGCCAGCAGTGCCCTGGTGGCCAAGAAGGCCAATGGGATCCTGGGGTGCATCAGGAAGAGCATTCCCAGCAGGATGAGGGAGGTGATCCTGCCCCTTTTGTCAGCCCTGGTGAGGCACACATGGAGTGCTGTGTCCAGTTCTGGACTCCTCAGGACAAGAGAGACGTGGCACAACTTGAACAGATCCAATGGACAGCAACAAAGATGATCAAGGGACTGGAGCATCCTCTTATGAGGACAGGCTGAGGGAGCTGGGCTCGTTCAGCCTCGAGAAAGAGGTGACAGAGGGGACTTCATCAGTGCCTGTCAGTATCTGAAGGGAGGGTACCAAGTGGATGGAGCCAGGCTCTCCTTGGTGTCAGTGTCAATAGGACAAGAAGAAATGGCCAGAAACTAATGCACAGGAAATTCCACCTAAATATGAGGAAGAACTTCCTTACTGTGCAGGTGACCAAATACTGGAACAGATTGCCCAGAGAGGCTGTGGAGTCTCCCTCGTGCAAGATATTCAAGAACCACCTGGACAGAATCCTGTGCCATGTACTCTAGGATAACCCTGCTTGAGTCAGGAGCAGGAACCAGGTGACCAGTTGTGGTGCCTTCCAATATGACTCAGAAATAGAAATTTTTTGAAATTGAAATAGAAAATTTATAAATATAGTAACTGTAGAGTGGGAAAATAATCTTAAATTTAATCTTAAACTGAACACAGCACAGTTTCTGGCATCTAGGAACTGTACATTAAATACCTAACCAATGTATTTCTCAACATTCAGGTAGAACTAAAGACTGCTTCACTCAATTATTTTTACACTGCAGATTAATGAGATGAAATGGGAAGAAACAGTTGTAGAGCAACTGAAAACCTCCCTGTGATATAAAGCAAAGAAAATCTCACTTCTTGATAATGAGCACACATCTGTAGAGTTTTGTTTTATATTTTGGGAAATGTTTTTATGCCTGTAAGTTCCTTTGCTTTGTGTTTTTTACTCTACTATGATTTTGTGAGCTGGTGAAAGATATTACTGCCTGATTAGGAGCACAGTCAATCTGTCACAACAGCACAGTATCTGTAATCTTTTGAAATTCTAATGCTGGTAATCCATACCCCTATTAATGATGCTATGCACTTTTATTTATTTATGCCATAAACTTTATCTTATAGAAAGAAAGTTTCATGTCTTGTTTTGTTTGTTTGTTTGGTTTTTCTTCTCTGCCTTTTGGATTTGATGTTGGTGTCTTTAAAGTCAAGACTCTGTGACCCAGAGGGAAGACCTCAGGATAAGAATTCTAGCACAGATTTCTCTGTTGTATCACACCTCTGAAGGTCCCTAGCATATGGTTTGCAGAACTTAGTCTTCTTTCCACTCTTTGTCCTACTTGTTATAATAAACCTCCCTAATATCTTCATTAGTGCCTTCTAGTGAATTTCCTCAGTGCTCTGGAAGATTATTTTAAATAGCAGTGGTATGTGCACATCACTGGCAGTCCAGTAATAACACATAGTTATAATACATAGTAATAACACAGACCAAATAACCAATAGTTTAAAATTGGGGGCATTGTGCTCTTTCTCGCATGGTATTTTCCTGTAGGCTTTTTTCAAGCCACAACTGAAGTGTTTGCTGTTTCTAAAAACTATTTACAACTGTTCATATTAGCAAATTTTTTAAAAAGTGAGAGATGAGTGCTTAGAAGATTAATTTCTTGGTCATACTAATTAGTTGTTTACAGACACTCAGTTTTGGAAACTTATTGGGCATCTAGCAGGCCAGAGATTAAATGTTCAAAAGCAAATGCATTATGTTGGATGATGGATAACAAAAGCAAAGTTGATGGAATTGAGTTGCTTTAGGAGTGGGACTTTAGGTCCTTTTGACAGTTTCACCTTTGATGTTCCAAGGTGGCTGAAAACTTGTGTATAGTTTAGTGTTGCTGAGACTTGGTTTTAGGTACAGCTATTTAACCTTTGGCAAACACAGAGAACTTTATAGTTCTTGGCTTCATGAAGGATGATGATCTGCTGGGGAATAACTGTTTTATCAGTGAAAATGCAAAAGTGGCTACAGCTCTGTTTGTCTGCCCAGTCTCCTTTAAAGCTTCAGTCCTGTGGGTGATGCATTATCAGGCCCATTCCAGTTTCCTGTTTATATAGGGTCTGGCTTTGATGCGAGTACAACAGATTAAGAAGCAGAAGCAGAGTTCCTGTTTCAGTACTTTCTCATCAAGATGTATATAAGTCCAGTGACACTGTGCTGACAATTATTAAAAACATCAGACTGGCGAGCACATACTTTCACATCAGCACCAGAGATTTAAAGCCATACAACCTCAGCAGCAGCCCCACTAGTTCATCTTTCATCAAAGCTGCAGATTAGAAAGAAATTTTTGCATTTTGTTTTACATGTGTTTTAAACTAAGGAAAATAATTCTGAAAAGGTTGATTTGTCTATACAAGAGGATTTAAAAAAAATTTCCTACATTAAGTCCACAGTTTTTGTCTAAAGTCCATTAATCAACCAAAAGGATCTGGAAACTTGTTTGTCTTTTCTGGCAATTTCTTATTTGCATTTTGCATTCCACAGTCATATGATTTCCTTGCAGTTTCAATGTCTTCAGCAAAGTTTCTTGCCATTATCTCTCACTGTGTTTTTTTTCAGATATCTTTTAGTTCTCCTCACAATAAAGCTCCTCCTCCCTGGATTGGGATAGAGTAACCTGTTGCACTGACTCCTGCTAACTATTTTTGGTAGCACTAAATTTTGGTTTCGGTGTGGAATCTGGTTATTCCTTGCGTAATGTTCTGTCAATGTGTTGCCTGGTACAGCAGTGTACCTCCAGCAGAGCAGTCTGCAAACCACATACGCTTCTTATTCAAAGACAGACAATAGAAAAACTCTTATGGTGAAATACTGACAATTATAATAATCATCATCATTGTATAATTATTTGTGTTTGTAAATAAATCTAATTTAAGTGGTAAGTGCTATGCCTTTTGTCACAAAGATGTGTAGTTATTCAAAGTTAGCTTGTAAAAGTTCTGCAAGAAAGTGAGCTCTCAAGAACATCCTAGTTTTTTGGAAACTCATGCAGGCAGACCAGGACACTTTGTTCGTTTGGTCTGTGGCTTCTTTTGGGGAAAGCTTTGTGATGCTTTTTTTTTTGTGATGACCCTGTTCCACATTAACTTTTACTGAGTTAATTTTCCAAGTTGAGTATAAATACCAAAGTGTGTACTGTAATGCAACTTGTCTGTAGTATCTATCCCAGGTAACCCTGGAATACTAACTCAGTTCTTCCCCCAGCAACAGTAGCTGTAAGGTTTGGGTGCTTAGGGTACTCTTTTCAAGCTACACCTTGTGTGGGCAAGTTTGCTAGTCTCCTAGTTTAATTGGTATGTGAATGTTACACATCAGTTTCACTTTATGAGTTGGTGATGTTTACAAACTCCTATTATATTCTGTTTGCCTTGTTTGGGAGTTTCACAAGAAATGTGTCTATGCATATGAATTCCATAACACACAGTATATTCTAGTAACAGTACCTATGATAACTGCAGCATGTTACCAATATGAGAAAGCTTATACTTTCTTTGAATAATCATTTTGCTGTCTATTTACATTTTAGAACTGCCTATATGTAATTTATGCTCTGGTATTTATGCTCTTAATGACTATGTTCCTTTCTGCTACTTCTGGCTGTGTTACATTTACTTAATGAACCAGAATGTTTAGAACATAGAAAGAGCATAGTCTAGTATAAAAGAACTCCCATCCTTAAAGGTTTAGTTGTCAAATGTTAAAACTAACCAAGAATTAATTGTGTATAAGAATTAAACCAGGACTTGCACTTACTAAGGTACATACAAGAACACTGAACTGCTGAACCCAGAGGTGGACTGGGTTATTCTTATATTAGTTTTGAAGTTATTAGCTCTTGAAAAAACAGAAAA
>VXBI01000289.1:434753-456514 GCA_013397375.1 Toxostoma redivivum | reverse complement strand
CCCCCCCCAAAAAAAACACAAAAAAACCAAGTTAAAATGAAGAGAGTTTATTAAACTGAGTTTGCTATCTTTAGTGAGGCACCATGTCACTTTTGTGGAACCTTCTTTCTCCCCACCAATCCCCAGTAAAATCAGTGGAATTTAGCTTGTTTTATAAAGGGCTCACAACTGATTGTTGTTTAAAAATTATGCTTACTGCATGTGCTTTTGGAACAATAGACCTTGAGTAGGGTTTCTTAGGTATGTGATGTGAGAGCAGATCTCATCATAGTGAATTGAGGTGATATATCTATTTTATAATCCCCCTACCGATGAAAAAGGTATAAGGAATCTCTGTGAACACATATTGTGGTGTCTATGTGTTATCAATCAACAGATCTAAGAAAACAGTGTATTGGGTCAGTATAATTCCTAAATTTATTATTTAGGAATCCTGAAATATCAGAATTTTGATTTTACTTTGCATGCCAAATTTCTGACCTGACATGTCAGGAACTTGCAAGATGACTGAAGAACCAAATTCTTCTCCAGACAAACCC
This sequence comes from Toxostoma redivivum, assembly GCA_013397375.1. Taxonomy (NCBI): domain Eukaryota; kingdom Metazoa; phylum Chordata; class Aves; order Passeriformes; family Mimidae; genus Toxostoma; species Toxostoma redivivum. The sequence continues at coordinate 455,975 of VXBI01000289.1, read as the reverse complement.
TTATACCTTCCGTGTGTTACACAAGTATATTCATGGGGATAAATGCCTTAGAGGGGCTTTAAACTGTATACGAGAGCCTAAGAGGATTTAAAAGCTGTAAAGTTGGTTAGCAGAATTTATAGCCTACTTGGATGGCTGTGGTCTTTATTATTTTTTCAGGCCAAGGTCAGTGGTATAAATGGTGCTGTAAACACTGCCTGTGAAAAACTGAAAAGCATACCACTGACTGAGACAAGGCACTTTCAACAAATATTTGTGTTTGCAAAGTAAACTTTTAGAGCTGGGGCAGAAAAGTGGAGGGCAACTTTTGCCAGATCTAGACTACAGCTCTTGAGTTTGGGTTGAAATTTTATTTTTTAAAAATTTCTTTCTCATAATGTCACTCTTGAGAATTTTTTTCACTTGTCTAGGAGCTATAGTTGGTGATGAAAAGAGGGTGTTTGCCTTCCTGAATTGTTTGAGCTAATGTCTCTGGGTGCAAAATGAAACCTATTTTTCTGAAGTGGATTGTATAAAAATTTCTACTTGCTGCCACTTTACTGTTATAGTCACAAGGCCACTTAACACATGGCTTGTGACCAATTGCTTCCAAAAGGAGTGGAAATGTCACAAGCCAATTATTGCAACATATAAATGACATAGTGGAACAAGACTATACCTGCATTCCAAGAGTGTAATGAGGTGGGGGCTTGCCTTTTGAAACCCTGTGGTTACCTTGCTTAATTACTTGTTGTCTGTCCTCCACAAGAGGAGCCATGGGGCTTGGTTGGTCCTTGTGTGATGCCTGTGGGCAGCCACTGGCAGCAGGCATTGCCAGCACATTGCAACCAGTGTTAAGAACTTCTAGTACCACCACTTGGGAATGGGTAAACTGAGCCTTCAGCTGTGTACCAGAACACTGCAGCCTGCTCCATAGGTCCTCCTAACCCAGCTCCATAGGTCCTTTTCATCCTCTTGATACAAGTGCATGTTGAATTGCAGTCAAACAAGCAATGTAGACCTGTGAAGCTGGGCCTGTGCCAAGGCTTGTTTGGCATGCTCAGGGCCAGGCTGTTACAGGGGTGCCCTTGGCCAGCAGGGAGTGGCTGGAATGGTAAGTAAATACAGTCAGCATACACGTAATGTTTATACCATATTTGATTAATTCCAATTTTTATTTCCCCCAGGATAGTGTTTTGTTCTGCTTTTAACCCAACCCAGTCTCCATGAAAGTCTCCAATGTTACTTCTTTCCCTAATATCTGTGAGAGACTTCATAAAGAAAAGGTGGTGGTTCACAGACTATCATAGTCCTTTCAAGACATGTTTAATACAGTGGCTTTTCCCTAACCAGAGATGAGCTTCTGCTCCTAACTCATGACCAATTACCACATTTGCTGTTCTCCCTGTCTTTATGCAGAATGTAAATATCATGGCACTGTGCATATAATAAAACTTACAGAGCTTTTAATCGTTCATATGGTGCTGTATATACAGAAATGGAGTAGCCAGCAGATAAGAAACATAACTATATCATAATGTAACTATGCCATCACCACTGGAAAGCTCTTGCTTCAATGGATTTAGCAGCATGTAACATAAATTCTTCCTGCAGTAATCAGGTATCTTGAACAAAACAATAGAAAAAAAAATAAAATGAGAATTTAGAAAGCCCAACCACGACAGCATAGCACTTCTGTTTTTAACAGAGAGATAGAAAAAGCTTTTCTCATTGGTTGTTCTATTTAGTCAAAAAGAGTTTCAATCAATTACAGTTTTATTATTTTAGGCAGGAGATAGAAACCAACAAACTGAACGGTCCCAACAAACTGATGGTAGATGATAAAAAAACAAAAGAAATTTTAAATAGCATTTTAAAAAAGAAAAACAAATCCCAGACCTTATAAATCCCTTGCAACATATCTCTAGGCAGAGCTACGGCCCTTTTTCCCCCACATAAGCTTTTTCCAAGTAGGGCGGGGCAGAGTGGCCGGGAGAGTTTGGCAAACTATCCCATTGCTTTGAGCATATTTAGCCCTCAGTTTCATAAGCATCATGAGAAACTTCAGTTTTAAGCTTCAGACTTTTGTACATGTAATTGGTATTTTATAAATAAATATGACAAATGGGATATATTTTATTAGCAATAAGTTACTGAAGTTTGTTATTGTGCAAAGGTATAGATATAGAGGTAAGTTTTGCTTACTATTAAATATTTGAAGCCTGAGTTACATGGGATAGTTGGGATTTAAAGCATGGGATATTTTTCCTCTGTGCTGGCTTTTACTGTAGGCCAGTGAAAGAACTTGGCAGTGCTTGTTTATCGTTTCTGGAATATGTCTAAACTTCCTAACGCACATGTTTTCCAGATGCTAAAATGAAGACACCTAGTGTTTTTTAGCATTGGGGTTTTTATTTTTATCCTGCAGTGATGGTGTTGGAACGAGTGATGTTCAATCAATAAGCTACATTTTCTCTTTTTCCAAGGTAGCTTCTAAGTGTATTATATAGGGAAGAGAGTTGCAAATGTGTGAACTGCAGTTCATATGAGAAACAATTGTCACAGCTCCTAATGCCAAGTGCAACAAACCAGAATAAGCAGAGCTGGAACAAAATAGAAATTAGGAAGAAGGAAAAAGGAGTGGACTCTGCCTTTAAATCAGTAAGTGGTGATCCTTGTAAGTATGAAATAACCGATAAAAGAGCTCGTGTTGCAACAACTGTTTGGACAACCACATAGAATTAAGGTATTTGCATATCTCAAGAGGCTGTTAAATTTTAAGATGTATGTTTTGCTCTGCTTGGTAGCATATATGCTGTCCTCAGCTGAGTGTTATTGTGCTGCATAGTATTTTTCATGTTTGTTGGAAAAATTTAATTGAGCCATGTTTTAGCCATGGATAAATATCAAATGTATTCTGTGATTAAGTTTTGAGTTTGCATTAGATACCGGCATTTTAAGTTGTAGACATAAAACTATGTAACGCTCTCTGACGGCTCTTAAAGGAAACCACAGACTGTTTCTCAAGTTGGTTATACAAGGAGTCGCTCCAAGGGCCTTGGTGCCGCAGCCCCTGAAGCCAAGAGCTGCGCTCCCATAGATTCTTGTGGTGCAGGCACGGCGCACTCTGCCTTGCGCAGGAGCCAGCTGAAGTCAGCCCTCGTGCTCCGTCAGACAGTTCAAAGGGAGCAAAGCTGTCATCATCGCTGGCAAGCCCGAGGGGTAACGCGAGGACAGGGCGAGGCTGCCAGAGCAGTTCCCGGCGCTGAACTCTCCCAGGTCACTCTTCCAGCCCTCGCTGTGCTCCAGGGAGGCACAGGCAGCACAGGCTGGCATGTGTGTCCATCAGCCTGCCGGGGCTCTGGCTGGTGGGCTCAGAAGAGCACTGGCCTTCGGGGCTTGTGTGCTGGGAGCCGTGGGTCATGCTTCCAAAGGCCAGCTTTCCTTATGTGCTTATTCCGTCCTGACATCAGAAGTTTCAAGCATGTGCTTATGTGTTGGGGTCTGTAGACGCTGTGGAACTGTTGTTGGCCAAAGAGTGCTGGTGGTGCAGATGGCAGGGATGCCGATACCATTTCTGCAAGGTCTTGTACCTGCATTTGAGGTCAAAGCTCACCACATGCTCTGTGCACACACACCACCTCAAAAGAAGCCCTGTTGAAAATTTACCTTTGCTGCTGTCACACAAAGTGACTAAAAACCCAGCTCATGCATTTTCATTTAAATATAGTCTTTCTAGCCCATGTATTATTCAAAGGAATGTTATCTTATGGAGAGTCCTATTATTCAACTGATTGCATTAAATGTTGGCATAAACCTTTAAGTTTAAGAAGTAGTTATTCTCCTCCACCATGCCTATGCTATCTAATAATTTATGAAAAAAATGTGTGCGTGTGTGTTCACATTGCCTGTGTGGGGAATATGTGATCACACAGCCCATGATAAACGTTGAAGCATTCACTGGTGGTTCTGTGATAGGCAGGCTCACTCAGGATATGCTTTTTCTTTGACAGTGCCATGTAGCAGTGCCTTGATTAATGTTATTACTCTAAGGAATATAATAAAAAAAAATCCAGCGGAGCAAGAAAATTATTGTTACAATAAAAGCCATTCAAATGAACATGCTTATTAACATACCTCTCAATTGCACAGAGACTAAAAGACACAGAGTGTGTTCTCCTCTTCCACATTGCTCTGCATATTTTGTCATTATGCTGCAGAGCTGTCGCGACTGCTGTCTCCTGGTTATGATTTTCAAATCCCAGTTGATGATTAATACCTTTGGCTCAGACAGTTGTAAAAGGCCGGTGTTGTACCTGCATACATTTTCATGCTGCTCTGACAGCAGTGATGTGCATTGCAATGTGGAGGGGCATAGGGGGTGGAAGGGAACTGTGAGAGAGGAGGAAAGAGGGGGTCATGCAAGAAATAATTTTTTTTTATATGTTTTCCTGGTTTGTCAGGTCAACACTCAAAACACTAGAAAGCACACAGTCTAGGAACACACCACGTGAATGCCTTGCATTTCTGCAAGGCCTTTTATGCTGCCACCTTGTACTTACAAGCATCCTAAAACCTCCTGTGAGGAGATAGAAAATATAGGATTCATGGATAAGGATAAAGGGCATTCAGCGACCTCAGGTAAAAAGGAAGAGTAGATATGGTGCAGAATTTCATCCAGATTCTTCTGGGAACTGTATCTTTGCTAGGGAAAGATTGTTCTGTGGTCTGTGTAGAGTAACACAAAAAATAAAGAGAATGTAGTATGTATGCCTTTGTGACAATGGCAAACTTAAATCTGCAACTGCTGATGTACGCTCAAGGAATGTAAATGTAAACACAAGCAGAAAATTAATATGTAAATAATGAAAGTATTACAGGATCCCTGATATTCCTCATTGTTTTCTAACACTGCTCTGTCTAGCTGTTCTTTATCCCATCTTCACCTGCTCTCCACATAGTCATCTTTCCTTTTGGTATCTTCTGCTCCACCGTAGCATCCACCCATACCATCACAATTTCCCTTTTCCCTTGGTCCCAGTGTCTCACATCTGTTTTTTTTGGGCCCCTGTCTCAAAAGGGAAGCATTTTCAAAACTTTTGTTCATAGATGATTGTCCAAAACAAGTCTAAGGCACACAAAATGGGGTTGGACTCGATGATCTTGAAGGTCTCTTCCAACGCAGTGATTCTGTGGGATTCTGTGTGTGAAAAGTCAGTTTGGAGAAGCTGGATACACAGCAGTGTGCAGTGTTGTGCATGCTGGTGAATACCTGGCACTAGTGTTATTTATTATGTAAATGTATCTGCGGAAAATACAATGTCAGCCCCTTTTGGCCTGGGATGCTGAGTGAGCTGGATGTTTGTGAACAATGCTGCTGTGAGCTGTATCCCTCCCACTGGCGAGTGAGGATGTTTGCCGCGATGGAAGCATTGTTTGGGGTTTGGCAGAGGCCAGGAGCGGGGCGCAGGAAGAGCTCATTTCCCTCATTTCCCCTGCACACTTCACTGCTGCCAGCTGCCCACAGCCACCCAGCCTTCTGTGGCTACCTGCTCCTGCCTGCTGCTCTCCGCAAATGATAAGGTCGTGATGGTCGCACAAGTAATGGGAGGCTCTTTCTCTTTCAATCCTCTGCTCAGATTAGGGGATGTGTGTTCCCACTGAGCCAGTAAACGGTGGCAAGTGGGAATGTCTCAAGTGGACGGTGGGGAGCTGGGCAGAGCTCTGCTGCAGAAGCTGCTTTTCCAGCAGGATGCAAAGGAGATCCTGGTAGACAGATGGCTGGCTGCCCGGTTTGCAGCATGTCCTTTCAGACCTCAGTCTCAGTTCCTCCCCCTGTAAAAGCATTCATTATGTTTTGTCACTCGATACATTAGTTTGTTTTAATGCACTGCAACCCCACATACATTTAGCAGTCTCTTTCTGCTTGTTTTATGGGGCTCCACTGTGTTTGGAAATGAATTAAAGCATCTGAAAGGCTTGGCAGTTTCATTAGAGAAGGATGGTCCGATCCAAATTAGTGTAACTCATTTAAAATTGAAGTAAAATGTTTTAAGGAGAGTGATCTGATAAATATTGGCTTAAACTAATTGGATTTTCAATAGACAAATTACTGCATTTTTCTCATTACTTAGTGCTCTGTAAGGCTTTCACATAGTATGTGAGAGTTCAGTTCCCTGCTATGGAGCTGAGAAGGATGAGTGAAATCACTGACTGAAGATGCTTTCCAGGTCTTCGGAGGCTGGATGGCTCAGGGATGCTGTGTGACCCAGCCCTCCAGGCAGCTCAGTCTTTCAGGGAAGAGGTGTTGTCATTTTCTGGTGGTTTTTACAGAGTTTTGCTGATCCTCGTGCTCATTGCACGTGTGAGACAATCTGCAGGCTGCCTGTGGCCTCTCCAAAAAAGGTGCTCACCAGGATAAACACAACATAAAGCCTCTCATGTGACATGTGGAGTAATCTGAGGTTTGTTTATTTGGGGGATTTTGGGGGTTTTGGGCTTTGTTTTGGTTTTGTTTGTTTCTTTGTTTTGTTTTTAAATAAGCAAAAGCAATGCTTATTTCCACTTAGTTTCCAGAGGACAGAAAACCATGCATGTCTTTCCAAAGTGTACTTCCATATTACAATAAGCTATTGCATGCAACCAAATGTGATTTAAATAAATATGCAGTTGTTGCATTTTTTTCTTTAAAAAGTATTATTATCCCCACTTGAATAATAGAAAATAGAAAAATAGAAATAGAAATAGAAAACGAGCAGGGATTCTTAAAACCTTACCTGATGTTGGGAGCATCATCATTTCATTCCTTCCAAAACATGTTTTCTGAAAAGACCTGGCATATATTTATTTGATTCCTGTACTCATTCAGTTCTTCTTTCTTGAATGTCAAAGCCAGTATCTTATGGAGAAAGGAGCTGCTCCTCAAAAAGGTATTCAGTAAGGTACAAGAACATGGGGCCTGAGAAGTGAAACGCCTTCTTGTTCCTCAGTAGTGAAATGTTTGTATGAGCAGCAGCAGTAACGATGTATTTTACTGTCTGTGTGGTAGGAAATTGCATGTGGACGCAATTAGATAATATTGACAGTCAAAATGGTGGGTATGCAAATAACACCACAATATTCTTCTGTCTAATTTCCTGTCTGGGAAAAAGTAGAGATGAAAAATGGAGTGGTGCTGTGAGGACCAGTGCTCCATTTATTTTTCTAATGTAAAATACCCTACAGCAGGGTATGTCTATGGGATATGTGTTATCTCAGTTTAAGAGAGTCAGTAGCTGCCTGCATGGCTGAGGAATACATGAATATATTTTTACAAGGCAGATTTGATGTATCTCATATGCAAGCTTGACCATCCCAGTCCAGTCAGTATCCCAGCTGAAAATGGTTTCAGTCAGTGCACTGCATTTCCATGTGATTATGCTGATGTGCTTATTTTTTGTTACCTTTTGAATAGATAATTTAAAATTGCTCTCTGTAGGGATGTTCTCTATGCTTGTCTGCCTATCAATCTTTCTATCTGAATGCAGAAGTATTTGATTAGTGTATTTAAAGTAATAAAGATGTCAACAGTAGTGTCATATTGATTGATGTTAATTATAAGTCTTTAATGACTCTTCTGGTTTGGCCACTCTCCTTGCAGATTGTGATTTTATGGTTAAAATAATGCCCTGCTGTCCACACATTCGGTCATAAATTGTGGCCTATCTTTCTTTAATGACATTGCATGCAGTGGTATAATCCCAATAACATACATTATCTTTGGTAAAAGGAAGGCAGTGACTTTCATCGAGGTGATGGATGGATTTATAAGGACTAGCTAACGGACTGACTGGGATCACACCAGAGGTAAAGCTGATTGTTCTGCTCATGCATTGCCATAAGCAGAAACAGTAGGCAGGCAGTCTTGGCTAAGTGATGATTTTCATTCAGTTCCTCTCTTTCCACTCCATATCACCAGTAAAAGTTAAAGAAAAGGCTGAGATGTGAATCAGTCTCATATGAAAAAGTAAACTCACTAATAATTAAGTAAAAAATCTCTAGGTATCTATTTGCTATACTGAACAATAAAGTAATGCGGATTCTTGCTTTGTGGGCATTCTCTTTAAAGTAAAGAATGAATCCATGTTTCACCTTGCAGAGGTGTATTGCTTCAGTGAGCTCTGAGAGAGGTTTTACCATTTCTGGGGGAGTTTAATAATTTTACACACATGTGAAAAGTGAAATACCAGGGGACCATACAGGGATGTGTTCAGGGATGCCCACATACATATGGATGTGTGCCATGCTGCACGTGTTCCTTTTTAAGTAGATTCACTATAGCGATTCTGAAACACCACCTTATTGCCTCTCTGTCCATAATTGGCTCAGTGGAGCTCCAGCACAGCACAGAGAATCCCCCCATGCTGTGTTCATACAGATAGGTGCACACAGAAGCCTTCAGAGTGGCCTGTGCCCTGCGGGGACTGGAGTATGACTGGTGAACCAGGCTAAAAAGCTGAATGTTTCCTTGCCACTGAAAAGTTGGGAATAAAAGTTAATTTGGAAAAGATACACTTACAGAAAGTAAATGTAACCCTAATCCTGGCCTTTACTGCTTGGTAGCTCACTGTAGTTATACTGTGGTACATGATTGACAGCACAGAAGTCCAAGGAAATTACTAGTAAGGAATGGGCATTGTTTTGTTTGGTTTTGTTATTTTTGCTGGATTAATATGGATCTCATAAAATTAGTGCTGAGCAGAACTGTAGCACAAACAATGGTAAAATATATGACAAAATTTGGAAGCATTTGGACTTTATTGCAGACTGCAGTTCCAGCACTGCCTCCTGTGAGTAGTTTCCTTATACAGCTGCTGCTTGATGAGGTGCTTTGTAAATCAACCTGATTGCTATTTGTTTATTAAGCTAGAAAGCTGTATCACTTTTCCACAGAACAGCAATATGGATATGCTTAAATGTAGCAAGAAAGTCAACAAATATAAAAAATTTCCCCCAGGCTCAGGCCAGAGCAGGATAACAGCATTTGCATAAAGGAGTTTTAGTCACCTGCAACCAAATTTTACTAGTATTTATTTTTTGTGACTGACAAAGCAGTGATATTCCTTTGCCATATTGTGAAGTGTATGCTTCCAGAAGTCACATCAGCTGGACAGCATCTGGGTGGCTGATGAGCTGAGCAGGCAGCTGTACTTGCAATTTTAGAGTTACTTTTGGTTCTGTCATGAGAGACCCTGTTGGTGGGTGTGTGCAGCACATTGCTCATGTGAACCTTTGGGTTGGTTTTGTTTTGGGATAGTGGTGTGTTGAAATTGATTTTTTTTTTAGTTGGTTTTTGTTTATTCCTTTTTAAAAAATTTATTTAATTTTTTTAATTTCTGAGATTGATTAGAACTTTTTTCCTCTGCAGCGTGCTGTGGTCGGCTTGTGTGAAGCTTTCTACCAGGTCCTCAAAAGACAGCTTTACCTTGTCCCAGCCCCTGCTCTTTTTTGTTTACAATAAATTAGCAGTAGTTCCTGTGTTGGAGATGAAATTATAAAAAAGCAAAACAAAACAAAACACTGCAAAAAATCCAACCCCAAGGCTTCAGTTTAAAAATGCAGGTTAATCCTCCACAGCTTTCAGAAGTTTTTCTGTAGCATGCTACTAATTAAGATAAGGTTACCATTTTAAGTTATACCAGGAATGCAATTATAGCTCTTACTAAGAACTGTAGCAATCAATTTTATACAAATTATTTAGACCTGGTAAGATAGAATGCAGTTTTAATAGGACAACAGAACACACTGTGCTTTTATTAAATATAATATAGATTTAAATTACAGATTTAAATTACTGCTGAATGTCATACTGCTGTGCATTCAGCAGGAATCCATGTATCCCTTTCTAAAATATTTTCTTAGGTAGGATTAATGCAAGCATTATTTTCCTCTCCTTTTCCATGTACAGTTTATACTGATTTTTGATTTTGAAAAAGAGACGCTTAAATGTGAAAATTAGTGTAGAAATTGGTGTAAAGGCGTATTTGGTACGCTTACCAAAGGATAAAAAAGTGGACATGACAAATGGTTACATGTTGATGTTGATGGCAATTTATGACCTATGTAGCTTGTAAATCTGTGTATTTTCTGCAGATACTATGCACAGGAGATTAAATTCATCCCCAATTCAGGTAAGGTAAGAAAACAGTGAGCTTGTGAGTGTGTTACAGTTTCACCAAGCCCCCTGTGCACTAAACAGACTGGGATGATTCCATATCCTTAAACTTTGGCCAAAAAGACTAAAAAAAAAAAACAAAAAAAAAAAAAAAACACCCCAAAACAATCACAGTGTTTTAGTGGAAGAAATAAATAAACTTACCCATTTTCACTTTTTTTTTTGTTTATCATTAAGATATACCTGTTTCTGAGAAACGGTGTGCACCATAGATACGCAAACTATAAAAGTATGTTGCTGTGGAAGGATTTCACAGTTGTGCAAACAATACAGTGCTTTTATGTCTGGCTCTGTTTTCCAAGCAGAGTGCTTGTCCTTTATGTTTTCCCGAAACATTTTCATCTTTAACTTAATCACTTCTTCTTATCTTGCTCTGGTTGCCTCTTTCTTTTGTAGCTGCGCAAACTTGTATTCCTTGAGTTATACTCATGTTTTACAGATGCCTTCTTCCTGTGTTTGTAAAAGTGGACAGCTTTAAACTGTAGTTAATCTTGAGTGTCCCTGTGGACTTAATCAATAATTTAAAAATTCAATCATTAAAACGATGTCTGTTTCTCAAGTGTACTTAAAAACTCAGCAAGTTCAGAAGAAAACTTTATCTATAAGGAAACAGAACACATGAAATGTGGGTGAATTCACACTCCACCAACCCTAATCCCCTGATGTAACAACTTAGTGATCTGTGAATAAAGATTAGAGGAAAAATATTTATAAAAATGCATTAGGTTATTTATTGTTTTACCTTTTTTTAAAGAGATGTTAAGATGGTTATTTTTATATTTTAGATGTCTTTTATAAAAGAAAATTTTCCTTAGGAAGTGTCACTTTTTCTTTTCTCTTTAATGCATGCTAGAATTTTTTCAGTAAGAACTGTGGTCTTCTACATGGTGGGAAATGAAAACCTCTGACTTCTACCTCCAGCAGATTTGCACAAGGCTGTCCATTTCAAACGAGCACTTTCTAATTAATTCTTTGCTAAAATCGTCAGCATGTGGGCTGAGAAGAAACATATTCAGCTGCCTGTGTTTATTTGAGTCACAGTACTGTACTTCCCAGAGCCCCTGTTACCTACAATTTTTTTATTATCTGAGCTGGACTTGCCAACCCCATTGACCTGGAGATTAGGAATTACTTCATGTTAGCATGGATAATGCAGATAGTACTCCTTAGCTCTGGGGATAGTTTTCCTTTCAAATACAGCCATAATTCAGGATAAGAAAAATCACTTTTCAGTCAGAAATCTTGTTAGGTTTGAAGGAATAATGCAAGAAAACAGTAGTCGTTGTGGTTTTGCATTTAATCTTTTTCCAGCATGTGTCATGGTTTAACCTGGGTGGGCACTAAGCACCACATCCTTCTCATCCTCTGGAGAGGGATGTATGTGGTGTTGCTACTTTTTTTTTATGAGGAAAACATTTGTTTTCATTTTACTAGCATGGGAAGCTGGGACAGGGAAGTAGAGCCCTTTGGGGCTGAAAAGTGTCACTGGTCAAGCAAAGGCCACTGAAACAGCTCAGGTAAAAATCTGTGGTACCTGCATCTGTATGTGTGTATATTTAATATAAGTTTGACAGCTAGTGATTGCAGCTTGTGGCCAGACTCTGCAACAGAAGTAGTCATTTTAATTTGGTTATCCTAACAAAAGGAATTGATGTTAGGGGACCATGGTTCAGCTGAGAGCTGATCTGCAGGATGGCCTGACGCAGGCACAGCAAATGCAAACGTGTCTCTCATTCTCCCCATTTGTTTAAAAATAGCAGGGATTTGGTTCTGTTTTCAGGATGGGTTCTTTTTGTTGTTTGTGGGAGTTTTTTGTTGTTTTGGTTTGGGTTGGTTTTGGATTTTAAGTGCTTTAAAAGTGTAATTCTAGAAAAGAAAAGAATGTATCATTGTTACTCATTTTGAGACTAGTCTGTCTCCTGTCTGACTGGTAACTCTGTCAAGAATTTAATGTTTGGAAAATATTTTCATGTTGCAGGCAAATGCCCTTTCATGTCCAAAAAGATGAAAAAAGATAGTATTTTTCTCTCAAAAGAAACTGGGTTTGCACACAGTGCATCAGCAGCTTTGTAGTCACTCCCGGGATAAATGAAAAGGCTGTAGCATTACACATAACAAGATGTTTTGGTACCATATGTGAAATTCAAATCCATTCAAGTCTGAAGAAGTATTTTGTTGATTTAAGGAGGACAAAGGCAGCAGATTGATTGAGTATGCTTTGTTAGAGAAGTACATCCAGAAATAGGTGTCTCTAATTTAGATAATGGGGTGAAGATAGTTGGATTAAGAAGGCATAGTTTAGGGAAAAAAACCACCCCCGCTTTCATGGAGATGATCCTCTGTAGGTTGAGGGCAGAAAGATGTAATTTAGGATTTGTGGCAATTAGACAATCATTTACACTAGAAATAAATAAAGCAAAGGCTATACTAAGTTGCTTTATGTTGTTTTCATTTCATTCTTAGTCTTTTTCAGGCTTATCCAGAGCAAAGTCATTAACAGTGGTTATAGACCTTGTTATTGCAACTGTAAGCTTACAGGTGAAGGTCATTTTGGCATGCACAGAGGTGAAAGAGCTTTTGTTTACAGAAGGAATTCCTCTCTGCCAAATTGGAGGAGGGTTTGCCTTCATTAGCCATAAAACATATATGGGCTGATAAAATGGGTGAGTATCAACTTCATTTATTGCTAAACTTAACAGTAAACTGTTAGGTTGGTTAAAATGTCTTTAACAATAAATATTTAACATTGTAAGCACTTACAAATATCAGCAGAGCACTACCTTTTTCTTGGTTCCAAACCTGATGAATAGCATGATTTTCTCGTTTGAAGTCATGTTTTCATAGATCATGTTTCACTGCTGATGGGTTTTGTTTTGAGATATTTTGAAATGCTTGAAAGCATAGGATGGGATGTTAATGATGAGCAAAACTAAATATTTCAAAGCCAAATCTCACATTGGTTGTCAGAGTCAGAGGGACTGACTCAACTTTTAAATGGCAATTGAGTGCAGAGACATTTTCAAATGACTTCTTGGAGTTGGAGGTAAGACCAGGAACCATTCAACCTGTTGGCCATAGTTATTTTTAGAGCTCTTCAAAGTTTTTCACAATTTTTATACAATTAAACACATCTCCAGTTCACAAATTAATAACAGTCATCTGAGGCTTTTATGTTGTTGAGTCAGAATAACTTCTGTAGTCCTGACTCAGGGAAGGGTCTTTCCCAGCAAAGACCAGGGAATTATGTGCTTCTTTCATACTGAAGGCAGTAGAATGTAAGCAAGGACTTAGTACATGAGCTTAAATAGTTCTAATTTTAGGCCTTTTGATTAAATATGCTTTTTTTTCAGTTTGTTCTTTGGACTGTCATAATTTCTGATAATAATCAGACTTCCCACCTTCTTTCCTAAGCTCTGCTGTACTTTGCTTTTATTTTTTTTCCCATGCCCCTGCCAGGAGGCTGTAGTTCTGTCATGAATACTGTTTGGTTAGTACAGTAGCAGATGAGATGGGTTGCAATCACTTGTAAAGGTAATCAAAAGATTAAGGTTTATAGGTCAACAGAAATACGCGTCCAGTTACTTCTGTGTCTCAAATAATGCCTTAAATTATACCATTTATGATATTGAAAACACAGTTAAATTAAAAGAACCTTTGTAAGGTTTTGGGCACAAATACTGAAATGTGACAAACACCAGCAGTGAAATTGTTCCTCAGTAAAGTGGACATTTGTTCAGAGTCTCCCCCTGCTTACAGTATTCAGTTTGGGATGCACTATGTTGCAGTAACAAGACAATTTCTCCAGGCTTCAACTGTGGTTGTAAGTAGTCATCTGAAGAACCTCAGCTTGTGGTCCTGAACATGAAAATAAACATACAGAACTTTTGTGTAATTAGGTAACGTTATAAATCATTCTGCCCTCATACAAGGGCAGAAGGAGGTAAATTATGTCCACTATAATATTTATAAGTTCAGATGTAAAAAAAAAAAAAAAAGAAATTATGAGAAATTATAGCATTAGCAATTTGAGTTCAAACCTGAGGAGAAGAAAAAAGCTACAAGCTGATGAACAAAATATATGGTTATAACAATTCTTGGAAGTGGTAATGTTTTACAATGAGAATATCAATAAAAATGTTATGGTTTGAGGAGAAGTACTCTTCTTAGAAATTTCTAATGCTATTTTATTCTACATTTACACAATGAGGCAAAATAAAACCAAGTACAGATGGGAATGAGGCTTGACAAAGTCAAAAGTAACTGTTAGAAAGTGAGTGGGAGGCAATGTTAATATTAAATGATGCTACTGGCTCTCTCCCTAATCTTTACTCACTCTTTCAGCCACATACACACATTTCACTTACTTATATTTATAGATGTGTATGTTATGTATAAATTTATATGAAAACACACACATATATATAGACAAAGTTTATATATTTATGTAGTTATATGTATTAAAAAACAGTACCTGATGTTATATCTACATGTATTCATTGTACTGCCCAAAGGGCTGAGTGACGAGAGCATCAGCAGGGGTTTGAACGTGTGGTTATTCTCACTTCGCTGTTATGCTTTAGGTTTCTGGAAGCAGTCTGTTGCACTTGCAGTTTGGTCCTTGACCTTCTACTGCTTTTGGACATGTGCCATAAAATCTTTGTTTACAGTAACAAGCATGGAAAAACTGACTTCCTGACAGTAATGCTGAAGTCTAAGTTGAAACCACTCACAGGTGAAAAAACATAACTCTTCCACTTTGAACTTTTAATGTGTGTTTGATGTAAAATACCCATCTAAAACTGGGCAACCAAGGAAAGGAAATCAGTCTTTTGCCCAAGACCAAATATTAACTGCCTTGTCTGCAGTTTCACTAAGGATTTGATTGTAATGTTTTCTGTGTGTTTTTCCATGAGGACCATAAAATTTAGAATTAGCCCCCACCCTTCCCCTGCCTCCAAAACTGGTTATTAAATTTTATATAGTATGATATTAATTGACTGAGCAGTCACGGACTTGTAGCTATTGTATGTGCAACTCTGATCTCCACGTAACCTCTTCATCACATAGCTTTTTCACAAGCAGGTAAAACACATTAGAGTTTATAGGTTGGTTTGTATGAATCACAGAATCATTGACTGGTTTGGGTTGGAAGGGATCTTAATCTATTTCCAACCCTATGTGCCATGGACAAGGACACTTTCCACTAGACTGGATCACTCAGAGCCCCATCCAACCTGGCCTTGAGCACTTCCAGGGATGGGGCATCCACAGCTTCTCTGGGAAGCTTGTGCCAGTGCCTCACCACCCTCTCAGTGAAGAACTGATAGACTGCACAACTTCCTCCTTTCCTGAAATTTGTATCACTTTTCCTAGTTCATTAACTCAATACTAATGACTATAAGGCTTTTAAAGGAGATTAAGATATTTGCATGAGGAACTTTTGTGTTCAGATTACATTCTCTTCTTGTAGTGCTGGTTTACCTAACAAAGCAACAGTTGAGTTTTGGGGTCAAAATCAAGGTCATGATGCAGAACGAATGCAAATCTAATGGAAGCTGTATGACACAGTTCAGTGATCATGTCTTTGGTAATGTAGCTTAAGTGATGTGTTTTGTAGCAATTAAATATTCCAGAATTATGTCATAGTTGTGTTATTTCACACTTTCAAGAAAATAAAAGGGAATTGTAAGATCACTGGAAATTCAATGACCAGTTAGTGAAGCATTCCTATTTTACTACAAGCTGTACATTTTAATACATGCTTCCAAATACTTTTTTCAAATGTTATTTTATTTTCACATCATTACAATAATTACAGTCCTCTACATTAACCTATGTCCCAATGTGTTTTACATTGACATATACATTATGCCAGTTGCTTTTGACCTGTAAGAGTTTGGCCCCAAGACTAACTTACCTGTTGGAAACTGGTTTTAGTAAATTAGAAGAATAATGAAAATATTAACCTTAAGAAACTTTCAAAAATGCAGAGGAACTTGTATGTTTTTTAGTGTTTTTTATCATTTGGTTCCATTTACATCAATGTATCACATTCTGCTCAGTTAATTGTCCTATTTCTGCCCCTGTCCAGGGCTGCTGCTGAAGTGTTCTTTCTCATATGGTTTGAAGAGTTGCAACAGGATAAGGCTTAAGTTATGTAGACTCAGTCTTTTAAAGTATGTAGGCACTTTCTATCATACAACAATCAAACATGGGTGAATATAGAGAAAACATCACTCAAATTTTAAAGACAGCATTTGTACTCACACTGGAAACAGGTTCTCAAATATGATTAAAGAGCTGGCCAATACAAGCATGTATGGCCAGTGCTGAAATGCCTGAAGCTTTGAGAGGGTAATTGCAATAAACTGTCCAGTGTATCTATAAAAAATTGAATTAACTTGGGAAAGTTTTCCAACAGTAATATGGAATAGTCAGTGAATTCAAATTAATTGTTCTGGTTTCAGATGACTGCAAGAGAAAAGTGCAGAACAGCGGTTACCAGTTTCTTATCATGACCATCTCTGTGCTGAAAATGCAGAAACACCATTTCCCTATTTTTTTTCACTCCCTTCACTTAGATGGTCTAAGCAGATTCTAGTGTATTTTACTGAAAATTCTACTAAAAAAGGTGGAATCATGTTTTTTTAAAAAACTGGAAAACCAAACTGTGTCTTTTTTTTTTTGAGGAGGTAGTTAGATCTCCATTCCAGACACCCTACAGCTTATCAAGGACATGCCAGAAAGATGGCTTTGTAGAAGCCCATCAGGTAGCAAAGGAGTTTAGCTGTAATCACACAAAACTCCTCAGAAGATATCTTACCTTACTGAAGAGGTACAATGCAGATAAACTGCTTTTGGGACTTGAGCTCTCAGATGGCATTGACCTAAGTGTCTCTAAACTATGGCAGTGTGTGTCTAGCCATACCCTGTGGTCGCTAAACTTCTGCTGGTATTTTGTGTGATGCATAGGGCTTTTCATGCCCTGGCCAGTAGCCAGTATGGCTCAGTACTTAGACCCATGTGCAGCTCTGTGGTTTTTGCTCGCTGACATATGTTTGTTTTGATTTGAGTCCATAAGATTTGCACGCTTGAGGTTCACTTTGAGGTTTCAAGTTCAGTGAAACGTCAAGTTTGGCCTGGCTTTCGGGTTGAAACCTCAAGCCTAATGATAATTCTTTCTCCATCTGCAGATTACAGAGAGAAAGGTCATTGAAAATGGGACCCCAAAGCCTGATTCTCACTGAGAACCATCAGGTATTCAACTGAACCATTCCTTACAATTATATGTTTCCATCAAATTAGCAACTCCACATTTTATTGATATACACAAGTGTGCTAGTGGCATTCTACTCTAATTGGAAACATAGCATTTCTCCAAGTTTCTGTTATTTTTCAGCTCCTATTTCCTAGGTGGCACAGTTTAGTGCTACTCAGGGATGGCAGATTTTGAGTATAATAAGGAAAACTTAAATCTATTGTTGGTTCTGTTTTTTCTGCTCAGTCTCTGCAGTGCCTGTGCTATGATCAATCAAAGTGAAGTTCTGCTTCCTTTGACTTCCGGGACTAAGACCCAAAGTGGAACTCTTCCCAAAAGGAAAAGCTGACACCTTGAAGGTTTCATTTTACAAAACCAAAGTTTTGTTTTCAGTGACATTCAATACATCCCACTTGCACTGGAATACTATACCAAGCAAAAAATTAGCCATATGAATATGCATTCAGTTTAATAGCATCTGAAAATTACTCCACAAAATTCAGTAGCCTTTAAGTTCTCATGAATTAATATTTTTTTGGGCTCTCTGTATATTGCTCTGATTCTTCATGTTCATCTAGAGTCTACTCAGATGCTGAATCTTTGCTCTGAAGCCTGTTCCCTGTGGACAGTTGCATCAAATCCAACATAGCTTGTGTATCCCTAAGGCAGCGCAAAGCTGCACTAATATGGAGCAGGATTTGTGATCAAATGTTTGAGAACTGGTCTTCAAATCCTGGCACCAAATGGGTCCTAGGAAAATTTTTATTGATGACTTGTCAAGGTAGCATCCAAAACAATCCCAGTTCTTCCCATGTGTTTCTGCCCAAAAACTTTCATGTGAACACAAGTAGTAATGATCTCAACCCAAAATTCTTACTTGTACCTTCAGCTGCTCTGTTTGGACAACTTCCATGTTCTCCATTCTCTGGAGGGGAGAAAATATCCTCTGGAGCTAAACTGAGAAAGTCATATTAGACAGGTACTTTAGAGTCTGCTAGTGAATTACTTTGAGAGCTAACATCTAACAAAGTAAGAGTTAGAGATTTGAAAAGGTAAGAAAGGTCATTACCCATGCTGCTAACAAAGCTATTATTGGGGAGTTTATCTGAAGTATAAGAATTAGATTTCCAAGTACTATGTGCATAAGGCTCTTACATGAAGCCTTTCTTCATCTAGACCTTTTTACATTTCTGAGGGAATTATGACTGGTCTTTCTCTTCACAAGTCTTGCCCCTTCCCCTTCTTCTCTCTTCATTGACACCTTACATGACTGTGTATCCCTGGATTTTCCTTAAAGTTACATCCATTGTGTACTTGAATAGGAGTTTTTTTCACAAGATTGTGGATATATATTTATAGATACTCTAGAGCTCATTTTCCAGGTCTTTCCAGATTGAAAAATGTGTCTTGTTTATTCTGAATAAACCAACATCCTCCAGGTACCATGTTGGTTCAGCCCTAATTCTGACTTCTGAGTGTAGTTTAGGTTTCATATGCAAGGGATCTTTGGGTTTTCTCCTGTTTCTCATGGGTAACACTTGGTAGAATGCTGGAATTGTTATCAGGGTGTTCACTAGTATTTTAGTGCTTTGGTTAACAGTTGAAATGGAAGCATCTGGAGATAAAATGATAATCATATGGAAACAATTTGGAGATGTTACTATTTTGAACTGAACTTAGTTAAATTCTTATGAAAAGCCCCTTCATTCCTTGCCTGTTTTCAGTGGCAGATCTAGGAAAATGTATGCAATTCAGCATTGCAGTGAAGGCTGCCTATATAAGAAATAGGGAATGAACATTTACTTCCTGCACATTTATTTTCCAAGGGAGGAAGGTCAGCACTGGAAGAGGTTATAGAATCTCCACCTCTGAGAGTTTTCAGGATGAAGTTGCATATGACCTGATGTACTGCTGATGATATCCAGGGGTTTCACTAAGTTACCTCCAGATGACCCTTCCAATGTATCTCTAAGTCAGACTAGATAAATGAGTTACTGGTATGAAGTGAGAAAGATCATCGACTCTCAGAGCCACGAACTGCTGGAGCTATGTCTTAGAAACTAACGAGAACAGACTAGAAGCCACTCAGAGCCACTATAATGCTGTTGTAATTGCTGTAGGTTAAAACTACATGGGACTGGTCACCAAAACAACTCCTCTCATCTTGTAATCCAAAGCCCTGAAGACATATATTTGGCTGCACTCAGTTCCTGCCTCAGTAATGTTTATATTTTGGACTGAGAAAGTAATCCATAATCTGGAGTCTCCATATTAGCTGACATTGCATCTGAAAGTACAGTATTATATTGATTAGCTACAGTCAGAGTTTGGGTATAGCTCTACTGTTTTTCATCAAAGATTTGCCAGTGCTGAAATTATTAACCCCACAGGTGAAAATGCCCTCAGATGTACATTTCCGTGCATGCAGTCCTGTGCCTCTCCTGAGCACTACTAGCACTGCTGAGGCTGAATGCTACTACTGGATTTTACATGGAATTTAGGCAACTCCTAGGTGCAGCCCATTGCAAAACCTCTTTCTGAGAGGAGCCAATGAGAACAAGCTACAACTGCCTTGTGCAAATTTTTTTGCAATCTGCTATTGCGTGAACAGTTGGGAAGGTTGAAATCAGCACAAAAGAGCACTTGGGTTTTGCTCCGTATGCACTTTCCTGTGTAAGGGTTAAGCATGTCTCTTCTGAGGGAATTCTGTGCTTCATCTCCATTATGTAACTTCAGAGATTGCAATGGGATCCTGTGCAAAGCAGCTGTGTGGATTCACGGCAGCTCTCTTCCTATATTTCCCCGACACCGTGTACAGTTTCAGTGTAAAGAGCCAGGGAGCGCAGCGTTGCGAGGTGGTGCCCAGCTTTTGCAAACAAAGGGGACGGAAGACTCTGTGCCACCTGCTCTGTCACTTGAACAAATGTTAGGCATAAAACAAGATACAGACTGCTAACTGTTTGTTGGATGATAACTTTGTGATCAGCAATTCCATCGATCATCAAGGTCAGCTTTTCTGCTTTTGTTTCTCGAGCAAACCAGTCCCTCGGTTCCATGCTCCTATAGGCAAGATGGTAAAGCAGCCAAGGATGTTAACTGCTTGGTGCCCTGACAGTAAACAGCATTGCGGAGCTGCCCGCTCTCATTCGGGGGCTGCCAGAGGTGTCCAGATGTTTCTGCATTAAACAGGGTGCCACAACACCTCTGCCGGATTTGGCAGGCAAGAATGTTTGCTTCTTGGCTTGGACTGAAAGCTTTTGAGTCGGCAATGTGAGGAAAAGGTTGCCACCGTCCGCAAACCAGAGAGAGCTCGGTTGTGTCCATACATGAAAAAGAAGAAAAAACTCTTCTGCTCATGTTTTCCTGATTATTTTGTGGACAGTGCATTTACTAAAATTACCAGTTAAGGAAATGGTGAATGCCTCTGTGTTTCTTGCTGTAGTTGCTCATGGAGTGTGGGGCTGAGTGGGAAAAGGAGTAGTCCTGGAAAACAGCTTATTAGTCTCAAATAAATTATTCAGAATGCAGGTTTGGATACAGATTGCAGGGAACAATAATGGAGATGGTTTTCTCAGTCTGTTCATGTTAGGGAGACATGGAGTATGCTTTTCAGGAATTCGCTTAAGTGCAATCGGTTTAGAATAACGTAGCCTGGAAGTAATATTGCTGCCATCCAGCTAGTGTCTGTGGAACAGCATTCTCCTGCATCCTGAAGCATTGGCATTGAAGATGGATAGATATGGAGATATGGAGATATTTATATTTTGGACTG
>VXBI01000289.1:411131-434693 GCA_013397375.1 Toxostoma redivivum | reverse complement strand
TTTTTTTTTTTTAAGGGAAATTCATTCTAACCACTAGAGAGGGGCATGTTTCGGTCGAGATATTTCCCCCCCTCTGTGAGTGAAATACTGGACCACATCAGCATCCGATTTGGGTGCGTCATGTGGTTTCTCATGTGATGCTGGTCTCACTGCGCTTTGGAGAGTGAGCCTTTGTGACTCTGCACTCTTGGACAGTAGCATCCAGCAACATAGGATACTTTGAGGAGGGAGAGGAAAAGAGACAGCTTCCCAGAAAAGCCTGAAAGCCCAGAAAAATAAAGTTACGACAATTTGTTACAGTTATTGTTTCTTCTTAACTGTTTTGGCTTTTATTTTTAATTCTGGGTCTTCCCTTTTCTCCGTTCCTGCAGGCATAAAGCTGCGCCGTTTGGAAGAAGCAAGACCGTCTTTCCTCACAGCTACGATGCTGCACCGCTTTCGACAGAACCTGCTTTTCCCTCCATTTACCTGGGCAGCTGCTGCTCTTTCTGCTGCTGCTGGGGCTGCTGCAGTCTTGCTGCCTGCGCTTCGCCCTGGCTTGGCTGACTCGAAACTCTCTCGTCTGCACATTGCTAAGGAAGAAGAGCGATGGAGCCGCGGATTTTTTTTTATTGGTTCTGGAAGCCAAGGGTTGCAATATGTGATGATTTTGGGGTTTTCTGTGGCAGGGGGGAGGGAGGAGAAAGGAAGGGTGTTAATCTAGGATAGGGTGGGTGAAAGCTTAAAGAAATATTATGTCAAGTAATCCAGTGCTCGACAAGGGCATCAGCAACAAGAATCCAGCCTCTGCTGCTCCAGAGGATTAACATGGGGAAGTCACAGTGCTGCAGTCGGGTTTCACCTCAGTGTTGTGCTGGAGATGGATAAATAAGGTATCGGTTGCATCTGCCTGTTAAGGCAAAGCCAAGGGAGAAGGAGAGAGCGAGCGAATGCAAATGCAAAGGAGGAAGAAACGCTACATGCCGTTTGTCCGATTCTGTGGATTCTCACTGCAGAGAGGATGGCTTGATTAACAAAGCAATGTATGGACGGAGGGACTGTAAATTGTAGCTTGAGAACTCCTGGTGTTGTCAGGGAGTGAACTGATGAGTTAGGTGGCTGCAGGAATATCCCCAGGGAAAACAGCAGCCTCGCACTCTGTGTGTATATCTGTGTATGTACGTGCTTTTGTGTGTGTGTGAACATGTATAGAAATGAAAGAAAGACATTTCTGACCAATTTACAGAGGACGTTTGTCAGTTTGCTGGGTCAGACTTGACTGCAGCTTGTATTTTCAGCTCTAGCTCTACACCCATTTCCTGACTGAGATGGCACTTTGTGAAAACAGATGGTAGGCAGTATTCTTTTAAGAAATGTGAAAGCAGATCCTTTTTGCTTAACACCTTGAAGCACTGAGTCTTCTGCACTGTGCTGAGAGAAACCGTGGGGTTTCGTTTTCTCCATCTTAAAATCTCTATAAACACAGCTGTATTCAGTATGGTGAAAAATTCTATACTGTAAATAGAAATGTGATCAATCTAATCAAAATAAATGCATCCCAGATGACTTCTAGACCAGCTGGCTACCACAGTCATCAGATGACTAAATCCTCAACTGAGCATTTGTTATACTTGCATCTTTTTCTTTTTCCCTTTTCTTTCTTAGATTTTCAAAATCAGCCTCTAATCAAAAAGAATTGTTCATATGCTGAGAAAAGGCAATGCTTGTGTTTGGCAATTGATTTCTATGAAATGCAACTGAGTGTATTTTTTATTTCAGAATCTGCTTGGAGTGGTTTTAGAACAGGTAGGCTTGTCACAGGACAGACACATCTCATTTGTTAGGTAGCTCAGCTTGGCCATATCTGAACAATGCAAAAACAGAGAAAACAAGCACTGCACTCAGCTAGCAGGGCTTGACATGGATTCTAACAGCTGTCTACTGAGAAAAACGGGGTTTTTTCCTTTCCTTTTCTTCCCTTTTATACAAAGCCATAGATCATAATGTCATACTAAAACGTATGTGAGGGGATTTCCCAATAGTCATGGTGAGCTACGCTGCAAGATGCCCGTCTGGTCCTTCCACTGTTTGTTCCTCAGCCTACAAAGGCAGCCCTGTGTGTGGAATTGTATTTAGCCAGCTGTTGGATAGGCATTCTTGTGCTGGGGGCTAAGGAGTCTTATTACTCCCAAACTGTAGTTTTCTGTTTGCTTAAAGAAAAATAACTTTGGCAATAGAGCAGGCTCTGCAAAGGAGTTTATGCCATGCCTATACCTTTCTGAATCTGTTGTGTGCTTCTAACTTGGGCAGTTTAAAGCAAGCAAGGAGGGAGGAGGAGAGACTCTGAAATCGCAGCTTCAAAGCTGCAGAGACAAGCAAAATGTCAGCAGCTTGTAATTAGGAGCCCACGGTTACGTCAGTGACTGTATCTCTCCAAGAATTGCTATGTGATGTGTGCCACAAAGCAAAGGAAGACTCTCATAACCTGGTTAACAAGCCTGGCTCAAACAAGAGCAAAATGGATTAATGAATCTGCTGTGTTCCTAAGTCAGATGTGGATGGATTACACACACAAGGTTTGCTGAATTCTGCAGCAGTGAAGACTGAATTATGGGATGCATTCACCAAAAGTGCAAATCCTTCAGGAAAAAATGCAGATGAGCAGTCTATGTTTGAAAATTTCTTTCCTAGCTCTGTCCTGTACGGGCAGCTGCACAACATGGAGGCAAGCTCTGAAGGAAGAGACCGGCGAGCTGCACAAAGGTGTTTAAAAGGAAGGGTGCAATCAAACACAAAGCAAGTCTGCTGAAATTCTGTTCTGGCATTACAGATTTGATACTGAAATACCACCCCAGAGGAGACCGGCTGGGCTCTGGTGTGGTTTATATTAAGGCTTCTCTGGTTAAGAGTGATGGGGGGAGGGTCAGGGCTTCCTGCAGCATCTTGCAGCCATGCAGAAATCCCCAGGGCTGTGGGAAGCAGGAGGGATGGACGTGCTCTTAAAGACACATGCCCAGATCCTGCCAAGGGGCTTTCTGACCTCTGCAATTATTTTTAGGTCTGCGAAGGCAACTCAGCAGTGCTTAAGCAGTGAGATTGCAGGGGGTGTTTAATCTGCTGCTACTGGCCTTTTTCTATGTCATGGCTGGGAAAGGTTTATAGGGCTTTTGTCAATACCCCTCCACCACATACAGCA
The DNA here is from genome assembly GCA_013397375.1 of Toxostoma redivivum. Classification (NCBI taxonomy): domain Eukaryota; kingdom Metazoa; phylum Chordata; class Aves; order Passeriformes; family Mimidae; genus Toxostoma; species Toxostoma redivivum. Next base: position 431,518 of record VXBI01000289.1, on the reverse strand, counting down.
TACATGTCTGTCACTGTTCCCAAAGACCAGTTACTGGAGGTCTGGTGTAGATCCCTGCTCACAGCAGAAGTCATTCGCAGTTCAGCTCTGCTGTAGCTGCTCTTTAATTTACCAGGATAGGTAGATTGTATTATACAAACAGTGGGGGTGGGTGGTTTTTGGTTTGGTTTTGGTTTGGGTTTTTTTTTTTTTTGACTGTGAACACAAATTTGTAGGAGGAGGTGACTCTGTATATTAAACCAATAGCTCTTTGAATTGTGTGTAGTATAATTTAAATATACTTACTTTAATTAATAGAAGGTTACAAAAGCTGGCATTGTCTGGGGCTGTTTAATTTACATCTTAGGTTTAGTCAATGAGCATAACCTGCCTGATTAGAATAGTGTATTCTGCACAGCCAACAGGGTGGAAGGCATTATTTTGTTTGTGTTAGTTCAAACAGCTGGTCATTAATGCAGGCCCCATCTCCAGAGTGAAGTGCTAGTGGACATGAATGGCTGCCTGATTAATGCTGCCCCTCGACGGGTCCTTCATCCAGCAGCGATGCTCGCAGCAGAATAATGCAGCGGGATTTGATTGCGCTCTAACAGGGTAGTATGTCATTGTGTCACCAAGCGATCGAGGTTATTATGGGGTAGGGCAGACAGACGGGACAGTGGGGTTACTAGACCGTGGCATTTTTAGAAATGCAGGGCTGACCTACTTAGAGTTATTCTTGCTGGCTGGCAGCTGCCTGGTGCGGGGCTCCCCCGGATAGGCTGCGGCTGTTGCTAGGGGGAATTAGCATGAATTTTTCCACATACAGACTCAGTGATTGAATGATAAAAGCTGACTGGAATTAAAGAGATTCGGTTCAGTATTATGCAGATTTATCTCCCTCATTTTTTTCCTCTCTGTCAAATGCATAAAAAGGAGCAGAAAACAGTTTGTTTCCATTTATTTTTGACCTATATTTTTTTTCCAAGGGAGGGCAGAAGTGCTGTGAATTTTTGGTCATAATTTAATATTTAGGCTGTTGAAATGATATGATAGTGGGCATGCATCTTTAATGTATGGAAGATTAAAATGCTGCCACTCTGCAAGGAAATGAAATGAATATATTTTGTGTTCTGGTCAGGCTGCCACCTCTTTTTATTTGAAGCCATGTCTGATTCTTTCATCTGGAAAGGGGAAACATATACCAGGATTTATTGCATAATGTTACTCTTAGCTATTTTTAGCTATCTGTACTTCAAAAAATTAGTCCTGATTATGCTAGTGGATGAAATTAATCCCCAGGCTATGCCTTATGTATGTGGAGACAGATGCCCAGGGTAGCTGCAGTGTTGTGTGTCATGTTCATCTTAAAAGGTGTTTACATACTGCAGGCTTATCAGCAATGCATACCTAGCAGAGTGCTGATGCCTGGCATATAATCAGATCAATTAGAGAACTCTTCTGGATTTCAGAGTATTTTTCAGGCCCTGATTTGAAGTTAGGTTCTCTAGATGGCCTTCTTTTATTTATCTACATCTGCCTGAAACAGTGTTATCTTTTCAGAGAACTCTGTGCTCCCTTAGGAGCAAATAAAAACAATACTCAGTGAAGAATCCTTTGATGTAATCATGAATATTTCCTTTGTTATTATCACTAATTATAGAAGATCTTTGTTTAAACCACTATTTCCCTCTGTGTGATCTTTTACCATGCAAAGAAGTTCCAATTTAGTGCTCATAATTTTAAGTTAAATATTCAATGGCAATGCATCATGACATCACACTCAAAGAAGTGAGAATTTTCAAAATATGAGACAGTGGGGGATGGGAGAGAATGTCTTTGGAATTGCAAAATAAAAAATGTGACTCAGTGCTGAAAAGCAGTGAACAGATTTTTGTCTGAAACAGTTTAATTTTAAATTTTTGGGTGAATGAGATACCTTCTAGGAGGGTGTGAACAGCTCAGCTGCAGATCTTAGGTACCTTTTAGTGGAGTGTGAGCTGCCTGTGCATCTCTCTGGACAGCTAGCTGCTTCCCTGGAACCAAAGCTATCCTGCCTTAGTCCCTGGAATTTATTGGGAAGGTATAAAAAAAAATGAAACCAGAAATGGAGACATGAATTTAAATGCATTTTGTGGCTGAGGCAAAACATTCAGTTCCTACAGAGTTGAATTTCCTATGTCTTTTTCCTGGTATTGATTCATTACTGAAACTTGCACCACTTCCTTCTCTGCTCCTTCCTGACAGTCTCATGGAGTGACAGATTTTTAGAGAAGTGTAAGTGAGAAGGAGCATTATTTGATGCCCAGTAATTGTGTTTGCCTTGTCTGTCTTTGGAGATTACTCTAGAAAGTTGTGGTCCCACTTCCCTCAGCCATATTCTCTTGATCAAAATCTGAAGTCCTGCTCCACTTCCCTGCAGGATGCTGATGGATGCTAGGCAACAGATAGCCTTTGTCTACAATTGTCTCCTGAGGTTTCTTGCCCTTGTTGGTTGTAGCCAGTTGTAGTTTCATCCAGTTCACCTGGGATATTATCTGACTTGGGCTTCAGCAAATTAAAATAAGTATGCAATATTATATTAAGGCAGTACCCCATTTTCTAGAAAAAAGTATTTCAGTGTTTGGTATATTTGTGGGAGTTCAGAGAAAAGCAACAAACAAGTTAAAGCATATACTCTTGGAAAAGAGTTGTGTCCTTGCTGTTTATCTGGATTTCAACACAGTGATTGTTTATAAAAAATATCAAATCAGACAGTTTAACAAACCATGAAGTGACATATTAAATATAAAAAATGTAGTGCACCAGAAATTGTATTCCTTGTAAAATTACCCTGCTGAAAGTCTTTTCAATGAAATTTTTTCCAAACAATTGAATGTGTGAATGATGTGATCATAATACTTTGGGTAATTATAAGTAGTAGAAATACAGAGTTAATGAAACAAATCAAAAATTTGAGCTCTGTGTGTGTGCATATAATGCATAAGAAACAGGATGCCAGAGGAGTTTGAAATATATGTTCGTGTTGAAAATATTGTCAATTGTGCACATTCTTTTGAAAAATCCATGTTAATCACTTTCTGATTATCTCCTCTGAGGTTTCTATTCTTGCTACAACTTACACCTCCTACCTTGAAGTTTCTTACCTACCAAAGATTGTGCTGTATTTTTCAACATTCTTGTGCCATGACCTCTCCTGTGAGCTATGAAAGATGTATTATGCTGAGTTTCATGCTCTAGGGTGGCTAAGTGAATGCTGATTTACTGAGAGCATATGCAGGCAATAATTTCTTTTTCCCCATTAAAATACCCAGAATCCTGCCCCCATTTGCAGCTGTGAGGTGACTGTACTGCTTGGTGTATTCCTGACATCAAAGTCTTGGCCAGTCATGGATTTGCTGAGCATTTCGTGATTTTATAGCAACTTTCTGTTTTTCTGAAAATGATCAGAGGATACAGGATATAGAGCAACTCATCTAGATTCCCATGCCACAAGGAGTGAGTTGACTTCCAGCCTTCACCTCCTGCAGGGCCATAGAGATCAGTCCTTCTGTGGCAAATGTGTTTCAGTTCCAATTTCAAACCAAAAGTACAAGGAATTGTCTCATATTTCTTAAAAGCCTGGCAGTTAGCACATTCCTTTTATTGCAATGCAGTAGGGAATACAAATGTTTAACAAAATAAAATAATCCTTACAAGATTTTTTTTCTGTGATCCATTAACATGGAAACAAATTCTGTAACAAATGCTTCTGTAGCAGCCGGGAGCAGCATTATTGTGGTTCCCACATTCCTGCTCTTCCTGCATCCATGCATGAGTGTGCACTCAGAATTGCTGCATACATGTAGAATCTGGGTATATATACAAGACACAAGCACAACTTACACAAACACAGCACTGAAGCATAAAGCATGTAATCACAGTTGTCTTGGGGTAACACCAAAACCTGTGCCTCTAGATATATGATGCTGTTTTTTCTATGATGAAAAGTGGCTTGATATGAAACATAGGCAGTTCTGGTGGGTAGCAGCAGCCATGGTATTAATGCTGTGATCCCATTCAACACCATCAAAACAAAACAAAAAGATAATGTAAATGTGTGATAGAAGGGAAGTAAAAAGGAAAATGTGGTGAAAAATGGGGTGTACCTAAGATAGCTGTGTTTCATAACCACTTGTGCCTTTTGTAGACATGTAAAATGAAATGTATGTTAGGCTGTTTCAGACAGAGGGAGATATTTTATATTATTGTTAATTCTTCCCTCCTGCTCTTAGGCCACACCTACTTCAAAAGTGAATCCAGACTCAGATCTTGACAGAGATCATGACCCTGTTGAAACCAATGGCTGTTTTATTCTGGAATTCAGTTGGGCCAGGCTTTCATCTCTGGTGTTTTCCCCTGAACATGTCTTTTTTCTATACTCCTCCTCCAAAGTGTGGTGTTTCTATTTCTACTTTCTTTTCCCCTTCTGTTCCTCTGAAAATTCTTTGAAAGCTTACTTTTTTATTGAGCAATTTACTATAAATTTGCTCTTGAGTAGGAGAAAATGTGGGGAAATATCACTTCACCCCTGAGCTAGTAAAGTAGGGTTGCAGTGAGTCTTGATAATTATGCTTTTCTGAATACTTCTGCTTTCATCATAAAATGTCTTTAGTTTTTAATGAAAGGGAACAGGCATTGAACAAAACAAATATGCCAAGGAGAGCCTGGTCTCTTAACAGGCTGCAGAAACTCGGATAATGAGATGGCTGGTGTCTTGACCTACAAAGCTAGGGCTCTTAGAAATGTCGAGGGAGGCAGAACGCAACAATTTCAAACAAGAAATGCTTTCTAGCTCTCTAACCACTTGTGCTGTTATCATCATTAAGGTTAACAGTGAATTCATTTATCTCTTTTTTTTTTTTAACACTTTAGTGTTGCATTAGCAGTACTTACACCGATATTCAAAGAAATTATTCATATAGAGGTAGGTATACCACAGTTATGTCAGTTATGTCATGTTTTTCTTTGTTATATACAGACACAGTAATTAGGCTCTTTTGAGGTCAAAATGTTTTTGATATTTCAAATTTGGAGACGTTTGAAATAATGGCAGTTCGTAGAGGACATTGGAGAGATTTTGTGCATTATTTTATCTGTAGAAAACATGCAGAATGGAGGAGGTGGTGCATGGTGCTGCAGACTTAGTTCCATTATGATTGAAACAAATGGCTGGTGAGTCTTGATGTAGATCTCCTGCTCATGGCCTCTACAGATGGCAGTGTATTATGGATCTCAGCTGAAATTCCTGCATGCATGCACTAACACATGTATGTGCTGTTTTAGCTGAACTACATGTTTGTTGGTGTGTCATCTCCAGCATCTCTTCACATTACTCATTTAAAACTAAAGCCTACAATTGTTTACAGCTGTAAATGAGATCACAGGTTCCAGTCTTTCTTTCTTCATCTTGCAATGGCAGGTAAGATTATGTACCTTTGTGAATTTTCTGAATATATCCCTTTTATAAAGAAGCAGAAGTTCCAGCCCACTTCAGTGCCTTGTTTGCTGTGTCACAGCCTGTGGATCTTCTTTCTACCAAGTGTTTTATGTTAAAAGCCAGGGAATCACACACTTGCCTTCAAATTTGACTTTGCCCCCTTTGCGTGATACTCACCAAGTTTTTGTGATTTTTGTGATTGTGAAGAAATACTTGCAAACATTAAAAATAACCTCCTCTGGTGCCTATATTTGTATGATCTGTTCCCATTTGATATGAGTTTAGCTGAATATGAGACATGAAGACCAAACACTGCCCTCTGAAATGTTTTCCTTGTTTTATGAGAGTAATCCTATTTCTTTTAGAAGCAAGTGGATGGCAGGCCAAGGAGCCCAAATGAACAGATGATGTTTGATTTCACAAACCAGGTATTCACATTATGATGCATTCCTACAAAGAAGGACAGGGCACTGATGCTGTGCAGATCAACTTGGTTCTGTGTTTTCAAACAGCAGATCATCTGAAATTAGGGCTATAAGGCCAAGTGAAATCCTGGCCCTGGTGGAACAGTTGGAGAACTGGGTTAACTGGGGCACTCCCACTTCAAAGGGAGTCTCCAGTTTCAAGTACTGCCAGCATTTGGTTCCTTTCTTTGCTCAGCGCAACTATGCTGTTTTCAGCGACTTGGTAATTATAAAGAGAGGTAATGCCCTTTATTTAAATCAGCTCTCCCCCATAAACCTTGGCTTCTTGTTAACCTTAGGTAATCATGGGTGTCTCATACTAGTATGGACTATAATAGGAGTTTGAAACATGCAAAAATAATCAGAAAGTGACCAGGATTTTGGAACAGCACTGCTGAGTAGTTGAAGATTTCTGGATGTGTTGTAGAAATGTTAGAAGAAATGCAAGGCAGTCAGAAGTTTTGGCTGTATTCCTGTGCTGCATAATGATGGAAACCAATACATTAGTTAAAGCTCTGAAATTTTCTTAGTTCATGGGAGTACAACCAGGAGAAAACACTCTTCTGCTCATCCACTAGATTCAGTTCTCCACAGGTCCTTCAGAGCTTACATCTTAGGTTGTCACACCTATTGTGTGCAAATATTTTTAAACATTTGGTTCATCTTTTCATTGAGCCATGGGGACTTAACATCCATGCTGATTTTTGAGGTCTGTGATTATTTCTGGATTCTAGATGGTACCCATGCCTTCCTGATAGCCACTAGTTTATAATTTAATGTAAGCCCTCACATATGCATTTTCTTAGAAAGGATGAAATGGCTTTTTGTCACTCCTTAATCCTACGTCAAAAAGTAGAAAATGCAAGGTTTTTTCTGTGTGAGCTGGATGGACATCAGAGACTCTTCTCCCTCTTTGGGTCTCACAATCCTGCTTTGAAATGTCTTTTAAAGAGATGAAAAGGGTGTAGTTGCAGCTTTAAACCCAAGAACTTTGCACATTACTGAAATAAATAGTTCTCCCTTTTTTTTTAGGGTTCACATTGAGATAATACACAGAAGCAAAAAAAACATGGATGACTTCTATTTTATTGCTTCCTTACACCCCACTCCTCCCTCCTTAATTTATTTTTGGGGTCTGGAAAGAAAAGCATGCTGAAAAGCCCCAGTGCATTGATGTGTGAAATTGAAGGAGTTGATCACTCTTATGATTGAGCCACTGTGCCCTTTGACAGGGTTAACATTAAAAGAAATATACTGGAAAACATGTACCTAAGTATGAAAAATTTCTTAAATTCAGGGTGTGTTCATAAAAAGTGAAGTTTCTACAGTGTGGAAATCATTAAACCTGATCCAGAAAAAATGCGAGGTGCCCCAGCCATTGAGATGTGAATCTCTTTAATCCGCACAAGCATTAGAAAAATCTGAAACATGTGAAAGTTCAAAAGCTGCAAAGCCATTACATGACTTCTTATTCATTTCTCAAATATTGTAGCTTTTTATTGAACTGTGAAAAGACTTTTTCTTATATGTTTTTTTCCTTTTCATAAGCAATAGATCAGTCACTCACTAATGTGTCACTGCACATTGTGAATCTGAAAGTTTCACTTGGTTATATCTACTTGAATATAAATGTTTGATTTTTTTTAGAGCATTTTATGTAGCATTTCAATGGTTGGTAACTTGCAGCTTTTCAGCAGCTGCTGTTGGGGGGGGGGGAGGGTACAACTGAGTTCAATTTTTAATTTTTTAAAATCCCAAACAATTTCACAGTACATTTAGGGGTAACTTGAATGATTAGCTCTAACTTTGCATGATATGAATGCACACTAATTTAAAAACCAAATCAAGCAAAAATCTTAACAAAACCAAAACAACAAAAAGCAACAAAATTCTTTTTTTCATCTTAACTTTGCATCTCTGAAGAACACCAAGATGACCTTCAAATCCAGTGAAAATTTCAGAGGAAACAATAAATTACTATTTGCAAAAGGACAGACTTGGTTGGTAACAGAAATGCTTAGCCTGAGGATTTCCCATTACCAACAACCTCCTAAACTGCACATATGTCTAACTCTTAAGGGCCAGAATTTTTATGCCTGGTCCCAGGCTGTCTCCCTGTTGCTGCAGTAGCCAAACCTCCTGCAGAGGCTTGGGCAATCTCACAGATCTGGCTTTCCCTCTGTGGGAGTATTAATTTGTTTTGCATCTGCAATTGTAACATTAGGCTCATTTTTGATCCTTTTGCCCTTTCTGTGGTCAGTTAATACATCCCTGAAGTTTTCAAATAGTTGTCTCTCACTGGGGTATGAGTCATGCTTTAGGCTGTTTGCTTAAATGCAGTACTTGTTGAGAGAAAGCTGCTGGGGAAGGGAGGGAGTCCCATACATCTGGTGGTTTTGTTTCAGGAGCTTCCAGGGCTGTACTGTTCCACGACAGTGTCTGAAACAATAATAGATCTGCATATATAGGATAGCAGGCTTTCTTTAGGGTAAAAAAGAATAGAAAGTGTCACATTGATTTGTCATCTGAAAATCAGCCACAAATTTTTGTCAGTGAAACTCCTGCGAGAAGACTGTGTAATTACTGAAACCAGCTGGAGTTGGATTTTAAAATGGCAGACAACTGTAAAATCTGACAAAAAGACTTTTTGAGTCCTCTTACCACAAAAAAAAAAAAAACAACTTTAAAAAGACAGGGAGAGGCCTGTTTTCCACATAAAAATAGTTGGCAACCTGACTTTCATTGACTTGCCAAAAGATGTATCAGAGGGGCTGAGGTAATTCACTAATTTCTGAGGTGGTGAAGCAGAAAGGTGCAAGTGGGCTAGAGATAGAAGCAACAGCAGGAGCAGAGGGAAAGGTCAGCTGAGAACCCTGGGGTCTCTAGAGGACACCACATTCTCAAGCAATATTCATCATTTAGAGTTATAAAACCTAAGTAAAACAAATGTCTCAAACCTGTGCCAAGACCCAAAGAGTTTGAAGGTAAACATTAGATAAGAATTAGCTGTATTCATTCTGTCCTTTGCTGCCAAGGCCTCACAGCACAACAAAGGACTATTGATCAAAAAGGTCATGTAGAAGAGGGCAGGGTTTGAAGAAACTGAATTAAAAAAAAAAATTCCAAATGAGACAAATACGAAAATAGTAACTCAGAGATGAATGGAGTTCTGTACATCAGGCATTTCTCACATACATTTATTTGTCTGCACAGATAGAGTGAATATCTACAATTTTCTTGGTTTGCACAGTGACATCTCCCTGTAGTCTCCAGAGCTTGAATTGGTGAGTAATAACATGTATCCCTCTAAATAAAGTAGAAAAAGAAGCAAAAGAAGACATGATGTTGCACTTGGGTTTTCCACTTGGTGCTCTGCACATCTTGCACAGATGCTTAAGGCTGGTCACATGTAAAGTGATAGTCAGTGGTGACTGACCTATTATTGAAGTATTTAGGATTCCCACAGTAGCAGCAGCAGCTGCTAAGGGATATTATATGAACAAGCTGCTGTCATCTTGATCTTTTTTACCAGAAAGGATTTTTCACTTCCAGGAGGTTGTGTGGTAAGGGGGAATAATTCTTTGTACCTGGGATCTGCAACTTGTCGGCCTTTCATATCCTGAAAAATACTAATAAAGGGCAATTTACTGATATGAGTGCTGCTGGAAAAAAAGCTTTAAAGTACAAGAGATTCTAGTGTCATCTGCAGACAGCAATCTTTTAAGTGTGTTTATGTTTTGGGGGGCCAGTGGAAAAAGAGCATTCCCTGTGAATGACAAGTGCCAATCTCATAATGTCATATTACCATTGTAGATGAATAAAGAAAAAGGCCCACTATGTTATATCTAACTAGAAAGCAACTTAACAAAGAAATACACTGTGTTGTTAGTGAGAGGAAGGATAGACTTGTGGTTAGGGCACAGGAGCTGCTGACTCAAATTTCTGGCTCTGCAAGAGACTTCCTTCGTGGCCTTGGGCAACTCACATACTGCCATGCTTCAAAATGGGAGCAGCACCCAAACTGGAGAGAGAGATTTCTTTGAGAGACCTTCCCATTGCAGCACTCAAATGGGTGCCCAAGTGGACAGATCTTCAGGATGTTGCAAAAAAATCTTTTGAAAATGTGCAATAAAAATAGGAACTACAGAGTTTGGACACTTTTTTTTTCTTCTTGTTTCTTTTCTATTTCCCTCTGTCGTCGTCATCCCCTCCCCCCCCTTTTTTTAAATTCTTTTTACTATGAAAGTCTGGCTCTGATGCTGGTTATTGAGCATTTGAGAATCTGATCCTTGACCTCCCTCTAGATTCTACTTAGTCATTTTAAGGCCTGGTTTCCTAGCTGAAAATGGAGATAACAATGCTTTCTTTATCTTACTGCCTGCCAGTTTTGTCTCTTTAGACACTGAAGCATTGGGGACAGGGATTATCTTCTATATTATACAGGTATTTCACCCAAATCTTTGAGGGGGATTGAAAGAAATAGGAACTTGAGGCATTAGTGTGATGAAAAGAGGCACACAAATGGTGGTAGGAGCAGCCATTTTGATTTTTAGTAAGTAATGAGCACAATTCAGTAGTATTAAAGACTGTTATAGAAAGAGAAGACAATTTGGGTCTGAGTCAGGATTTCTTCAAGACTTGGGAACGTTGAGGTTTAAACTTGTGGGTTGAGCACATCTCTAACCAGAGTTAGATTAGAGTCTGTGTTGAAGTATGTTTTCAATTATATTCTGTTAGAAAAGTAATGCTGAAATTTATCTTAAGTTGTCACAGTGCTTCAAAGCATGGGCTTTTCCTCTCTCTGAGTCCTTGAACAGACAGACGCAGGATGTGTTGCGACAAAACTGTTTCCAATTAAGTTGATGCATTCTGTTCTTTAATGTTTCAGGACTTCAAGTTAAAGAAAATCCTGTAGCCAGAGTTCAGAAGGATGATTCAGATAAATTTGCCTGGAAAGCAGTCATTTGCTTGAGTTTTTGTGGCTGTACCATGTTGGGTCATCAGGGTGACACATAGCCATGAACTTCATTGACATTTTGCTGATTAATACTGCCTGGGGATCCAGCTCTTCTTTGGGGCAGGTCGCTGAACGTAAAAGTGGGAACTTGAAGCATCTGGGTTGCGGCAAATAAGTTATTCCAGCAAATTTCTCTGTTGCTTGTATCTGCTGTAAATTTTTGCTTAAGTGTGACTTGTCTAGCTGAACAAGTTTTTGGAGTTCCAGGGATTTTCCCTCAACTATCTGAAGCATTGCTCTTTGTTACCCATAATTTCATGGAGTGCTATGCTGAAAACTGCTGTCTTGCTGAAGATTAAAAAGGGATTAAGAGGGTGTAATGGGTTTTTCAGATAAATATATGTATACACACAACACATTAATTGTTCAGGTTCAGTTCTCCAACTCAAGACAAATAATTGTACATTTGAACTCTTATTTGTCAGTTCTTGGAGCTGCCTCTGTAGGTATCCCTCAACAACCTGCTCTAGTAGCCTTCTGTATGTTGTCTGTCATGTATGCTGCCTCCATTCCTACAACCTGCTGAGCAAAGATTTCCCTGCTGAACCCTAGGTAGCCAGGTTGTGCCAGAACTTCATTTGACTCGCTGATGTGCACTGCTTTGCAATGAGTGGCCTGCTCAGTTCTGTTTTACATCCAGGACAAATTTGGGACCACTCAGAATACATATGCAAGCTGGCTTTGACAAAGGTAAAAATATATGTGGAAATGAAAGTAAATCCCTGCATTTTCATGTACTAAATGAAGAATGAAACTCTTGTGACTCTCTATGAAAAAATGGCCAGTTTCTTACTCTGGTCATTATCCTGTTGCAGGAGTATGTGTGACTGGCAGTCAGTGCTGAGTGAGTTTTGGATTTTTAAAATTCCATGAAAGCATTTTTTTGTTTGTTTGTTTTGTTTTGTTTTGTTTTGGTATTGTGGATGAAGATATTACTAAAGAAATTCTTCTAATATTGTCCACTTAGCTGCAAGAAGTTTGTGCAGTATTCAGTAACGCAGTAACCATCCGTGGAGAGATGTATTCATAAATTACTGAGTAGTTTTTTGAGGATCAGAAAGTTTCTTCAGCTTCTCTTCACTAATATAATCTTATCTGTGTGACCCTGCAAAGTCTTTTCACCATTACTGCAATCTGTCAGTGTGTGCAGTGACAGGGATTGTAAGAAGATAAAAGCTTGGATTTCAGTTTCCTACTTGTTTTTGATGTGTTTAATGCACATATCTAAAAACCAGGTAACTCAGAAGTTTAAATATCAAGTTGGTAGTAACTGTGAAGCTGCTTACTCTTGGTTCTCTTAAAGCTAGATCCAACTTTGGTATTCTTAAAAGATCAGTTTGAAATCTGGCACATGAAAATATAAAAAATATCTAACATAACATTAAGCCACACTGTGATTCAGAATGGTGTCCTTCTCTAGGCTTGAAAAGGCAGGTCAAACCTCTCTTCCGTCTAAAATTTTAATTGCAAGCTGTTTTAAATAAACTTCCTGAACACAGAGGATACTGATGTATTTGATGCATTTTGATGTATGCACCATGGGATAATTGAACTATTTCTGAATGATATTTGGTTGTATTATCCATGACAAGTATGCTGTTTCCCTTGTCTGTGTTTATAATCTTAGCTGTGTGTTTTTTATCATAGAAAGAGGATATGCTTTACTCTTAGTATAAACAAGAAAACTCAAGAAAAATAACCCAAATTTGACATGGGTCCTCTTAGAACTTGGGGAAATATTATGCATGACCTCTTAATGAGATGCAAAAAAAAAAAGGCATTTATTTTGCTTAGGGAAAAATGTGGAATATCAGATCTCATTCTGGAAATCTGGGCTCTGGGCTGTGATGCCTAGGAAGGTGCAAATTTCATATTCTCTGTAGAACTGTATACTGGTCACCACTCTGAATTAATTCTTGACCAGCTGAGTGTGTTCTGTCCACTTTCTAAACTATAGCAGAAATCTATTTCAGTGTGGTGTCAAGCTGCAGCTATTTGAATGAGCAGATTTTATTAAAAGAAAAAAAATTAAAATAAACATATTAAATAAAAGAGTTGCAAAATCATTTGCTGTAAATGAATGAGAGCTGATCTTAAAAAGAATGAAGGAAACTTCCAAACCAATGGAACGAAGATAGTTTTATTCAAAGTCTAGCATATACGTATTAAAAAAGAGTTTAATTGACATGCCTTATTATTTACTCTGACAATCTGTTCTGAAATTATTGTGTTGCTCCTGTTAAAGTACTAGTTTCCTCCAGACAAAGGACCATATGACTTTCACAACAAACACTATGCATAGTGCTTGATAGTTGCTTCATGGAGAAGTGCAACATGTTTATATCATCCTTTCCTGCCTACAGGCCTTAAAATTTATTTAGAGGAGAAACCACAGCTGCTTTTTTTCCCCAAAGACCATTAGTGTTTTTATTACTGGCAATGTGACTCAGCTCTAATACCAGTGACCTAGATCCTTGCCATAGTGCATTATCTCAATACTCAGCGCAGTCATTTGAATGCTCCAGTTTTGCACAAGTGAGACCAAATACAGAGAGATTATACAAGAGCAAGTAGATCCCTGATAGTCAGTCAGAACTGCTGTGCTGTATTGACATACGGCGTGCAAGAGACAGTTTAAATCAGTGGCTTTTCAAGTTTTGAGTAAATAGGGCATAATATAAGTGGTAGGGATGAGATAATGAAGTTATGGATTTTGCAATTGCTTAACTTAAACAAGACTATTTCCAGAAACAATTGACATTTTATAAAAATAAAAAAGACAGCTGGAACATGGCAGACACACTGTCTGGTCTGTCTTTTGGCAGAAGAATAGCATTTTGATCCATTCCTTGTTGACTGGCACCATACGCTTCTACTCACCTGCTGATTGCTGCTTACAGCACTAACTTGATCCCAAGTTTATTTTGACAGAAGTGTGTGTCTGCTGTGACAAAGCCACACTTGCACAAGGCATTTGTGGACAACACAATACTAGTAGGAGTGTGAAGATTGCCCAATTACTTCAGGTGTAGCTAGAAAACACACACAGGCATGTTGTCCCTCAGTAGCTATTCAGGTTTCTAAAGTTACACATGCATCAGAAAAACTTTGATGGCTCAGGGATTAAATTACTTTCATTTCTCGCTTTCATCCTTTCTTTCTTCCTTTTCCCTCTCCACCCTCCATCTGACCTTCCAAGGAATCTATATTGACTTTTTCCGTTAGATTGTCACTGAAACAATGATAAACAGAGTTTCCATGTGGGGTTGTTTTGCAAAGGTCAGATTTTTTATATCCTGTTTCTAACTGCTGCTCTCAGGTTTTGATCATTTAGGCTAAATACTTTCAGAGGTAGCATCTCAATGCTTTGAGGTGCTTGAATTGTTGCATTAATTAAAAATTTTATAAATACTATATTGCATAAAAAATGCCAGTCTTTTGACTGAGTTAGGACTGAATCTAAAAAACTAAAAATATATCCATCAGTGCCTAAGGGCTTTAAGTTGAGTCTTTACATGAATTCATGGCTGAGTTTACTTGGAAAACATTGACTGGCACTGGAAAACAGAAGCTGGACAAAATTAACATCAAATCCTCTCAGAAAAGTAGATCTGTTGACTGTCAGCTGCCCTAGATTTTAGTGTGCAAAACCACTCAGATGGTTTCTAAGCATCAGTGGCTCAGAGAGTTGGGGAAATTAGCCTCTGGTTGTGAGCATAATTGGATTCTATTTGGAGAACTTTCAAAGTTTTAATATTTTAAATATTTGAGTGAAGGAAAAGTAGTTTGTTTTCATTGCTCTATCTGAAGGGCTGGAGGGTATTTTCATTTCTGGTTTTAATGCCTAATTCTCCTCAGAGGATCTTAGCATACATGCTGCTTTATAAAGGCCATCTTTTGTAGTCCTTGCTAAAGCAGCTACCTCCACCACCTTTTTCCTTGTTGGAACACCCTGTAAATGTGGCAATAGAAACTGGCACAGTGAGAGCAGTGACTCCAAATGCAGAAATAGAACATTCCACTTAGAAGTAATACAGTATCCTGCAATTAATAATCTAACTGAAGAGGCTCATATATATGTGGATGTGCATGTATGTGCATGCATCTTTTCATCTCTTTTCATTGAAGCTGGTTTAGGAGTTTAGTCTGGAACAAACTTGGTTACTAGAGAGAGCTCCTCTGTGTTTAATGAGGCATTGCATGGCCACAAATGCTAATCAACACAGGTAAGACAAATCAACACTTCATTGATCACAAAAGAATTCAGATTTGATGTGACATGTAGGGGTAGAAGACTTGCACCTTTTGGGCATCAGTGAAGCTGTAAAATCCAGAGCACAATGTACTGCAAGGAGGAAGGAACAAAAAGCCACTTGTGTGCATAATGTTCACAAGGACAAGTGAAGGAACCGGAAGGAAATATGAAGGAGAGAATTATGGAAAATGTTTACTGCCCTGAAAAAGGAATTAAATGAATGTTCAGGATAATGTATTTTCCTAGTTACACAATATATACAGCAGAATTGATTCCTAGGTATGTGGAAACTATTCCTGATTACTTTGATATAACTCATGCTATGTGGCTTAAATGAGGCTGCAAAAGATATGCAGCCTGTGTCAGAAAGAGAGCATTTAATTATGTAAATCTGATTAAAAGCTACTACATTGTAACAATGAAAATAACTAAAACATCTGTTAAAAATATAATGAATAATTTTTAAGAGCTGAGTATGTCAGGGTTAATTATTTGATTTTAAGGTTGAATTTCAAGCGCACTCCATTATTCATCTGCCCTTCTTACAAAGGGTTAGTAAAAAAATATCAGAGAGGGGAGGAAATATAAGGGGGGGAATTGGCATTTCCAGCAGATCCCATAAAACTGTGCACTTTTTTTTTTTACTTGAAATTAATCTGCATTGACATATAGGAGGTATTAAATTTTATTTCTGGACTTATGGCTCTATACTTCCAATATAAAATTTTACATTCAGTATTCTCTCCAGACCTACATAAATGCATTTCTCTTTACCCATCTCCATATGCAGAACAATTGACAATGATTAGACTGGCAGAGCATCACTGATGCTCAGCAACAATGCCCATCCACCCCAAACCCTTTCTATAATTTCTATCATCTTCCCTCTTATACACGGTAATATCCTTTTCTAAAAGCAAGTAAGTTCTATGAACAGTTTTGAGTAGAGTTTTGCTTCAATTTATTATTTTGATTTGAAATTGAAGGACGTTTCTTTAGGAAAATTTCTTTTTCTTTGGGAGAATAGATGAAGATTCCTCTGATCAAAGTTTGTGAGGCAGACTGACTTCATGATGAAGCTGCTGATGTCATAGAAAAAGTGCCTGTTGGCAGAAATGCACATAAGCAATTCTTTCAGAAGTCTACAGGCACCTTGACTTTTGTGGATAAAACCAGGCTTTTCCAATGTTACTAGATTTAAGAGAAATGAGGTGATCTTATTTCCTTTCAGTCAAATGAATGAAATATGCTCTTACACATATCTCAGTGAAGGTAAGTTGTTGTTTCTAGGAAGATTTCACTCATATTAGTAGAAACCTAAAAAGGAATTTGTGCTATTTGTGACATTGAGCCAAATTCTTTTCTGACAGTCTTCTGGAATAATTTTTGCTGCTTTCTCACCTCATTCCCCATTCCTGATTGTTACCAGGTAGACAGTTCTTCTTTTTTTTCTTTTATTAATTCAGACTCTTTAATTGTTACCAACACAAATTAAAGGCCTTTTCAGTAGATATGTTTTCTGATTTTTTCCAGCCAAGGAAGGATCTAAAGAAAACAAAAAGAAATCATTGACACAGAACAAATTGTGGAATTCACTGCAGCTGGCAAATTTGGAAACCAGTGTTTAAGACTTTAAAGTAAGAGTGTCTGGGTTTGTACAGAACAGGTCCACAGTAATGTTCAATGTGACAGTTGCATTCACTATGCACTCCAGCATGTTCAACACCCCTTACCTCCAGAGAACCTGAAAATAAGGGAGCTACCTATCTTTAATGGCTTTTTCCTGGTCATCTCCCACTTCCCGTTTTTAGAAACATGACAGTGGACTAGAGAGTTGTTTAGAGTAGACCAACACTTCAGTTCCTGTGTAAAGCTTTTCTTCGCCCCTTAAGGCCCAAAATTTCCTGCACTGCTCTGCTGCTGTTCAGTTTAGACTGGAAGTTTTTTTATGTCAGAGGTAATATCTTCTTTTTAATGTCTAGCTTGTAAAGTCGAGGGCATAGATAAACATAATGCTAGATACAATGAAAATTGCAGTTCTGGGCTTGTGTAAGTGAGAAGCAGGATGCATTCTCTGGCATTTTGTTTGTGGTTGTCTATGATAAATATTTTTGTAGTGATTTCCAATTTTGCTCAAGGTTGACTGAAATGGAGGATCTGTTTGTGATAGTCTGACATGCTTTTATTATGTAGATGACTTTTTCAAATCTAGTGGTTAATTCTAGAATGGGAAGTGGTTTCTGCAGCTTAGATAACACCCAGTGGAACTTGAGTGATTTTTTTGCCTTTAGTATATGCTTAGATGTATATGTGCAGGTCAGTGTCTCAAAAAAAGGGAGGAAATAAAGAATCTTTAATCAACAGACTCAAGCACTGCAGCCCAGAAAATTCTTATATTTAATGTGTCCTGTTGATAACCGAATGTCTTACAGTAGAGAGCAAAAGCAAAATGATGAACAGTTGTTTTACCGGAATACTTTTAAATAAACAAATCTGGTATTAATTTTTCTAAACATTAATTATTATATGTTTGCAGAGATATTAAAGTATGTATGCATTTCAGGATGACCACTTGGATATTATCTGAAGGGTTGACAGTTTAACATTGCAGAGTGACTGAACTGGGAATGGTTTTATTGTAGTTGTTGAGGCTCAGTGTACAGGACTGGCTTTGGGTCCAGGTGGAGGACAGGTGGAAGATAACTTGGTAAACTGCACGTTAGACAGCTGATACATAAAGGATATACAGGAGGGCAACCATTCAAGAAAACTGTTGAAATTAGCCTTCAGATAGGGACCCCTTAAATGTCAAGGAAAGTTTTGAACATGGGTGTTAGTGGTATTAGTATTTTGTTTGACTGTCTCTAGCTTATGATGGCAGTGTCTTACCTGTGGGATGTGGAAAATGACTCCACCACCCATTTGCTTGTAGCATAGTGACTTGCAACACGTCAAGCTGCCACTCTTTTGTAAGAGAGAAGTATCATTAAATGTGGTGAGCCTATTTATTTGCAAGAGCCTGCTGGGTAATAGCAGAAACAGAACAATAGAAATGAGGCAGACCAGTAAGAGGAAGCAAACATAAATATAAGATGCTGAATTCTAGTGAGATGAGAGTGGCTTGCAGTATGAATGCTTCTCTTAATTTATTTCTTGTCTCCTTCCCCCAGTTTTCCCATTATTCTATAGGGAATCCCATTGCTGATTTAGATAATAGCAGATTTCCCAAGTTATTTGTGGTCCCGTGTAGTGTCTTTGTTCGCAAAGGTGGGATTGAGAGCACCCTCTCTCTGCAAGTGTGCTGATGACACCAAGCTGTTGACAAGCAGGGATGCCATCCACAGGGACCATGGCAGGCTTTTAAGAGGTGTGGCTTTTCAAACCTCATGAAGTTCAACAAGGCCAAGGAATAGCTCTCAACGTGTTTGCAGGGTCCTTGGGTCAGGGCAATCCCAAGTACAAGTACAAGTACTGAGTAGAGGACGGGTTGAGAACATCCCTAAGGAGAAGGACTTGGGGGTGTCGATTGATGAGAAGCTCAAGATGACCTGAGCTTCCAGATCAGAAAGCCAAGACTGTCCTGGGCTGCACCAAAGGCAGTGTGGCCAGCAGATTTGGCTGCTGCTCTGCTCTTGTGGACGCTACCCAGAGTGCTGTGTTCATCTTTTGGCCCCCAAAGAACCTCTTAGAATGAGTCCAGAGGAGAGCACAAGGATAATCAGAGGTCTGGAGCATCTCTTGTAGAAGACAGGTTGAGAAAGTTGGGGATCTTCAGCCTGGACAAGAGAAGGCTCCAGGGAGATTTTGTAGCAGCTTCCCAGTACCTGAAATGGGCCTACAAGAAAGCTGGAGAGGGACTTTTTACAAGATCATGCAGTGACAGAACAAGAAAATTAAGAAATCACCCTCAAAGTGTTCACAAGCTTTAGAAAAACTATATGTGATTTTGCATATCGCTCGAGAAATTATTGATAGGTTTTTAGACAATGTTATGATTCATAATTCCATTGCTGGAGTGTCTAAATTTGATTTTTGTTGCTTAGAATTATTTTGAAACCAAGGTGCTGTTAGAAATACCTCTTATATGGAAATTCTGAATAAGGATGAATTTAATCCATTCTGAATATCATAGAAAATCAGTTTCTGTCTTTTTTCTGCCCTCAGAAATTCCTGATTTCCTGATAACTCTTGGGCTTATTCTTTTAATCACTTCACAGCATGTAGAGCTGATGGGTAGGGGTCTAGAATATTTCCCTATCCCCACAGGCATTTTCACAGTGCAGCTGTGGATCATGTGAACATATTCATGTTTCCTTCACAGCTGACACTCTGCAAATGTCTGCCATGCCTGGAGAAGGCAAACATGTGTTCAGAGCAAAAGAAGCTTTCTTCTTATATGAGTGGCATGTCAATTTTCTGGAGAGTTAGGGAATTTGAAGTGAAAATAAGGATTTTTTCAGTTGCATTAAGACAATACAGTCTATCAATGAATAAAAAGTGTTTTCTGTTGAGGTATGGATCTAGGAATACAGACAACTGAAAAACAAGTAACTTTATTCTTTTAGAAGTAAAGGATTTGTGAGCAATAAAGTTAAGCATTTCACAGATTTAAGGTTTTTAGCTTGTCTCACCTCTTTTTTTTTTTTTTTTTTTTGGTAAGAGATGCCTTTTTTTAAAGCTCTCTTTTGCTGTGAAGTTTAATAAATTTCTGACAGCTGTCAGACAAGGGATGTGAGAATGCTGCCTATCACACTGACCAACTGTGTCACTGCTTCTTTGTTCTTCCATCTGTCTGTCTTTTTCTGTTTGTCATTTTTTGTCCCACTCTATTACTACAAGTGCCTTTCAGACAAGTACATTTTTGCAAGGTGTTTTGTACAACACCTACACAATTGCTCCTGATGCATGTCATCCACTTGTGTTTTTTCTACTTAGCCAATTCTCTTTTCCAGTAAAAAATCCTACAAGGTAAAATGAGATCAACCCCCTACAAAACCAAATATATGAAATCTCATCTGAATGCAATTATAATTTTGACAAGAGTCTAAAATGTTTAAAGCAGAATCTCCGAGGCATTAACTTCTGTCATTGCTTGCTTCTTCACTAAAGCAGAGCTCATGCCTTTATTCAAGAATTGAACAATCCAGTCAACTAATTAACTATGCCTTCTGTCATTTTTTTGAACCCTTTCATTTG
>VXBI01000289.1:398993-410366 GCA_013397375.1 Toxostoma redivivum | reverse complement strand
AGAATATAAATAGTGATTGTTTTGTTTAATTTTGATTAAAATTTTCTAAACAACAGAATGATGGAAGTATAAAAAAGAATAATATATATTTTACTGTAAATACTAACATGTTAAGACTGATCTATCTGTTGTTTGGCAGCATGCAAAATCCAAAACGTATAATTTGATCTATTTTTGCAAAGAAATATATTAATCTTTTAACAAAATATATATTTATACCTTCATATATAAATATATATATATACACACATATTTAAGGCCTGAGACCCGGTCTTACAAAAACTCTTGCTTGTATGTCCCATCTTTCTTAAATCATGTCATAGCTTTGAGGGAAAAACTGTATACGACTGAGAGTTTGGTGATTTGAACAAGTCAGCAATAAGACAGTTTAATATTGTGCATTAATAACTAAAATGAAAATAAACGTCATAATGAAAATGACAATAAATGAGTAGTGAGTAATTAAACATAAATAAAAACAAAAAAAAAAAAAAATAAAGATAAGAAAGTCCCACCCACACACTAGTGTGTGAAAGTGNTCTCCCCTCTTTTTTTTTTTTTTTTTTGGTAAGAGATGCCTTTTTTTAAAGCTCTCTTTTGCTGTGAAGTTTAATAAATTTCTGACAGCTGTCAGACAAGGGATGTGAGAATGCTGCCTATCACACTGACCAACTGTGTCACTGCTTCTTTGTTCTTCCATCTGTCTGTCTTTTTCTGTTTGTCATTTTTTGTCCCACTCTATTACTACAAGTGCCTTTCAGACAAGTACATTTTTGCAAGGTGTTTTGTACAACACCTACACAATTGCTCCTGATGCATGTCATCCACTTGTGTTTTTTCTACTTAGCCAATTCTCTTTTCCAGTAAAAAATCCTACAAGGTAAAATGAGATCAACCCCCTACAAAACCAAATATATGAAATCTCATCTGAATGCAATTATAATTTTGACAAGAGTCTAAAATGTTTAAAGCAGAATCTCCGAGGCATTAACTTCTGTCATTGCTTGCTTCTTCACTAAAGCAGAGCTCATGCCTTTATTCAAGAATTGAACAATCCAGTCAACTAATTAACTATGCCTTCTGTCATTTTTTTGAACCCTTTCATTTGAGGGTGCATGAATGTTTCTCTCTGTAACCTAGTGAACCTTATATAAGACAGTGCATTGTCATTTGAGCTAATCTAACCATATTATTTTCTCTGTTTAAGGAAATAAGGCTACAAGGACACATTTATTGCATATAAAATTATTCAGGTCTTTTGTCTTCAGCAAAGCTCATTTTAACAAAAATCTGATAAAGGAATAAATGTGTAATGATGAGTAAAATAATGCGTACTGGATAGAGATGACATATCTAATTCTAATGTTAATGGACTTAGTACCAGCAGACAGACAGTTATGCTTCTGTATTCTGCATTGCATAAATCACCTGACAGAATTTGTTAGGCTTATATGCCAACAAAGTGGACATCTGTGTTCAAAGTTGAACCTTAGTGCACATGTCTGTTCCCACAATCTTCTTTTAATTTGGTAATACATGATCCACAACCACCACTGAAGTAGTCATCTTTCTCCATTTTTTTTGACAGGAAGGATCCAGTCTATTGTTGGCCTTCTGCTTGCCCAGTGCCTTGCCCATCCTTTTTGGTACTTCTCACACCAGTCCTCTCTGGCTGCTCCAGGCAGTGAGATGACTGCTTTGCAATTGCACCCTCTACCTCCTTGAGTTGTGAAGATGTGCCATCCTTCCCACTACTGCTCTGAGGGTGTATTCTTACCCTGTTCTAATGAGGCTCTTAAAGATGAAATGAGCCTTAATATTTGGGAATAGTATTTTATAGGGTCATATAAGGCACACAGACATGTGGATAAATGGATTGCCTCTACAGTGGATGTCTTGCCCTCAGAGCTATTGTCTTGGAAATAGTCCTTGGTATTTCAAGCAGTATTTCCCATTCCTGGGTATATTCTATTTGTCAGACACAATCCAGCTTCAGAATGGCTGGTTTCTAACCATTGTGGTATGCTGTAGAACCTTAAATATATAAGGAAATTAAGTTTCACTATTTACAAAAGGTTGTATTTTGCTAAAATATTTTTTTAAATTCAAACCAGACTCTTAATCCAAGACTCAAAGCCTACCCCTCCCAGCTTCCACCAACTTTCAATATTAGAAACAAAGCATAGTTCTTCTCTTAAACTATGGGAGAAATTACATTTG
The DNA here is from genome assembly GCA_013397375.1 of Toxostoma redivivum. Taxonomy (NCBI): domain Eukaryota; kingdom Metazoa; phylum Chordata; class Aves; order Passeriformes; family Mimidae; genus Toxostoma; species Toxostoma redivivum. The sequence continues at coordinate 408,146 of VXBI01000289.1, read as the reverse complement.
TTTCTTGCAGGTTGAAGTTTTAGAAAGGGAGGGAAAAGAATGGTAGAGAGCTGTCAGTCTCTGAATAAAGTCCTCTTTCACACATAAAAATTCATTGAGAATAAAGAAGAAAAATTTTACCAAGTCACAATGAAGCAGAAAGAACAGCTGCAAAGTAGCTCTGTAGAATATAAATAGTGATTGTTTTGTTTAATTTTGATTAAAATTTTCTAAACAACAGAATGATGGAAGTATAAAAAAGAATAATATATATTTTACTGTAAATACTAACATGTTAAGACTGATCTATCTGTTGTTTGGCAGCATGCAAAATCCAAAACGTATAATTTGATCTATTTTTGCAAAGAAATATATTAATCTTTTAACAAAATATATATTTATACCTTCATATATAAATATATATATATACACACATATTTAAGGCCTGAGACCCGGTCTTACAAAAACTCTTGCTTGTATGTCCCATCTTTCTTAAATCATGTCATAGCTTTGAGGGAAAAACTGTATACGACTGAGAGTTTGGTGATTTGAACAAGTCAGCAATAAGACAGTTTAATATTGTGCATTAATAACTAAAATGAAAATAAACGTCATAATGAAAATGACAATAAATGAGTAGTGAGTAATTAAACATAAATAAAAACAAAAAAAAAATAAAATAAAGATAAGCAAGTCCCACCCACACACTAGTGTGTGAAAGTGGATGAAGCAGAGGGGAAAGCACTTCCCACAGTGAAATCCAGGAAGAGGTTACTGCTTCACACTACATTCTATTTCTTTCAAGTCATTTAATAACACTGTGATTCAGGATCATATGCATTCCTTTCTATACATTACCATAGCATGATTTGCTAAGCTTTAAAAATAGCTCTTCTGTGTTTCTTTTTGTCCATTTCTTACCATACGCTCTATTTCGTATGAATGAGGGTAAAACATTTTATACAGATTCATCAGGGAAGAGGCTGTTTTTCTTTAAGGGGATGATCAGGTTGTCCAGGATTTTTTGTGTTCACAGAAACAGAACTTCTCAGCTCGTGTCTGCATGACATGAACTACACTGAGCATCATTGCCTTTGCCTTCACGTGGGGTTGTTACCTTCACCTCCCTCTGTCACTAGCCTCAAGGCACATGTTGTCTCATATCCACATGCATTCTGTCATATCTCTTTCTTTGAATTAAACCCATGTTTGGAAGATGGGAAGTGAAGGTCAGGACTCAATTCTGTAGATACACAGAGAGGAGGCACTCCTTTTGCAGATTTCCCCCTGCCTGCATTTGAATGGTGGCTGTAGGAAGCCCTGATTTCTTCCATTTGTGCAAGTCTGTGTTTATAGGTAACATCTTGCAGGCAATACTGCATTCAGCTCTAACTTTATTGGAGCAGATTCTATGTACTGCAGCAGGTGTAGTGTGGATTCAGCAACTGGACCATGAAGCTGCTTGGATGGACTGTAGTTGGGTACTCCAAAATTAGTAACACTAAGAGATGGGACTTGGCCTTCAACATTTCTCTGCTTTCCCTCTAGGTCTATTGTGGTGAGAATTTCTGCTCTCTGGAAGAATTTGAATTAATGTCTAGGCATGATACTTTTCTTTATGTGTCCTCTGTTTGGAAAAGGCTGTTAAAACCTTCTATTGCAATGAGTGCACATCAGTATTTTCAAATACATTTCCAGAGTGTGTTTGCCATTTGAACTACTGCTTAAGAAGCTTCTTCAGTATCTTTTAGCAGCTGTACAGAATTTAGAGCCAAGAACTGAATTTTCACAATTTAAACCTGGAGCTTCTTGATTAAAATGTATTTCAATATAAAATCTGTGGCTGACCCACAATGACTGTGTTTTTGAAGGCTTGATTTGCATATCACCTAAACTTGCTTTTGTCTTTGCTTGCTTTTATGTGAGAGAATGCACTATGGTTTTGCAAATCCTTCATGGACTGCCCTTCTATGACAAGTTAATGTCTTTGCCACCAGCCCAAAGGGGTGGCACAAGTTGAATCCCATGCTAATGTTTGGTGAGTATCAAGGTGGAGGAAAATCTCAGTGCAGAACCTCATATAGCCAATGCATCCAGTCCTAGGATCCATATACATCACATTTCTTTATAACTTTGCTGTGAACCTTCAGGGGAGATGCACAATATTTGGGTCATCTGTAGAGTACACTGAGAGACAGAATATTACCTATTCAGAGGGAAGAATTCTGATCCTCGCTTTACTCTGTTGTGGACTGGCAAAGTGCTTTCTCCCCATGAGATATCTACTTTATTTTACTCCAGTTTTTACTTGGCAGATTGTGGCCTGGTCTCTGCTGCTGAAACCTGTGACACAGTTAGCTGCTATGGGGCAATTTGAGATGCAAAGAACAAAATTTTCCTGCTTCCTGTTTTCAAGTAAGTCAGGTCACTGTCACTGCCAATTATGTTCTCCTCTGTATCTTTTATACACATGAATATCATGCACTTTTATTGGCAATCTTTGGGAATTAAAAAATGGTGTTGATTGTTTATGCCATATTATGTTAACCCTCCCTCTGAGGTCAACAGGGGTATTCACACAAGGAAGGAATCCAGGTCTGAGCCTTTGATTCCTGTAGCATTCTTCTTTTAACCAAACCAAAATATTACTCTGTGCTCAGATTATGTTCAATTGCAGCTGAGAGATGATTGTTTGTCTTTCAGATTCCATTCATATGACTATTTTTTCATAGCTGATATGGGTTAATTTATACTACATGCTCTCAGGACTATGTCATGTGAAAATTAATATTTAGATAGCCAAATATCTGACACAAAAAGCATACAACTATTACAAACACACATGCTTAAAAGTCCAAGAAATCGCATCTCCCTGGTTGCTCATATCTTTCCCCTTCACTGTTTGTGTTGGTTTACTTTCAGTAAATACAACTGCAATCTTTGGCCTGTTTCACATGTCAAATAAGGATAAGAACCCTCAATACAGGAACTCAGTTTTCAAATGTAAATGAGGAAGATACCTCAAGTTTAGCAGTTTCCTTATATATCTTTGAACTACCACATTATGCAGGTGTATGTTGAAGGGGTAACTTGTACATACAATAACCCATTTATCATAATTAAACAATTTGCATGTGGAAAATAAAGTAAGTTTAGGACATGCATTTTGGCATGTACACATTTTGTCAGAGCAACTGATGGAATGAATATTGAATACCTCATAAAAGGACAGTAAAATACAGAACTGCCGAAAGTCACTAAAGCAAAAGACTTTATATTATTTAAAACTTACAATATTTTGTTAGATTCTAACTATTTTATTCTGTGTGCTGTATTACTTACACCAAATACAATAGAAAAGCTATATTTTGAAATTTTTTTATTACATTGCAAATGCTGGGAAAATTGTAATGAGCTAGAGTTTAGATGTGGAAGCATTTAACTACTCCATTTCCATCTGAATTAACATGTAATACCATCTTTAATCTTTCCTGTATTTATCACAGGAGATTTTTTGCTTGAAAGATATACTTCTGGGAATATATTAATTGTCCTGTGCCATAATATCACTTCTGAAAGGATTAAGTCTTTAAATATTAGAGTTCAGTAGGACTGTTCTTAATCTTTGCTGTAATAATAAATGCTGAATGTCAGACCTTTTCAAAGATCCAAATTGGAAACGTCGTTTATCTCACTAGAATGAAGGGAAGCTCCACATGTGTACGTATGAAAGTAGGGAATTGCTATCCCAAATATAGCTTGCAAAGATAATTGGAAAAGATTAATTTACTTTATGTGGCTTTCAGGGACATGACTAGTCCACTGTGTTCCCAGGAAACAAAGAATTTGGAAGTCTTTTGATGGTGCTGAATTGTCTTCAAAGTTTATATTCTCAAGTATTTTTAGGTGTACCTGTCCTTGAAGAAGTGATTCAACCCAAAATCTCAGGTTTTCCCTGTCGGAAGCTTCTTCATATTGCTCCAGGCTTCTAATAATAAATTTTGGATATTAGAAATTTTTGTCACTTCATTTATAATATTTGTGGAATAGAATTTCTTTCAATAAATCATACATGTATATATCTGCATGTATAAATATAGATACACACCAAGTTTTGGAAGACTCTGTCAATAGAATTTGGCTATGTTATGGTTGGTTCAGATGAGATCTAGCAGGTACAGTTTGAGTTAGAGAAGCTCAGACAGAGAGGCTTTTTTCAGTCCTTTTTTTTTTGGGAAGCTGATTAATAAAGGATCTGTACTCTCCATCTGCACCCACACTTTTACCTGAGTTGTATTTCCCTTGCTTAGATCACTCTTACTTATTCAAAGCTTCTGGCTCAGCAGTCTAGCACTGACCTATTTGTCCATGGCCATTTACTTTCCACTGCATGGCAGTTCCATAAAGGTACTGTGCAAGCAAATTCCTTTCCAGCATATTGCCAGCTGGAGAGAGCTGACATGAACCTTCTAGGGAAGCTGTGATATGGTGTAATATACACATTCACCTGCAGCCATCAATTTTAAGGTGTTATCTCTAAAAAGCAGAAGGGATTGAGTGGATGTGCTGTAAAGGAATCAGTGGAATATCCACTTTAATGCTCTCCTGAGAATGAAGGCATGGTCTGCAGAAATCCAGTCTGGTGAGTGTGCTAATACCATAGTGTTTGTGGCAGCTGGACCTCTGTGAGGTGAGACTCTGAAGAGTCTCTGGGGTCTGCTGTGCGTGACTCTGGTTATTCCCCTCTCAACAAAGAGGTTCTCTAGAAACAAAATCTCTAGGACCTGTATGCATGTATGCATAGGACCTAGACATACAGCTTCAGGCAGCAAATGGAGTTCCAGAATTCCATTAGGAAACTGTTCCTCTCTAGGGTTGCAAGAATTTCCAATGATGTGGGAACATCTACTGATCTGGTTGATACTGAGGTACCAGCATTCAGCTTTTACAGATGCAGATCAGATCTGCTTTTATCCCTTTATTATCACTGCATGGGGATCTGCTAGAGTGCAGAGTAGTTTGCTTATCAGCGGATTTGGTAGGACATGGAGCAGACTCAAGAAACCACAAAATAGATTACTTTCATGTGTGATTTTATGAAGCAGTGCAAAAAAAAAGACAGCTACACAAGAGTGGCTATAGGGCTGTGAAATAAAGTCTTTCTACCTATGAAACACCTACAAAACATCAGTAGGTGATTTACGATGTTCTTCAGTAGGAAAAGATAATTTGGACAGTGTATTTATTGAATTACTCAAGTATTATTTATTAAATGCTGTCATGTATGATATTTACTCAGTTTTAGTTGTGCAGATTTCTTAATCAGTGGATTTGTGAATTGCAGAGCCCTACCTTGAACTTTCAGCTCAAGAATTAAAAAATATATCTTTTCACTCATTGAATGCTGGAGGTTGTTAGACAGACAGTTCTGAGGAAATACAGGTAACTTTGTTTAAAAAAATCTTAGGTGTTTCACAGCCTACACTTATTCCCAAAAATGGCTTCATGGGGGATGAGAAATGCCTCAGATGCTCAGAAACTCAGATCACCAAGCACTAGTCTTATGCCAGGCCTGTGTTTTAGCGTGCTATCAGCAAGCCACACTGTCTGTTCTGTGGAAAACTGACTGCTGCCTGTTGTTCAGTGTGGGGGCTGCTCCTGTTCCTTCACTCCTGTGGCCTCTCCTGGTCTTCTCCTCCTGAATGCCACTCTACAAGGCTGGGCACTACACTTCCATGTTTGTTGTCAATGCGCATGACTAAAGTGGCATTTTCATATTTGAGTGCAGTCAAGGCCCCTTAAAGCAGAGGGTTGCAAGTGTGAGAGAGAGATATGCTATTCCCTAATGGCTTATTACCATCCCATTTGCAATTCAGATCAGCTCTAAATTGACTGAAATTTTTAAACACATAGCAGGCAGTTTAAACTAATGATTGTCTGGAGGTTCACATCTGACACGAGCTAAGCTTCTGCTCAAAACAAATTGCAAATAATTCCTTCCTTAGAGTCAAAATGTCACTTTTTTACACAGTGCATTGTTGCCAGATTTTGTCAGTTTCATGAAAAGAAAAGCCACACCAAACCACACGGAAACCTGCTGAACGTTCTGGATTAGACAGCTGTGTGGCACCGGTGTTGGTCCCCACCCCCCCTTATTTACAGTAATGTTTATGTGTACATGGATCCCTGCAGCCTGGTGGAAAATCCTTCCCCCTGCTCCAGCTCCCACCAGCCCTCAGCCTGCACCACACGCTCTGGGGCAGCCATAGGAGGCTCGAGCTGCAGGGAAGGGGATGCTTGGCCATCAGCATCTCTGTCCCCATAGCTGCCAGGGTGAATGGTGGACTCCCCTTCACCCCAGGCATTCTGCCTTGGCTCTCCTCCCTGCTGTCAGCTGGCCTGGCCCACATGCCACAGTCCCAAAAGTGATGGCGGTGCAGGTGCTGTGGTGCTGTGCTATGTCACAGGGATGGTGAGCACTGTACAGACTGGGCACTGATGGACAGAGCTGAGCCTTGTGCTCTTCCGTGAAAAATGCCCTCCAGAGATGCCTTTTCTTCAGGCCCTGGAGAAGTAGTAAAATGGTTTTAATCCTTCATTGTTTCCATGTTTCAGTACCTTGCAGTGGCTGCTTAAAGAAGTATTTCAGAGTTTGAGTTTAATTCCCTCAGGATTTCGAAGTCCCTAAGTTTGATGATGATAAAAAGGGAAGCTCTTTTAAAATATCCAGTGGGGTGGAAATGGTGTGTTCACTTTGTGTTTGAAATTTGAATTTCCCTTGAAATACATAACCCATCTGAAGGGACATGCTGGAAAAATCTTAAAAACTTGCAACTCCATATAACTAAATGCAAATACGGAAGTATCTGCTAATTTTTTAAAGAGAAAAAAACTTATCTAGAGAGAAAATTAAAGTCCACTTTTCTTTGATGAAATCCTTATGTATTTCTGCTTTATAGAAGCTAGCCAAAGGGATAAGGCTTGGGACAGCCTGTCTTTATTACCCACAGTATTACTGGATCAGTTACGTTTGTTGGATGTTGCTTGAATGTTTGTATTACTTAGCTGAACTGTGGCTCTTTTTGGACTCCAGAAAAAGGTTTATTTTTTGTTTTTCAAAAATTATGACAGTGAACCCTCTTGTGTTCATTGCATTTCTTGTTCAGTTGCTATTTATGTTTTCATCTTGAACTGTGTATTGATATACTTTGTACAATATTTCATTTCTCAAAAGCTTTTGCATAGCTCATGGTCACACTTAACATTTTCTCAGTCTCTTTTCTCACTGCGAAATACTTCTTGAACTGTTGCTAAAATGGCGATTTTATGGAAATTTTCTCATGAGACAAAGTATGGTGATTATCTACTAAAATTGTAATTTCACTGAAAATTTTCATTTTCTTGCTGAAAAACGTGAATCCAGAATGGATTTCAATCTACACATGGGAAGAAATCCTGCAACATTGTTTGATTGTTGCTCTATCTGTGAGGAAGTAAAAATTGAAGCCAAATGAAAGGTCTTTTCTTTGCTAAATGTCAACTTCCTACTACATGGTCATTGCATGTAAAAAATTGCATTTTGTGGATTTTTTGTTTGTTTGGTTGGTTGGTTTGTTTTTTATTTATTTTTTAAGTAGATGGTAAATATAAAAAACAAAACAAAACATTTCTTAAGCTTTTCTTAACTTTGTCACCTTTTTGGGAATATCTACCTGCTTGAAACTAGTTCTAGGACAGAGGTGCATATGTGTTACATTTTCCTTATGCCTTCAATATGTACTGTTGAAATGTGATACACTTTGCATTTAACAAAAAACAGCATCAACAAAGAAAAGGATCAGCTTACAGATTATGTATATGGATTAGTATAAAATAAATTTCTGCTTTCAAAATAACCTTATAAGTGCCACCTCCTTCCACTATATGAATCTATTTTGTTGGAGAGTAAATTTAAATGCAGTTTGCCCAGTTGCAATATTGTATATGTAATATACTGTCATATACAATGTTGCTGATTGATTTTAAGGTTATAACTCAAACAAAACTCTCTTTCATCTCTGAGGCGTGAAAAACCATTTTTCATGTTTTGATTTGCTGGAGGGAAGGAATGCCATCCAGAGGGACCTTGATAGGCTTGAGAAATGAGCCCATGAAAACTTCAGGATGTTCAACAAACCCAGTGCAAAGTCCTGCTCCTGGGTCATGGCAACTCCCATCATCAATCCAGCCTGGGGGAAGAATGGATTTAGGGCAGCCCTATATAGAAGGATTTGGGGATACTGGTGGTTAAAAATTTAATATGAGCTGTCAATGTGCACTTTTAACCAAGAAAGTCAACCCTTCATCAAAGGAAGTTTGGCCACTGGGTTCAGAGATGATTCTGTCCACTCTACTCTGCCCTTGTGAGATGCTACTGGACTGTGTCCAGTTTTTGGGTGCCCAGTACAAGCACTGTTAGAGCAGATACAAAGAGATTCACAAAAATGATCTGCTGGCTGGAACACCTCTCCAAAGAAGAAAGGCTGTGAAAGCTGAGGCTGTTTAGCCTGAAGAGCAGAAGGTTCCAGGGAGAAGTTACTGTCGCCTTTCAGTATATAAACGGGATGTCTTGTTCTGTAGTGACAAGGGACGACTGTTTTAGACTGAAGGAGGGTAGATTTAGATCAAAAATAAGGAGGACAGTTTTTAAAAATAGGATGATGAGATGCTGAAACGTTGCTCAGAGAAGCTGTAGGTACTCCATTATCACAAGTGTTCAAGTCAGGTTGAATGAGGCATTGAGCAACCTGATTTAGAGAATGCCCCAGTCCATTGTATGGGGGATTGATGAGATGATCCTTCCAACCCAGACCATTTAGTGATTTTATGATTCAGTGCATGTTTTGGAGTTGTTTCTTGACCATCTCTCTAAACATGTAGTAGATGTTTGGGACTGTAGCATTATCATTCTACAGCTTTGCTCTGCTCTTTGCTCCAGGTAAGATTTATGCCATGACAATAAAATATCTATTACCCTTAATTTAGGCCAAGACAGGATTCATAATCCCTTTGAGAAAAAGGCTATACCAGTTATGGCATAGCTTGATATTAAGGTGATGTGCACAGTATAAATAATTGCACAGGTACCATTTCCCCCTCATAGCAGTATTGTAGCTCTTTTTTTTTTTTTTTTTT
>VXBI01000289.1:369997-398971 GCA_013397375.1 Toxostoma redivivum | reverse complement strand
TTTTAGCTCTTTTTTTTTTTTTTTTCTTTTCTGAGTTATGACATGCACAAGAAAGGTTTTTTAGAGGACCAAAAATATCTTGTGAAGCAGTGCCACTATCTAACACTGTATTAATTCATCTAAACAATACCCTCACTTAGATGGAATATCAAGTGAAAACAAAAATAAATAGATATCTTAACCTTCTTGAAAACCATTTCTGATGCTTTTGCTTTACATTTTTCATGGTGCCATACATCAAAAGCTAATCTCTCAATAAACTCAGCCTGTGCACTGCACTTTCTTCCATCACATGGCCCTTGAGAGAGCATGAGAGTATTTTCTTAAACCATGAGGTATTTTCTAGTACAAGATGATAAAGAACAGAATCCTTTTTATTTTCCCACTTTGATGCGACAGGGACTCAGAAGAACAAATTCCTTGCAAATAACACAAAAAACACTTTAAAGAAACCCTGAGCTGCTTATTGCATTAACATTGACATGAGGACCCATGGTCTTTATTGCATGGGCCTCATAGAGATGCCATGCAAATCCAATCAATTCAAGTACCTTTTGTCATATTAAGTTATAGTACATGTGCTGTAGATCCAGGATGTTGGAACTTCCAAAAGATTCTGAGGCTTTAGTTAGGCTTGGATAATCATCAAAAGCTTGGAAAGTTTTTTGTGTTATATGAACTATTTTTATCCGTGAAATCAGGCTGGAAATCTCCCAAGACTGGGTCCTGGGGAAGATTATTGTTATTTCAATCATCTGGCTAAAGAAAGAGCCTATTGTCATGTGTGATTATTGGCCTAATCCTGCAAACCATGCACAATGCTTTCAAACATGAAGTGAGTAAAGGTAAGCACAACAATATCTATATATATTTCAGGAGCTATTTCTACCTTAGCAAAAGAGTGAAAACACCAGCAGAGAGACAAGCTAATGTTGTGTACCACACTTTCCTACTTGTTTGAATTATAAATAAACAGAGCCTACTTGTTGGGAAAGGCTCCTTTTTCTTCTGCCTTAGTGTACAGTAACAGTGACTTAGTTGATGAGTGTGGGTCTAGTAATTCTGATAATACTGTTCAATGTATAGTATTCTTACTTGACACTGAAAGCTGGAGGGAGGTAGTCATCTTGATAGAGAAAAATACTCCATTATTGAATGGGAATATTTTTAGAATTAGTAATTTATTGTGTGAATCAAATCCTATTCATTGAGTGCACATGCATGTTATCTCTTCAGTGTTTGCAAAGATGTGGTATATGGTACAAATGGTATGAACTTCACAGCTTCTTTGAAACACTAGAGTGAGTGCTCTTAACATTATTTGATGACTCACACTGTCACTCGTGAATTAATAAGTGATCTGAACTCTTCAGTGTAATGAACCCTATCATTTATTAAAAAGGGAAAACTGTTCCTGTAATTAGTGTGGTGATGTTTGATAAGAAAATTCTGTTTTTGAGGGACTACTATTATTAAATATTGTCAGTAAATAGTGTTCAATTTTATGCCTGGCAAAGCACTTTCTGGTAGCCGACTTGATGGAATTTAGTGAAGAATTTGTTGTAAAAGTGTTCCTTAACAAATTTTGTCTACTGTGCTATAATTTCTTAAAAAATGTAAATAATGAGAATATTGAAAAGATGGGAATTTTCAGTAAAGGGTTCTGTCCAAGATATGTCTTCTTAAACCCCATAATGTTAGCATGGGATTTGTGGGTGATTAAAAGGGCACAAAAAAGAATTAGTGACAATGTAAACAACATGGTTTTTATTTCCCTCAATGCACATTAAAATGGTAGATTGGAAGGTGGTCTCTGTATCCTTCAAAATGGCCTTACATTTTTTGTATGTTCCAAAAGTCAAATGGGAGAAGCCTCTGAATTCTTTCTTTTTTCACCAAAAATAAGAACAGTTTATACTGCTTTCACTATATGAAAAAAAATATATAATTCAGAGGACATTAGGCATTGTTGCTTGTCTGTTTTCATTTACTCCCCATAGTTGAATGCAGGAAAGGAAATGAAAAGTCACCATGAAAAATGTAATTTTTTTTTTTACTATTTAGTTATGGGGGATATATCTAAATACAGCCTCAAAATCCAAATAATAATAGATATTGTTAAAATGTTACCTGGTAGTTATTGAGTCGTTTGGGGGAAAAAGAGTTGAAAAACCATAGTGGACACTCCTACTGTTTTCCAAAACTGATGTTGAATTTAGCCTCATTCCTTAAGATGCATATGAACATGAAGAGCTTCAAAAGAGTGTCATTACATTTTAAAACTGTTGTTTCTAAACCTTTTTTAGCACTTAATATAAATCCATGTGTAGTCAATCTTAAATTTCAGTTGACTTGAACATTGGGGCTTAACATCAGTCTTCAAGATTTAGCAAAGTGATTTGCAGGCACAAGTCATTAGGAGCTTGAGACAGAAATAGTCATATATGTTAATAGCTTTACAGATCAACAAACCCAGTAGTTTCAGCGAGAATGTGTATGCCTGTGATGTTATTCCCATGCATGATTGTACTACTAGATTTTTTAGTGTATGGATATAGACAGAAGTATGATTACTGAGTTTACATTTCTGATGTAATTGGTTAGTCATATAAATTTCATTTATAATAAGCAGACTCAATTTAAAATGCAGCCCTCAGAGAATTTCTGTTGTCCAGAAATTAAATTTAGAAGATGTGTGGTTTCTACACTGTGTATCTCTTGTTATCAGAATTGTGGATTGTCTTTGAAATAATGTTATAAAGGTCAACTCTATTGTACAGATGAGTTGCCAAGCTATAGACAAAACTCTGGAGGCTTTTTGTAAGATCTCAGATGAAAAAGAGGGGAAAAAGTGATAGAAAGATTATCACATTATTAATTAAGCAGCTGATTCCAAATGACACATACTGCCAATAAAATCTCCCCTTTTTGGCTTTAAAATCATCCTCAAAATAACTCTGTTTGCTCCAGTGGTTACCTATCATCCCAAAGTCTAGAAACACACATGAAAAGCAAGTCAAATCTCTATTTTTTGTATCTGTGCTGCTCTGTTTTGTACAGTGATAAATGCTCTCAGTGATGGATTGGCTTAAACTTCCTACCATTAAATTTCATGTCCCATAGTGTTGTCTTATATTTAGTGTCATCTTTGGAAGTTTGAATATAATTTTAAAAATGAGCAGAACCTATATTTCAGCTAAGTGGACCTTTCCATTCCTGTCACTATTCAATCTTAAATGAACAGAAGTAAATATATAAACAGATTTTTAAATATGGCAAATTTGGGCATTGAATAAATAATTAGAAAGCTAGCTATTTTGTGAAGTAGCCAGAAGTCAATCCACTTGGAAAAAAATGTTTATAGCTAACAGTTTCTTTTACTTAGAAAGAACATGCTTGTTTTAAGTTCAGTTTTATATATTATTAGAGTTTGGCTGTGTAAATACTTGTTGGACAAAAGGCAATAGTTGCTCAGGACTTACAAACAGACACTAATTAACAAAATGTTAGAATCACAGAGTCATAGAATTAGCCTGGTTTGGAAGGGGCCTTAAAGATCATCTTTAGATAAAGAGCAAATCCCCTTGTGGTCAGGAACACTTTTTGGCCTTGAACACCGCCAGGGATGGGGCATTCACAACATCTTGGGCACCTGTGCCAGTGCCTCACCGCCCTCACAGTGAAGACATTTTTCCTAATATCTATCTATTAATAGTAAGGTTGTATATGTATTATATAATAAGTATTAATATATACTATATAATATGCATTATATATAAGTATGTATTGTTCCTACCAGCAGCTCTAAGAAATAGATTTTCCAATCGACCCACACTGTGGCTTGAACATTCAGAGTCTGAAGTGTTTGTCCACAGCAGGGCACTTCACAGGGAAGGTGTAGCTTTGAATGTGTTCACGAGCTTCTACGTCTCTGTGACAGCTGTGATGACTCAGAATATTAACCAGATCACTTTTAAATGCTACTTTAGTTAAGCAGCTGCAAAACAGATAGCTTTTCAGTTGTTTAGATTCTTTTTTTGTCATCTTCTTGTATCTTTCCTTATGAAATTAAAAAACTCATAATTGTGCTAAGATAGGCTGTAATAAAGCCAGTGCATGCAGGTTTTAAACAGTTGTTTTAGCACTGTAATTTTTAAGCAGTTAATGAAAGTCATTGTTTTAGATCTAGTCATGTAAGTATAAAATTATGAATGTCTGCCCTATTAATCAAGTTGCTTTTGAATTCTAAAGAGATTCTGAGGTAGGAGTTTGCTCAGTGAGACATAATTGTTTTTCCAGCTCAATACAGACTAGTCCCATTATTCATGTTTTCTTTTCAATAAGAACTCACACTGTAATTCTAAGCACTTATGATAATTACAAAGGACATTTTTTCTTTTTCTTTTCCTTTTTTTCCCCTTTCCTATAAAATGCTTCCCCCCCACCCCCCTCCATTGGCATTATAACAAAAAGCAGAATATTATAACAATTTTGAATTCTAGTTGGGACACTTGCATTTTGCCTGGCAAACATTACCCATTTTCTTCCTTGACTACGCTGTACAGCTGTGTGTTGTTAAACTGCTGTTGCATATGCTCTAGGTTTTGTGCATTTCAGAGCTTATGAAATACATCAATTGTGACTGTCCTACAAGGAATTTGCTTACTGTAAAGGTGATTTTTTATAGATTAAAATTGGGCTTAGTGTATACTTATCCAGATAAAGCTTGAGGCAATCAATAACTGAAAACATGAAGAGATTAAAAGGCCATTATATATATACACAATTAGAAATGCAAGTATCATCATGTTCTTGTATAGATGGCTAAAATGAGACCTTTCTAGCAGTTGGTATTGTCTAATCTCTTACATAAATACCTATTATGGCTGTGCTTATTCTGTTATGGTAATGAAAGGCTTAAGCCCTCAAATCCATCTTCTCTGGTGTTTCACTCTTCCTCTGAGCTGGCTCCAACCTGGAGCAATGCAGCATGCTTGTCTAGTGGGAAGCCAACTCCAGGAGGAGCTGATTGGAAATTAAGTTCCTGTTTGCTAAAACTGTGTGATGAAGCCAAATATGAGTTTATTTATTGCTTACAATGACAATATATAGGTATGGTCAATGACTTCTGTTGCAATTTGGCTTCTTACTTACTGTGTTAATGTAAGCCAAATTTTTTCAAAAGTAGTGAATTCTTTTGATATTTCCAAATTTTCAATGTGTAACCATAGTGTTTTCAAATGAATGCCCTAGAAACTTTTTGATTCAACCCAAAGTGAATGGAGATACATTGGGTTTAGGACAAAAGACACCTCAGCTCAGCTGGTGCCTTTTCATGGGTTGGGAGGAATGTGAAAGGTAGATGGATATGATATGAATGCCCATCATTTCCTTTTGAGACCAACTGAAACCAGTTGGTTCCTTTGCCCTCAGATAGTTACCTCAAATATAATGACCCTTCCCTTGGAAATGCCTTTTCTCATCAGTAGAGACGTAGATATATCTGTATCTCTGTCCTTAAAATTCTGGATGTGTCTTCTCTCTCCATTAATTGCATGTGGATTCAAAGGCTGTATTAGCCAGAATGGATTTCTTAACCTTTCTCTCCCCTACTCTGACAGATTTTGTACAGAGTAAGCAGATTGGATTTCAGACCATAATTTCACTTTAGAGTAGTTTAGTGTAATAGGTGATTAATCTGCTTTTTTTATATCCCTCTTTTTTTGCTTCCTGTCTGTTTGGAGAGGATGTAAAGACCAATGCAAGTAAGAAATCCTGTCATCAGTAACAGGTGATTGAGATCTCTAAACAGAAGCTACTGTAAAAGGTATAAACCATGCCATCTATTTTTTATTCACTGATACCACCCAGTGTTACGTGCTTTTGGATTTAAGAACATTTTTATTTGTATCTGCATGACCTGTTTATCACTGAAAAACTACTAGGGGAGGAGACTAGACAGAAAAAGTGTATTCTTGTCATACAAATAGTTAGTAATATTTTAAAGCACCAACACATGTGATGCTAATTGTTGCAGCCAGAATTCATACAAACATGCCTGAAAGTTACTGATGATACAGATACTGCACAGTGTGTGATTTCCATAAAGTGGCAAAGCATCAAGAACACATGATGAATGATTTCAGTACGTGATTAGGCCCATGAGCACTCAACAATTGTTGTCGTGGATTAGGCGGCACTTCAAAACCTTGAGATAGTTGTCGATTTTGTGGGAATCTCGGCGGAGGCAGTGCAGCAGGTTGTAAAAGGCAAAGAGTCTGGAGTCCTCGTCAGCAAGCTGCAGCGATGGAAGTCCATCCCATGGAGTGTAAATGTCATTTTCGACCTCCCCAGACTGAACCTAAGTGGTATTAATAGTAAATGATAGTGAACCTGGCTGGATGTAGAAGGAAGCATTTAAAATACTGCCCTTGAAGAATTCTAGTTACTAGTGTATGGCTTCTAATGTGCTTTCTGTTGTGGATGACATTATTTGGTACAATGTTCTATATCTTCATTCAGATTTTGAATGAACTGG
This sequence comes from Toxostoma redivivum, assembly GCA_013397375.1. Taxonomy (NCBI): domain Eukaryota; kingdom Metazoa; phylum Chordata; class Aves; order Passeriformes; family Mimidae; genus Toxostoma; species Toxostoma redivivum. The sequence continues at coordinate 392,433 of VXBI01000289.1, read as the reverse complement.
TCAGATTTTTCAGTTTATTTTCCTAAAACATGTAAAAAGCATAACTGTCTCAGTAGGGTTTTAAGAGAATTAGTGTGTTAACCAGTATTCAGGGAAACTTTACTTTGCAGAGAAATCAAACCTTCCTTAATGTTTGGACTCATCAGGGACATCTCACTTTGGCTCCCTCCTTCTTCAAAACTTTAACACTTGTTCTTAGAAGTTGTTAGTGTGCAACAGTCTTTATCAGAAAAATCTCTCAGTAATACATATTCAGAAGTACTGGGCTCCATAAAAAAAAATGCTGAGTGATACAATGACTTCTAACGTTAGAAAGCTACATGTAGGAACACATGTAGTGAGCTAGTATCTGAGGTGAAAAAGGTTTAGGTCTCCTTGCTTGAAGACAATAATTAAATTTCTCTTATCACATAAATCTACCTTTCACAGCAGGAAGGAATTCTGTACTTGTGCACCATCCTTATTTCACACAAGTCGTACTTTGTAAAGACATATAGGAGAATATCTGTGGAGTCGCTATCACTCAGTTTAAACAAAAGGCAAAAAAAAAATATAGACCCACCATGACTTAAAAATATGGTTTGACACTAATGAATGAGCCAGTCTTATCTCTTTTTGTAAATAATGTGAATGAGAAGGTGGTGACAGGGCAACTGGAGCAGCACCTGACTTCTTACTCTTATCTTGGATCCTCAGCTGTGCCCTTTTTACACATGGATGTGTGATACAGATGTATTTGATTACACTGATAAATGTATTTGTAGCCTGGATGGTATAAGGTTTCTGAGTGAAGAGACACCTAACTGAAAGAGAGACTGTGAGTGATCTAGTGGAAAGTGGTGGATACAGGGATGGTGGCACTCTTCACGCTGTTCAGCTGCTTGGAGCAGTGGAGTCATAACCTCTTGTCAACATCTAACTCACTGACAGAATGATAAATTCAGTGACTAACAGAGGCCCCTTTAAAAATAAACAGGCGAGAGCTGGTTTTATTCAGGAAAGCTTTCAATCAATTACTGGTAACAAGAGCTATTCATGTATGGGATTTGTGAGACAACAGCCTTGTTGTCTAAACTCACAAGCATTGGGGGAACCAAGTCAGACAGAGTCCAGAGGAATCAGTGCAGTGTGAAGAGAGAAATGAAAAATATCAGGGTTACTTTGCTGTATGACATATCTTTGCAATAGCCCAGACTCCCAGAGTTTTAAATGCAGTATGTTTCCAAAACCTCTGCATAATACCTATTTGTATACAGATAAATATGCTAAACCATATATATATATAAAAATACATGCATATGGAAAAAGTGAAGATGCATCCTTAAACAATCAGGCTTGCAAATTGAAAATACTCAAAGATAGAATGACCGCAGTCAATCCTGATGATTACACCTTCCCCTGAGGCGTGATTGGGAGTGTGATGGGTTATTCTGTGACAGTCATATCACATTGTCACCTTAGAAATTGCAAGATAGCGGAAGAAAAGAAATCTGAAAGAAGAAAGCTGAAAAGTTCTCAGACTCGACTACTTTGTCTCCCTTTTTTATCTTCATATCTACAGTTTCCTTTCATATTCCACGTAGGGAGAGCCTGTCAATGTACATTTCTTCCTTAAAGCAATTGGCTGGAAAGGTGTTAAGGACTTACTTACTCGCCCAACTATTTTCTCCATTCCTTCTAGAAGTCGCTTGTTTTGTTCTTCAATCTCCACAGCCTTCCAGAGAATGGTTTCTGGAGCTTCTTTCATTCTTTGTACTTCAGAGGCCAGGTGGATCAGAGGATCATTCCAGGAACGCAGAACTCCCAGTATTATATTCAGTAGGTCTTCATGCTGCTCACCCATAGTAAGGGAAGGCGGTTAAAAGAAGAAAGCTAAATTCCGGTAAAATTAGAAGTCTTTTAGAGCAGTGTGGTCAGACACTGTGATTTAGGGACTTATTCCTGGACCTATCACTGAATGTGCCCTATAGCCCTGTCTTAGATATCACTATTGCATTTTTGAAGTTGGTCATTGGTGTCATCATGTTCTACTATATTTGCAGGAGCCATATTGCGGTGGAAAATATAATCAAATACTTGCAGCATTAAGAACTAGCAAGCATATGCCTCATCTCTGTGAAAGCAAACCCAGAACTCCTTAACTCCCTATCTGATTTTTGACGAACGTTTTAAAATCCATTGGTTTTTTTTAGTTTTTTTTTTTTTTAAGTTTAGTACTGACTGGAAGGTACACATTATGGTAAACCACTAAATAGCTTTTATTGCCTCTATGTAACTCATCTGTCCTTCCCTTTGAACAATAGTACTTCCAGCAGTAGCTCTCTGGTTTTAAAAATTGTCCTTTCTGTGGGCAATGGGAATTCATCCAGCTTATGGTTAAGGTCATGGCAGTGTTAAACCTTTTCTTTGCTAGATGCACAATCCAAGGCTGTGAATTCTATTGTTCCCACTAGAATTTCCAAATGAGACACTGAGAAGCTGATGATACTGCGGGATTGTGAAGATACCACCACCATGAAACTGATAGAGATTTTGCTCTGGAACAGCCCCATTTATATAACTCTGCTTATTTTTTTTCTCCAGAGAATTTTCAAATCGTATCTGTGAACATAGGTTGAACAAGATTATCTTCATCATCACTGAAGTTTATTATAAATGATGTACGTATTTAGTGTGTTTCTCTCTACAGATAATTTTGAGGTTTTCACACTAGAGTCTGTATTTGGATGATGATGTGACTACTTTTGCCTACTGGTAACAGGAAGAAAATCTATTCATTGTTTTTTTAACAATGCCAGTGTTGTGAATTACTGGAAAACTATTTACCTCTGTCTACATACAGAGATGTGTTTTTTATGTTTGTAAATACATTAATTGTTTATAAGATATTTTAAGATAACTTTTAAAGGTTGTAGTGTTCTCAGCACTGCACAAACATGGTAACTGGCATTGTTTCATGAGGCAATATTTTAATTGGAAATAAGATGCAGTGATTAAATGTACCATACAGGAAAAGGAAGGGGTGATGAAAGTCACTGGTACTTATATATGCTGTATGATTTGTAAATTAGTATCAGCGAATGTTAAATCAACTTTGGCTTTTTGGTGCTTTCCTCTTCCTGCTTTCTTTTTCCGATTGGGTTGATCTCCCTCACTCTGACAGACGCCTCACTATTCTGTAACCCTCCTTCCCTGCCTTCCCCTGCTCTGTCTTATCCTGAATTAAACTGGAAGTGGGACTTACATGAATCTGCTGAGCCTGCTCCTTATCTTCAGGAGTGGTTAAAGACGCAGTGTGGCAGCTATTGACAGCTTTTGCAATGAAACCCCGGCCCTGGGCATAGCGTTCATCCTGCAGATCAGCACAGACAGATGTTATTGAGACCGAAAGGTAAGAGCTTCAGCTCAAACACTGTGCTAGCTACTTGCTGTTCCATAGCTTTTATTGCTGCTTTTATGCTGTAAAGGTCAAAAGTTTCTGGTAAGTCTCTGGAGTGGAACTGGCACCCAGAAAAAGTAAATGTCCCACAGATGAAGAATGATGGGAAAATGTTATCTTTTAATAGAAGTGCTAGCGATCTTAGCAAAATTCAGGACTATATACTGATTTGGTCACCATTGGGACTTTCACCGTCTGCTCAGCACTCATATTTGTTTACTTATTATATGTTACCATATGTTTGTGATAAAAAAAGTATTAAATTGCAATTTCATATTTTTTTGCTCTCAGGAAAAGAGTACTTACAAATTCATTGAACATTTCCGAAGAGAGGAAGTGGATGTAGTGTGAAAGTTTAACTGCTCGGTCAAAAAGTTCCTCGAGGGAAAGTTGGCAATTGACAGATCCATTGGGGCAGATTGGTAAAGAGGTCACTCCTTCCTTTGTCAGAAGCATGTGGGACACCAGCAGGGTCACCAGCAACAAACCTGTTCAAGTTTAAAACACAGTGAAATGGGCTCACTTTGACTTGCAGGTGTATTTAGAAGCAGCTGTCAGAGCCAGGTGCTGGGTGATTTGGGTTGTGCTGTCACAGGGCTCAGAGTACCCCCTGTGCTGGCTGCTGAGCAGCAGTGGAGGACAGACGCACTGTAATTCCATAATTCTTTTATCCTTTCTCCCCTCTGTCCCCTCTGTCATCCTGATGGCATAGCAGAGCCTGTTACAGAGTTTGAGGAGACAAGGTAACCTGTGCTGTAGTGTACAGTGTATTCTGAAATCTCTTACTATGTGTCTGGCTTTATAACAGAGTGATAGACAGAAGAAAAAACAAATCAAACTTCTTCACAGTGAAAATATACAGACATAATTATATTTGCACAGATATATAAGTTTGGAAAATAGATTGGTCTTTCTTTCTTTTTTTATTCTCCCTCCTCCTCCAAAAGGTCCTTTTCTTCTTTGCAAACATTTGGAGTTAAAATTAATTTTTGTGGGAGGGTGATTAGGTCACTCTTAAGGCTGTGATTGTCCTGGGAGTTCCTTCAAAAGATTTCCAGCAGCTGTGCTTCTTTACTCTTTAGAGTTTAACCCTAAATTTCCTACAGCTAATAAGTCAGTGATAGTTTTTGTCTTTTCTCCTGAGCTTCTTGAAACTGCAATTCTCATTATCTAAAGCACAAAACCTCATCTGTTTAAAACTTTCCATGTTAGCAGAGTTAAGTTTTTTATTCAGTGAAATAAAAGATACAGAGAAAGACAATGACAAATAATTAAAAAAATATTTGGTAAATGAATATACTTGTTCTGAGACTTTTACTTCTGGAAATTGACCTGTTACCTATATTTGTTCACTAGACTTACTTAAAATGCTAAATTAAAGTGTGCTTCATAAATCAGCAAAACTATCCCTAAAGATGTCATGCGTTAAGTTTCTTTCTAGCTCTGCATTCAAAAAAAGTAGATTTACACAGTATTGGAGTGAGCCTTCCTCCTTCCTCCTCCCCATGAGCAAGGGACATGCTGGACATACTACAATCAGGAAAGTACTTTAACTTATAACTCCATGAATAGGAAAACCTGAGAGTTATTGGCTTGGAAAGTCAATGGCCGTTTTGAAAATATTAATTTCAAAATTACCACATCACCTCTAGACTTGTGGGTAACGATGTCTAGTCATAGCCTCCTGAGTTGTGTAGCAAACCAGTCCAAACTTTCATGTGCAGGTGTGGCATTCCTCAAGCCAATTTTTTGTAACACTGCCCAATGCAAAAGTGCTCTTAGAAGACAAAAGGCATCAAGCTCCTTTATTCCTGTTTTTCCCTTTCTGGAAAACTAAGTGGCTAGAAGACCCCAGTTTCTAGATCTCTTACTTTTCAGCTGCCTCTTAATTCAATCGAAATGGAAAGAAATATAAAAATTATCAGCAGGTGAATGTCAAAATTCTTACCTTTCAGTGAAGCACCCTTGGTGCTCATGGTAGGGATCCTGGATGATGACTTGCTTTACCAGGAAGAAACCTCAATACTAGCTGTTAATCTCTTCACATACCACTTTTATACACACCATCCAGGGTCCATTTTGCATACATTCAGCAGGTTGTGGAGTTTGCCTCGATAATTACAAACATCAAATTGCCTTTCTTCCACATTCATATTCAGCATTTTTTGATTCTTTTTTTTTTTTTTTTTTTATTTTAGCTGTGAGGGGGAATTTCATTAATAAGTTGAGCTGTGGGATCCCAAGTATGATTGAATGAAGAGAGTGCCAATATTTTGCCCTGAATGAGGTGAAAATGCCATCAATCCTAGAAATATCCAGTCCTGAGACAGATGTTCTCAATGTTTCCAGCCTTCTGTTCCCAGTGCCTACAATAGTCTTCTCATCTTCCTTGTTGCCTCAGCCACCTAAGCTTGGTTACATTAAAATTCAGGTTATTTGTGGGAGACAAACAGTAGTTTACAGCATACCCATTAAGAGGAATAGCATAAATTGAACAGAAATTAATCCACAATAAAGGGAATGGAGGCTCCTGAAAAGACAGGTCACTATCTGTGAAATTATAGATATGGCATTCATGGTCAGTTAAAAAATACATTACACAGAACAAATCTCAGTTTAACTGATTCTCAGTTTGAGATGTGTTTAGAGAAACAGGCTGAGATTTTATATTGAAAAAAGCAAAAAATTAGAAGAATCAAAGATGTAGAAGTTATATGTTTACTGCTTAATCTGAAATGTCTCATGAATAAGCTAGCAGTATTTAAAAAGGAACAAATCCAACCTCTACAAAACCATGAAATTATTTTCTACACTCAGAAACACTCTGCGTAAAAGATGGGCATTTCCACCAGATGCAAAACACGTGCTGTCGTCAGCAGTGATGTTTGTTCTCCATTCTGATGCGTCTGTGGTAACCTACAAACCAGCCTGAGCAGGTTGGCCCTGTTTTCTTCTTGTGTGAAGCTCATCTGCATGAATATGTTAGCAAATATGTAACCTTTCATCTGTTTCTCAGGTCCATTTACCCATGAAGAAACTTTCCAAATTAGATGGTCATAATGAATAAGGTATACAGTGTTAATGAATTTTCTTCCCTTTACACAACTTGTTCCATACCCATGGAATGGGTATACATACAACCCAGAATTGGTCATTATTTAAGGATTCTTGAAGTAATGCTGAACAAGGGAGAAGAAAGGCTAAGCATTTAGGGAAGGCATTCTTTGGGAAACAAGATACTCCAGCAATAAATCAGAACCAGTAACAGATGGTCTACCTTTGCTAAGTTCTAGGATGTTTGCTAGAACAGTTCGTTCTGCTCAGAGGCTGTACCTTCCCTGGAAATTGAGGTTCTGCTGAGTAAATGAAACAGTTGTTGTCTGCAGCAGGAAGAGAGGCAATTTGATGAAGGCAGTAATATTAGAATGAGGCCACAGCAAAAGCTCTAGCATGGATGGTAGGAAAAACAGCTGTTTTCTAAACTGCAATTAATGGCTTATGAGCTTGATTTAATTCAGCTTCATTTGAAAACCTGCCGCAATAAGATTACAGGTGAGACTGAAAAATCCTGGTACCTTACATTAGAAGAGTCCTGTGAACCAGATGAATGAACAGTTAGTTCTCAAACCATCTGTTGCTCCTTCATTCATTAGTCTCCTTTTCTTGGCATTTTGAGGGTTGAGTAGTGGGCCAAAATAAGGCACAGAGTTAATTATTATTAAGGACTGGATGAGAAAGGCAGCAGTTAAACTCCCTAGTCTGTGTTCTCCATTTTTGGACAGGGATGCCTTTCTGAGGCCTGATGGCATCAACTGAAGCCAATATCTTCATATGACTTAGCTTGGAGAATAACCTGTCTCTTGCTGTGTAAATGCAGGCAAGCATCTTAAGTGTAGATCACAGGAGAATGGTTTATTTGAAATCATTGCATGACGTTTTAATTAAAACATTCTACCATATAATAATATACTTCAATTTCCTCTTGCACCTTTCATCCTCAAATACTCTACAAAAATGAATGGAATAAAATTGTCAGCAATCAAGAATCATAGGCAGGAGAGAAGACGCTCTCTATAAAGTAGATAAGTATAAAGTATAAGTTCTTTTTACCAGGTGTGAGAACTGACGTAGAGGTTACATTATTTGTGTCTGCACAGGAAGTCTTGAGGGAAAAAATGAAATAAAATTCCTGATTCCCAGACCTGCATTTTAAGTGAAGTAATACCAAATAGAAAAACAAAGGAGAGAGAAAGAAAAGAGAGAGTTACAATAACCAGAAATAAATAGATTAAAATATTAATTTTCTATTATAAATTAGTAATATCTTCCTATTTTAAAGTTGAATAAAAGCTTGAAAGTAGGTGAAAATGCTTCCTTCTGCCTTTTGAAAGAGACCTGGCTTTGTATGCTCCAAATATGTAGAACAGAACTTGGCATCTTGTTGCCCCTGAATATTTTCTGAATCATGGAAAGGAAGTTCATTCTAGCCCCAATAACCACCTAATATAACCACCTACCTAATTTTAACAATAACTCAAGACAGCACTATAACTAGCTGGACACTTATCAGTACTGAGGAAAAAGCATCTCGGACAGCATGAGGAACTACAAAGCACAGCTCTGATGAGCAGCATGTTTCCATCTCCCTTGGTCTTTTACTTCTGCCTTAGAAATAGATTTTTTTTATTTTTTTTAAATTGTCACATTCCTTTTATCTTCAAGGTCTTTCCTGGAAATAAAATAAGTAATTGTTACCACTCAGTGTCAACAATATACCAAAAGCAGGACTTACTCTAGGCAGACTTTATTATATAGCTTTTTGCTCATTATTCATGCCTCATAGGCATTACATGTGATGTATCAATACTACAGATAACAACATTTAGTGCTCATTTCTCAATCACCTTATCTTTCCATCTGATATCAGGTTTCAAGCCATGAATTAGACTGTGGCATCTTGATTGAGAACTATTGAGGTGTTTGAGGACTGGAAAAAAGGAAATATCACTCTGATTTCCGAAAAGGGCAAGTAAGAGAACCCAGGGAACTACCAGACTGTCAGCCTCACCTCAATCCTGGGAAAGGTGATGGAGCACCTGCTTCCAGGGGTCATCTTTGTCCACATGGAGGACAAGAAGGTGATCAGGAGTAGTCAGCTATTCCTGATACACTAAAGGCAAATCATGCTTGGCCAACCTAATTGCCTTCTATGATGAGCCAACTACCTGGGGAGATCAGGGGAGAGCAGTGGATATTGTGGAAAGCAGTTCTGTGGAGAAGGACCTTGGGGTTTTGTCTTTCTTTTATAGAATATTTGCTAAATTATCCTGTCAGCTTTACTTAGTGGTTGGCTTTAAAAAGTTGCAAAACTGTTTTATCTGGATCAAACCCAAATCCTCAGAGCACATTAAATTTTCATAAATCATAAAACTATAGAATGATTTGGGCTGGAAGGGACCTTAAAGTTCATCTTGTTCCAACCCCCCTACCATGGAGAGGGTCACCTTTCACTAGACCAGGTTGCTCAAAACCTCATCCAAAGTTGTGGAAAATATATTTGGAAGAGGAAAATAAACAGAATAATTTTTTCAATCTAGATAGTTTTGAATGAAAAATATTTTGTCTTTTATGATTATTCCCTTTAAGGCCCATTAAACTTTTATGCCGAATTTAAGTGATTTTCTAGGATTCTGTTAAACAAGGGCTCTTTCTTCTCCCATTTTCTTCATAAAGGGAACAGGAGAATTTTAAAAGCATTTTTTCCAAATGTTTGTCTCAGCAAAACCAGGAAAATGGGGATTGAGTCCTTTCTTAATATGCTCTTTGCATGCAGGCTGGTAAAAAATAGATAAGAACGTAAGAGAAAATAAGTCCATATGGAGAAAAAAAAAAGGTGTAAATCTCTGGGAGATTTTCAGTTTACTTTTAATTCATGTACCAGTGAATTTGGTTTCATAAAATTTCAGAAATAGATGGAAAAAAAATGGCAAAACATATTTTAAAAATAACTTATCAACATTGCCACTATGATAACATACATTTAAGTACACCATGAAATATTAAGTGTGAATCCCAAGTAGAATTCCAGCTAATGATAATAAAAACCTAGGGGACTTTGCAAAGAATGGAGTAAAAGCTGGCTAGTGTATATTATTTCTGATACTTGAAGTTGTTTGAAGCCTGTGTCTCAGTGCTCACTAATGCTGTATCTGTGTATTATCAAATAACTTGGCAGCATAAATTTGATCTGGATCACACATAACTGCATTATGGCACTTGATCTGAATTATTGAGACACCATATTACAGTGCTTATCCTGGCCTGATACTTGACACCAGATTTATCTGGCTCTTGGAGGTTGGATGATAAGGATCTGACATCTGCTAGGACGGAGATGCACTGCAAAACTTTTTGAATGAATATGAAATGGCAGGCTGAGCCCATGGTGGCTCAACTTTTAATGTTGTGTGGTTGCAGTATTATTTATCCAATACCTTAAATCCAATTTCCCTTTTTCAGACATGAAAACTGGTGATTTTGAAAGTGAAGGGGACTCTCTACCCTCGAAAAAATCTTTAGAGTGGTTTACTGGGACCACTGCTGTATAGCTGAGGTTTTGACTAGTTGTGACAGCGTCTTCTGTCTCCCCAGTGTGAGTTCTGTTCTGCTTCTGGGGTGGTGGAATAACCTGCTGTGCCATAGCTGTGCCATTTCCAAAGCCGTGAGATACCGCCCAGTCCAAATGAGGAAGTATGTAAGTATTTGCCCACTTTGACTTATAAGACACTGCTATAAGAGCATCACTGCTTTAGCTCTTCCTTAGCCTCAAGAAAAAATATGCTCGATTCTGAGGCACAATGAGTATCAGAACTCCAAGGTCTGAAGAGCTAGTGATTTAAATAGTTTCTATATTTTTTGCTTGTTTTCCCATACATTAGCTTTTATGTATGATTTGTTTCCCTTGACAATGTTCAGCTACAATCATAACTACAATATGCTGCAATCAGGTTATTTTCCATAAGGTCTAGATTTCAGCTAATCATTCTTCAGGATAATGTAGAATGAGTTGCAAGATTTTACTCAGGGTAGACATGGCAAGTGGAATTCACGGGTAGGCTGGAACCTTATTGGTATTGGTTTATATATTATATTTGTATAATACTTTACTAATAAAAAGTAATAAACAATAAAATTACCATTGGAAGACTGGAGTTTTCTTGCAAGTAATGGGGAATATGAGAAGTAGAACTTGGTTTAAATATTTGCATATTTTTAATTCTATGGATAAATGCATCACTGGAAAAATATTTCCTTAAGTGCTTTGTGGAACTAGAGTCCGTAAAAGTAAGAGGATTTTTTTTTTTTCAATTGCAAATATGTTGAAAAGAGCACTGAAGTGTGCACAGAGATTTTGAGCACATTTAAATAGGAAGGTATTTCCACAGATTGTGGTAAGCATGCCATATAGTAATGGATAGTAAAACAAAATGGCAAATGGCAGTTTTGTCCTGTCCTTTAGAAGTGCATTTTGTGAAGATGCATTTTTCCTTCTGATGTGAAATGCATGTGAAATGCTCATTGGTCCAATAATTTCTGATATATGTGTCAGGATTGAATGGAGAGTAAAAGGTCAGTAGAATTATTCTTGTGGGAGTATTAGCTGAAAACAAAATAACAGGCAGAGATCTGTGCTGATCTTGCTTCTTTGGGAGGGTCTTACTTTAGCTGTGCATTTATCAGAGAAGGCAATGCTGAAAATCATCTGTTTTATAATGGAATGGAAGAAATACTGAAACAATGTGACCTTTACTTGCTTGTCTTTAAGGAAGCATTAAACGTCAGCATTTTCTCTGAGTGATTTCAAAACCTATCACATTTTCTTTTCTTCATTTGTTTGTTACTGTCTCTAAACATAATACATAAAAAAACCCCCAAACATAAAAACCCCAGCAAACTCTGAAGGGATGAGGTATATGTATATTGGGCATCTCCTGTCCCAGAGGAAATTTGGAACCTCGAATATTTTTTAGGATCCCACTAGAATATTTTTTTCTCTTCTACCTCATTTAAAAAATAGATTAGTTAAGCTTGACATATTTATTGAACCCAGGCTAGAAATTAATATTGGTATAGATTTTTTTGAAAGACATGTGAAATTATTTTAGCAAAATGCATTCACCTACTTCATAAAACAGTTTTCTTTGAGGAAAATTGGGAAAGTAGTTATCCAGTGATGATATATTCTGTGCTATTTAAAGAGAATCTTTTACAATGTAAAAAATGACTGGAAATACATATAGATATACATAGCAGGCACAGGCCATGCTATGTTCTGTGCAGAGCTATTGCACCTATTCCAGGGTGTCCGGCAGGATTTGCTTATAACTTCAAAACTTATACCTGATGGCTATATTGGACATTAAGTAATAAAGCAAAGAAGAAATAAATGATTGTCAATAAAAGTGAAAACAGATGAAGCTTTAATGGAACATTTTTAAACAGAAATAGAAAAAAATATGTAAACAAGAAAACTTTTTGGTAGCAAACATTTCTAACCAGTCCTTTAAAGGTCAGATACATTAAATTGCACACCTGCAGCACATTTTTGTGTTTAAAAATTCATTAAAAAATATTGAAGGTGCATTTCTGTTCAATCTTTTCTCTAATGAATATATTTGCATATAATCACAGCTTTTCTCCTTTAGCGCTTTCTTACTCATTTCCTAAGTCCTCAGTCTGTAACCTGATCTTGTGGGATTTGCAAAGCTGAGGCCAAAGTCACCATGGAAATGTCATGACACTGCCATTTTCGGAAGTGCCTGGTCATTGTTAGTGGCTGACATGGTGCAGCTTTGTGGCTGAGCAGGAGCAGGAACATCAAATAATCTCTGCACCTTGTTTCATTAGCCATGGATTTTTGTGTAAACAGGAAGATGTAAAGGAATTGTTGACTGTTTTGTCTATGTATTTTACTTTAGTTTTTCTGAAGTGTGATTATGAAATAATTACTTAAGCTACTCTTCAAACACAGTTCCTCCCAAGGCTTTCGTGTTGTTGCAGCCTTCCCTGGGGAAAAAAACATCAAAAAACACAACAACAACCCAATAGGAGGGAGTGGAGTGCAACACAATCTTTGCAGAACTTTCTCCTTATGGATTTTCTGATTGGGCTGTGGTTTCAAAGCTCGGGGCTAATATTCCCTGTGGATCATATTTCAGAAGTGTTTGGCTTTATAAACTCATCATACCATCCCACCTTCTAGACACCAGAAAAGATACAATTTTTGTAGTGAATAAAATTAACTTATTTGTATCCTTCATAACAATGAATATTAAACAGAAGAAGTTAATTTAAAAGAATGTATATACTGAAAATAATTCTAATTAATGGACTGATGTTTTGTTCAAATTGTTATGTTCTTTCCTTTAAAAAAACTCCAACAACCTGACACCAATTCTGTATAAAAATTCTGCTTTTCTGGGCATGTATACTGTCAATCTTCCTTACACTTATGAGTTTTTAAATCAATGTCTATAAAACAGAGGAGAGACCTGTATCAAAATAATACATATTTACATTCACTTTTGCTGTATGGCTCACAATCGTAGTATTAATGATTTCTGATATGCTTTAAATCTTAAATAATCAGTAATATGTTGGAGAGAGACAGGTTACAATCAATGATAATCGAAGAACAGAATATCTCAGTTTTTTTGACTATTTATTTCTCATCTTTATGACAGTGGAACAAAAGTATATTTCATGTTGGCTTGCAAAATTAAAATAGTGTGGTATGAGTTTGCAGCCATTTTGGCATATTTTGCCATTATGGCTCTTCAGTTCGTGTGTAGGCATATCCTGTAGTTGGATCCATTATTTGGACATGGCTGTGAGCTGATGGTTCCAAATAATTAGATGGGGATGAAATGACAGCAGAAGGGGATTTTTTTCAGTTTACACCAGATTTGTCCTGGAGAAAAAAATCATCTTTAGGTAAATCAGTTAATGTGACTTGAAAATTCCTCCTGTTGTAGTCAGTTTATCTCCCACAAAACCTTTTTTTCTATATCGGTTGTAAATCTAGGGCTGTTTAAAAAAAAACCAAAACAAATAAACAACAAAGAAAATACAAACAAACAAACAAAAACCCAAACTCTTTTAATTTCAAGTGTTATACAATGCACAAACCCTTTTACTTATTAGAAATAGTGATTATTACAAGAATAGAAAGGCAAAGTTGCCAGTCATTTTACAGCGCTCCAATTTTACTCTCTGCCTTGTATGAACAAGTATGAAGGATTTGTAACTACACTGGCAGTAACAGAACCTGCAGGTATTTGGTTTAATAAAGACCTCATTAATCCCATAAAATCTTAGTGTGAGGTAGAGCCGCTCTTAACCATTCTCTCACTCAGCTAGATGTGAAGAACCTTCAAAGCCTGTAAACATGCCAGCAGTAACTGACTATTCTTATACATTCCCTCCAGCCACCTTTCACTGCACAAAGGTTTTTAATTTAGATCCCTCGTATCTTTTAAAGGTTTAAAAAATTCTCCTTATCTTCTTTTTGTTGGTTTTTTTTCTTTTTTCTCTATTTTCTTCTTTTCAGAACATGAATCTCTGAGGAGGAAAAAGACAACAAAAATCCTTGACATCTGGAGAGAATTTCAAACTGCTTTTTGCCTTCTGAAATGAATCCTGTAAGTTTTTTAAAAAAGATGAGTAAAGGGACCAATCAGCAAGAGATAGACCTAACATATCTGAAAGGCGCATGTGAGTGTTCAGTGCTCTCCACTGGAGATTTTTTGGAGGAATATGGCTAGTCTGAAGGCTTTTTCATAAGAACATCAGTTCAGGAAGGGCTGTTAGCCTCTGAATAGAAGCAGACAAAATTGCTATCACATTGTCCAGGACTGCATTACACACACATGCCTCAAAATGACTGTGGAAGAAAAAAGAACATAGCATAAAACCCACCAGAAAATATACTGCTGGTGTTTCTGTTAGTTCTGTTTTCTGTGGGGAGATGTCCATAGTGTTTCTGTTTTGTAACAGATCTAAGGTACTGCGGGATGAGTTCTAGAGGTTTGGAATAAAATCAGTGGGGCACATGTTGCTATTTCTGCGGGAAGAGTTTTAACTCGTATCTTTTAATACCTTTGGAACTATGACTATTTCTGTAACCCTGATGGAGTGTGACTTGCCTGTATACAAAGGCATAGGTCATGTGCATAAGCTGCATGTAAAATTATGCTCTGTTCTGCATCTCTGTTTCATTCCTTCAGGATCATCCACACATCATATAGCCCTATTTAATTTGTGCTGGATTTATTTTTCCTTTCTCAACTTTTACATATGTTCTATCTGTGCCCTGCTGTGACACCACATGAAAAACAAAAGGTTGTTTGACCTCCCAAAATCCATTAGTCTGCCACCTGTCTCCATGTATCTAGATGTAATGATGCCCATACTTGCATCATACAACTCACACACATACCTCGTTTTGGTCTGGATCAGTGCAGAAATTTCTTTCACAGACACATCTAGTCATATGCACACATATGAGCACTAGAAACCTCCCACACAAGCATGTGTGCATGCAAAACCAATTCACAGGCTTACTGCCTGTAATGGGTGTCAGACTCAGTTAAATATGTAGGAAAAGTTAGAAGGCCACAGTACATGCTGATTCGTAATGCCTTTGACAGAGTAAGGCTCTATGCAAACAATGGAATGGATGATATGGTTGCTCTCAGCCTCCTTTCATAGAGTACTTTGTGTTAATGGAAGACCAGCTAATCTTAGTACATTATCAAGTGAACTATTTTTCTCAATAGGTCATACACTTTGCATACATGATCCCATGGCCAGAGCTAGAGAAATGCTGTGGTCTCCCCTGGGATAGGTGCTTCATGATGCTGAATTAGTGCAGTCTGTGGGCTGAAGTTTGGTACAGCTCCTCCTAAAACATACCCTTGTAGGTTTAGGGAAGAATTATGTTTCATATCTCTATTTTGAATAGCAGTGAAATCTACTCTTTTGAACACCGATAGGGTTTGGCAAAGAAAAGATGGGATTATAACGAGACAAGTTTTTTGGGTTTTTTTTGCCTCATTTATAATTTTGTTGCTAATGAATATTGCTTGCATGAGCATGGCAGGTAATAGGAAAGTCATTTAATTGTCACTTTGATCTACTGTTCTAGAACATGAAACTTACTTCTTTTTCTGGCAAAGTCTTCTTAACGCATTTTAATTTGTGTATTTTTTTCAGAATTTTAGCTATTGGAAGTATACCGTTGCCTTATCCTGTCATTTTAAGCTTGGCACAATCCATGTAAGGGTTTAGCCAAACTGAGAATAGTTATCTATCTCATTGTTAATAACTATAAAAAATGTTATCATGCAAGCAGATCTTTATTATTAATAATGTATATTTTCATGGCAGGACCGGAAATGCATGTCACATTCCCTTGAAGTTGTTTACTACCAGCTATCTTGATATTTTTTTGGAACAGGCTTTGTAATAAAAGGGAGGCATGTATCATTCCCTCAAGGTGTCAATCAGGTTTCTGGATAATTCTGGAAACAATGAGTCCCATATCCAAGCTTAATTCCACTGAGATCCAGCCTGCATTCTGAGATCCTGCTCAGATCTTTTATCACAGTTTATGGTGGAATGAGAAGAGATGCCATATACATATATATATCCATTTCTATATAAATGACTGGAGTCTATTTACAGGTGAAAAGGTAGGGATTAGTTATTTTCACATATTTAAACAGATTAGTTGATGTAAAATACTGGTGTGCTATTCTGCCCAGGGGACTCTGGAAACTGGCTTGCTGCAGTTGGAACCCAGGAATATTTTTCAGAAAGGCTTAAGGGCCATCTGGGCCAGCAGTATTTAAGTTACTAGCACAGTTATGAATCCCTACTGCCAGGTCTGGCATTCATTCTGGAATTTGACCATGCAGACAAAGAACAACATAAAATTGTATATGTCAATTGTTTTTAACTGTGGGTGAGTAACACTGAATCCAGAGAAAACTGATGTTCTGGCCTCACTATGAAAGCTGGAGCATGAGTTGTATCACTGAGGAGTCTGTCATTTCAACTTGTTTGTGGTAGTGCTGTTTTGTGTTTATGAGCCCCAAATCACCTCTTGTTTAGTCTGTGAGCTACTTCTCGACAAGATCTACAAATCTCAGAGACAGAGGATCAAGAGAGCAATACTGTAACACTCCTGACTTAAGGGAAGACTGGACTTGGAGGAGCTATGGCACAAAATAATAACTTTGTCACACTAGCCAATATGCTGGGAGATTTTAGATGCCATGTTTGCCCTTGCTATCTAGCTTGTCTACCAATTGTATGCTCTCCTGTTTCTTTTCCTACAGTTCAACATGGAACAAGAGCTAACTCTAGAGTGAGTGAGGAGAGATAGAATCATCTTAATTACTTTGGTGGCTGTAGACAGAAAATAGTTGCAGTGTTTCAATTTTATACCCGTCAGCTGTCACCTAATTTAGCGGATACTCATTGATCTCCAGCAGAGAATTTTGAAATTATAATCAATATGAAGATGCCACAGAGGAATAATAATAAACTTCTTAGGAGCTGGAAATACATTTAATGAATCAGGAGGTTGAGTAAATAATACCACATGTATGTGGTGAGAGCTGTCTGGATAACTGTGGTTACAGCTCCAAATAGCTCCTAAATAGCCTACAGAATAAAAGAAGAGTAGATTTAGTCATTATTATTGGAAGGTCTGCTCATGGGACTATATCAAATGCAGTTACAACAGCATAAAACACAAGAAACATGAAAGCTCTTCTTGTTTCTCTTTTTTCTTTAAAAAAAAAGTGGTAGTTTTCTTTGATTTTCTAGCAAAGCATGTGTATATTTGTGTATGTGAGGAGGGTAAAGACATGGGATGAAAGTGAATGAAAGAAAGCTGCAACAAAAAGTGTGAGGAACACTTATTCCAAAGAGAAGAGTACTGCCTAGTGGAAGGATTGACAGAAAGGCTTGGATGACTCTTGCTGGTATCTAAACCACTGCTTCACCCAGCTTCATGTCTGTGGGCCAGTGCCATACCTCCTCAGCTAGCATGGCACAGGCCACAGGAGTGAAGAATGTGAACCCCAGAAGGGGTTAGAGCATTTAGACCAAGCCTGTGCTGTGCAATCCCAGCTCTGATACTAATATTCCTGTGGGGCCTTGATCACATTCCACGACATTTTTGCCTCATTAGCTTCAGCAATAGAAGTGGGTGATATTTACCTGAGGGCTTCATAGGAAATTTCCTATATACCAAGCCATCTCTAAGGAGCTGCAGTGTGATTCTGTGTACTGAATCTGATCAGATGACACTCTTTCCCATCAAGTGGCTGGAGATTTAAAAACCTACCCTCATCCAGATCGGCAATGCAGTCGAGCAGTTGTGTGTGATGTCTCCGCTGAGCCATGTGTTGAGTGCTGTTTCTAAAGAAGAGAAGTGGTAATGGGCTAAAGGTTCCCATCTGTCTGACTTAGGTAAGGCAAGCGAGTTAATGGTTCCACAGCTGTTCCTGCAGGTCTCTCTCCTCGCTGCCTTTCTGCAGGGGAATGCGTAGAGCAGAGGGGGCAGGCTGCTGTCAGGGGGTTGACTAGGTGACCTCTGAGGCCCTTCCAAACTGAGTGACTTTGTGATTGCATAATTTGAGGCATGTGTTAAAGTGGGCTGATCTTAGAGTGTAATTAGGAAACAAAGAAAGAACCCAGAAATCTATGACCATTTCTTCCACTCTTGCTGCTTTGTCTTCTGTCAGTTTAAGAAGATTAGAAGATCCTGTGTCTGTGTGTCTCTTGATTACAGGGCAGTACCTAAAAGAGCAGTATCCAGCCTTTTTGCTGACTTCTTTTAACATTGGAGAAGAACTGTTTATGGCAGTTCTGCTCTTCTCACATCACAGAAACTACAGAAAATTTCGTGCCTCCTGGGAGTCACCTAATTTAGTGGATACTAAATTAGCACGTACTGCTCACATGCTTCACTGTATACACATATAGGTAAAACCCCTATGTACTCCCACAAGCATAACAGCCACCAGCTGGTTCTGGCCACAAGAAGACTTCATGCTATGTCTGACAGCTGCCTTTCTCAGTGGCATTTCTCATACAGCAGAAGCAAGGGTACAGGACAAGTGATTTGCTGTGCTTGTAGCAGAAGTTTATTCCCAGCTGTCATCTTTTATGAAGACACCTTGGTCCACACTAAACACAAGCCACCGGTGATTCATCCAACCTTGATCCCCCTGCCTGCACCTGGCAGTCTCCCAAATTACCCCACAGGACAGATGAATTGCTCCCACAGACTGTGTGCAGCCCATGGGTTGTAGATTGAGGAGACTGATGACTACACTGCCTCGATTACTAGAACTATTACTGCTTTAAAGGCCTGAGAGGAGGTGAGAGCAGATTCACTGAACGCTTGAACTCTTGGCACTCCTGAGCTATGCGACAGGCAGTGTTTAAAAATAGAAAGCATGGCTCCCCTGTGCAGCCCCTTTCCCAGTGATTCCTCCCGCTGGATGAAGTCATGCCCACAGCTCGCTGCCCCATGAGTGGGCAGCCTGTCTCCGGCAGCGTCAGCAGGAGTCAGCACGGCGAGCTTAAAAGACTGTCAGGGGTTGGCAGGTCATCCGCCCAAAGGCAGGAAAGAAGGGGGAGGGAGGGAGAAAAATTGAAAAATAACCACAAAGAGAACAAGCTCTTTTTTGAAATTGGAAACTTTAAAGAAAAGATTTATGAACCTTTGGGTTTATGAAACCACCTGGTGCTTTGGAGTTTGCTGATGGTTAAATTTGGCAGTTCAAAGTTTGGTGGTTGTTTTCCTCCATTTAAAAAAAAAAAGAAAAGACATTTAGAATAGTCTAATTCCACATGTGCATTGATCTTTTAAAACTCACGCCCACTTAACTTTGAGCTCTACTTGTAAAAATCAGAGAGATTTAGGGGAGGAAGCCTGTTACTTTTTAAGGGCAGCTTTGCCATTTGTGGTGCGCGCTGAGCAGCGCGGCCCCTGAACTCTGCTCAGTCTCCTCGCGGGTGCGCAGTGTGACTCGTGCTCTGTTTTGACAGTTGGTGACCTGCGACCCCCAACCCATAAAATGTTTAGGCTGAGGACGCCTGAGAGGAGCTCTCAGACGTGATGGTTGGCGGCTCTTTTGAGACAGGCCCGTCATCTTTCCCCCCAGCCCATATATAGCAGCAATGTGGAGTCTGGAGGTTTTGCTCACACAGCAATTTGAGCCAGCGACTTCCCCCCATGCCTCTGGCTCTGGATTTCCAAAGAGAAGAGGGGTAAAAATAAGAAGAGGAGAGAATAAGTATCTCATTTTGTCTTTAGAGTCGGACTACATTTGAACTTTTGGGTCTCAGCCATGATGCATGGCAGTAAAATGCAGTTTTAACTCTGCTGTTGCAGGAGCATCTGAAGCTAGAAGGGATTGTTAGAGTTATGAAGTCTGTCCTTTGGTACTGAAATAGCAGCAATACAGCTTCATTTTTTTGAGGTTCATATATTTCTGGTGTTTTATACTGACTGATTATCCCTTATTACAATATTTGTAGAGACAGATAGTTATTAGATTTGGATGAATCATTCACAATGAACAATTTATTCAGCATGTTGCTTATTTTGCCTTCTTAAGTTTGCAATTAAAAACTGTGTTACTCTTAAATGCATTCATTATTCCAAAATTAGCTGTCAGTTACATGAGTGAATATTCTTGTTCTGAGTTAATTTGCAGTCATTTTCATGAAAAATATTGGTAATTTTCAGTGCTCTGGCTAGATTTGTGAGTCTGGTGAGACCCATCTCTGTTGTCCTTTTGAAGATGCAAGTATTGTAGCAACAATAAGATTATTCTGGAACTTGTGTTTAATTATAAACAAATTTGATTTCAGATTGTAAGGGCTTAATTGTAGACTTGAAAACATGGTGTAGAAGTGTTTACACATAATCAGGTATTTGAGATTAAAGTTACTCTCTTGCCAAGCTTTCATTAAATGTTTATAGAAAGTGAAGGATGCTGGCCTTTAAGGACTAATACAAGAACATGTATGAAAGCCTCATTTTTATAACTGGTGAAAAATAACATCTGTTTCTTCTTTCTTCAGTTAATTCTCTTTTGACATGGCCAACCTTGTAGCATAAACGAGAGGTTTCTTATCGTGTCCTAATATCTGTCTATGGCAGGAGTTGAAGCCGTCATTGCAGCTTAAGCAAAACTGAAGATTTTTGTTTCCAGTCAAAACTAAGCATAGCAGGTAGAGTTCACTCCTGTAACCCAGTAAGAAGATTTAAAGAGCTGGTCTGTTTCTAGGTTTGCCTTGTGACTTCTGACCCTCCTGTCAAAGGTTACACTTGGGGGTATAGCTTGTCTGCTGGCTTATTAACTCCTACGATCACCTCGTATACCTGGCTCTGCAATTGGAATTTTACTAGTTTGGAGCTTATTAACTCGGTCCCTAATTGCTAAGATCCATCTGCAAGGGATAAAAAATATGCCTGTGAAAAAACTTTTAAATGGCACAGGATTAATTTTTTTAGCACAGTGATAGCATTAATTCACATGCTAATTCTAAATTTTTGCTCTTCACTTGGCAGCTTACAGCTCTTGAAAGAGAGCATTATGTGGTCTGTCCTTCTTTTTCAGAACAAATGTGAGTTTTTCTGCTTGTTCAGTCTTATGTCAAGAGTCTGCAATAAAGATAAAAGATATTTCTCCACAGCAATATGCTCCATGGTAAAAGAACTGATTTCTTAGAGACCCAGGTTAAATTTCTGAGTCTTCCTTTATGTTCCTATGCAGGTTACTTCACAAGTTTCTACCCTGGTTCTCTATGTGCAGAGAAATTGACTGGTTGCTCTTCTGTGCCATCCTTTATATTGCTACTTAAAACTGAAAAGTATTTAATCTGAGGATCACACTCACTGGGTGCTGGTGGAGAGTTTAGCACACAGACTTTATGACCTTGTTTGGGGTCATGCTCTTAATATTCTTAGGAGGTGGGAAGAATTATCCCCATTCTTCTGACAGGCCAGTTGAGCAAAAGTAAAGGTAAGAGATTATTCGAAGTAAGAAAGTAGAAGGAATTCTATATATGTTCTCTTCCAGTTTTTTTCTTTACTTGCATCTCAGGTCATCTTTAGGCACAAGCAAAAAGTGGGCATTCAGCTTGGAAATCTGCATGCAGGCAGATAGCCCTGTGAGCCTTCCTCTTGTCAGGAGGACAGCAGAAGTTAATTGATCTATGTTGCTAATCCCTTGAAACAATTCTGCTCACCTTTGCTCAAGAACAAAGTTACCCGTCTCAGAAAAGCACATATTCCATATGGGAACATATTTCCTGCAGGAAAAGTTAGGTGGTTATACCTTTTCATGTTCAGTACTAGGACAGAATTATGCATGCCAGTGTTTGGAAATACTGGAAATATTATGTGGATGCTTCTGGTGTAATATTTTCATGTACGAATCTTGGTGCCACAGAAGGAAATACCTCTGCTCCTTCCAATTCTCAAAAAGTTAAGTGGAAGAAAACTGGCAAAAGGGAAAGGGGAAAACTGGTGGTGGAGGAACTGTTCACATCTTCTGTGCTGTCTTGGAAGCCTAAACTAAAGTTTCTGTCTCTTTGGAGCTACAAGAATTTTGTCATTCAGTTGCATAGGTCCAAGACATCATCCTCTGCTTATTCAGTTTCAGTTTCCTTCTGTTAGACTATCAGAATCCAACTGTGGAAGCAAATCTCTCAGCTGCTGGAGCTATCGAGTATCAAGGTATTACTCAAGAGGGTAAAGCTCTTTTGACTTTCAGCCTGGGGTCCATGAGAGTGACGTAAAAGATGCTTGCATCACCTGTGGCTAATTAACAAAACTTAAGTGAAACAGAACTCAAGAACTGTAATAATTTATTTCCATTGCAAAAGGATGCAATGTCTCAAAAAA
>VXBI01000289.1:349271-369925 GCA_013397375.1 Toxostoma redivivum | reverse complement strand
AAAAAAAAAAAAAAGAAGAAAAAAAGAGAAAAATCATAAGAAATGCACCAGGCAATAGCCTTGTTGGGAAACACAGTGATACAGTCACATTGTGGCACAGAGTACAAATTCCACAAACGCTGCTGGAGGCCCAGGTCAGAAGTGCAAGCATATGTGAAGAGCAGTGGGAGGAGAGAGGTCTAGAATGAAATAAATGTGTGCATCCTGCCTCGATGTGAAGATATGTATGTTTCTCTTACCCACTCAAAGGCTACTCCTGGGTGGTTCCTGGGATAACCATGTACCCCAGGCCCCTGACAGGACTTTTTTTGAGATTTAGAAAAGGTTTAGATATACCCTACAGGCACAAAGGTATGTACCACATAGCTGTAACATATTACAGGAGTAGTGCAACCAGAATTTAAAGGAAAATATTTTATATTATTTTTTATTTAATTACCTCATTAATTTTCTGTTAACTTGTTTTATAGGAACAAGTGCAACTTTAATGTTTGCAAACTGAAATTAGGATATTGCAAAACATTGGACAGCAGAATTCAAATTCAATGCACTATGTGTACATAAAAAAATTGATACAATAATATGGATTGTAAAACTGTCTATGGCTTTACTTAGTGCACACATATACATACCTACAGATATATGTGAAGACAAGTCAAAGAGCTTTGCTCACTATGATTCTGGTATATTGATCTAGTAATGACTCTTGCAAAATTGCAAATGATGAGTTAAAAGATGGATTTAATTGTCTCTTGGTATAACAGAGAGGAGAACGACATGAAACTATATTAAGAACACTGAGCCATGGGCTAAACTTTATGATGGCTCTCTACCAGAATTTCCCAGGTTAATCTTATCAGATGTGATGATTAGCATCAGTTTGCCTGAATTATTTGCCTTTCAAAATTATTTCCATTGGGGCATGGTTAGTCTCTGCCTTCTGGACCTTTCGCCTAAAGCTTACAAGGCCCAGCAGTGTCAGTTTTGTGGAATCTTCGAGCTTGAGGTCATAGGACATGACCTTGAGAAGTGCAACTTCTTTTATATTTTCAGTACTGGTATCTCCTAGAAATTTCCCCCTTGCTATGCACAGTGTCTTGAATCTTGGTTCTGTTGTTCATTATGATGTCTATGGGCACTCACGGCTGATAAAAAAATTAATGTATGTTTATATACAATAAATGAAACATGTCTCTAAAGGTACACTGGTTAACAAAAAGGAATATTTATGAACATACACTGTAGTGGGGCAACTAAACAGAAATTAAGCCATCATTTTTTTTTTCTTTTGATAATAACTTTTTCCTAAACAGAGAGAAGAATCATTTATCTCTGACTTCACATTCTCTACAGGACCTGGCTTGGCTATTATAATAGTGCAGTATACTCTTGGGCCAAACCATTTTCTAGGATGAGCAGGCAAAAATCATAGCCAAGGCACATGAGCTTTGTGCAGTATTTAGTGAGAATATGACACTTTTCATTGGCTTTTTTCTCAGATTTGCCAAATTAAGAAAAATAATTTATTTTCTCACAGCAGATACATTAGGGATGTGTTTGCAAAACAATACAGAGAAAAGCAGTACCTCTGTATAAGTGGTACTTCAGGGATCATGAAAATTTATGTCTATGCATCTTGACTCGACAAAGAATAGATCATATATGCCATTATGTTCTTTAAAAAAAGGCAGAGTGTCCATGTAACAAATGGTGACTACTCTTGCAGTTAAAAACATCCTCTTGCATGATAATTGGTTTCTTTTGATCAGTTTAGAATCAGTTGTGGGGCTTTTTACCCCACAGATACATACTAATAAAAAGAGCCAGTAAAATTTAATAGTGACTGGTATAAGCAAATAGTTATGTCCTATAAATCCTAATGCAGTCATAGTAAATATGGGATTTTCCATCTGCTTTTGTTTATATCAGGTAAGCAGAGCTGAAATTTTCAAACTGTGATTTGTACCTGAAGGAGAAATATTTGCTCACCTCATGCTGCCTCTTGTTCTGTATCTCACTGAGAGAACCTGTGTGGAAAAGGTTGATGAAATGCAGGGTAAAGTTAGGCCACCTCAATCCTTTAGGAAAAAAAAAAAGAAGGTATTTAACTAGAAATTGAAAAAACCCCAACCAAACAGAAGCTTCATCAAAACATCAGCAAACACATAAATGCTTTCCAATCAACAATTCTCTAGGAAAACAGTTGTGATAAGCTGCAAGCATATTGTTGTTTGTTATTATAAAAGGAAGAAGTGTTTGTGACAAGAGTGATAGTGATTGATGTTTGCCACCTATTTCTCCAAAGAATCCGTTCTACTAAAAGTTTTGAAAGATCCTGAGCTGATTGATTTGAGCAATAGAGTCTCTGTTGGAGTGTCTTCTCTTCTAAAGTTTCATTCTGACTACAGAACTGATGGTACATCACTGCAGTCGACCGAGGCTTAGCCAGTCACCCCTGGAGCTGACAGCAGCGTAGAGTTTGCTGCTGAGTTGTCCATGGCTGGACCAAAAAGAGATCTGTGCTTTCTCTGAGCCATGCTATGGCAGAGAATATAAGCTTTATAAGATTTCATTGTACGAACTCAGACATGTTGTGCTGTATTGGGAAAATATGACTGCTGCCTATTCTACATATTCAAAGCCAGGGTCTGAAACTGCCTTGGCACAGAAAGTATTTCCTCTCTGAAGTGATGCATCTCTTGCTGTACAAAGCATTGAGTCCCTTTCTCAGTTTTAGTGTAGCAACTAAACTTTCTTATTTCACCACAGAATTAAATGAAGCACAAATCTTTCCTAGTTCTCACTGACAAAAAGGAAAGGTTTTTGTTTTCTTCAACAGCCTGGCCTGTTATTTTTGCAGTAGTCTTCATCTCTGTTAATTCAGCAAGGTCGTCTGAAAACTGATTATATTTCCTTATGATTCTCTAGGGAATAAGTATTACTAAGTATGTGTGGTTGGTCTCAGCATAGCTTGATCTGATTTCAGGAAAGTTGTCCCTGATCTGCATAATTTCAATTGAAGATATAATGAGAATCTCTGAGTAATGATACAATTTAAATATTTATCAAATTAGTTACCAGTATTTGAAAATGTGAATAACTAGATTTGACTTAAGAGTTTATAACCTATTACCTGTACAATAAGACAACTGATCACCTGCTAAATGTGCTAATTTTTTTTTTTTGGCTCTCAGAAGTATGCTGAGCAGCCACCGTAACTGATGATATTGTTTCCTCAAATTTATAGAGTTGAAAATGAACATTGCCCATTTACTTACCTCTGAAGTACTAACACAAACCTTAACAAAGGTTTAAACAAAAGTTATTAGGAAAGTTATGTTATTTTGATGTTACTAGCTCTTCTTTCTGAATACAAATTATTGACCCTCAACTACTTTAAAGAAACAAAATCCTTCTAATCACTTGCAAAAATACAGAAGTCTGCTCTTAAATTAGAGGATTAACTGACTAGGATTGACTTTGCATATGGAATGGCAGGAAGCAAAGGACAGCCTGAATCATGTAACTGGCCTTGTTTATCTCAGTAAGAGAGAGAGAGAGGAAAATTTAATTTAGTGCATGCAATTCAGCATGCAAAAGGTCAAACTGGTGCATGCCTACAGGTAGTTAATCAGAAAACTGCTATAATTTCCAACCCAAACAATGTTAAGCAATAGAAATGTAAATATTGGCACTTGCTCTGTGATGCTGATTTCAGCTGATATTCATAAACTGCTCTTGCTTCTGTCCTGAGTATTTTACATGATACATATAGTTTTAATTAAAAATAGTGTGTCTCTCCAATCTCAGTCCTTTTATTGTCTCCAGTATAGTTGGAACAGAGAGTACAACAGAGCAGAAGTGCAGCTGTGGCAGGATGCCTCTTGGGTGGATTCAAGTTTGTTTTAATTGAAAAAAAAAATTCGGACACATGGCATGTGCCATCTGACAATGGGCAAAAAACCTCAGATCAGTGACAACTGAGATGGAATGGAGACAGTGGCTGTATCACCAGGAAGCAGCTCTTAACTAGGTGAGGGAAATGTGTGTTGCAGGAGTTACTGGGAAGTCTTTAGAAACAGAACTTTTCTCCTTTTTTCTCTAGTTATCCCTTCTCCCTTGCATTTTACATTCTTTATCATTTTGAACTTACACTCGGCCCTTTCAACCCAATGTAGAAAATGATGGAGCAGTGCAAAGTCTGAGTTCATTTTTATACCTGCTTTTTTTTTATGGGCTAGTAACCTGGGAAACATATTTCTTTGTTTTTTCAAGATGCTGAACATCTTTTAGTTCGTTTAAATTTCCCAGATGTATGCAGCAATTAGCCAAAAGATACCATTCTCCTGTCCCATTTTTCCTTCTGTAAATATACAGAGTAACTTTTTTCCCTACACATGAGGTCTCATAGGAAAACTGCTTTCCTTCTCACCATAATCTGCATATATATTTCCATATATCTTGTAGTGCTGCTGTCTGACATTCAGTTGAGGTTTTTTGAAAATAATAATTTTTTCAAATCCCAAATAAATTGGACTCGAATCAAGTATTGATGTTAGATCTGATTGGGACCCCATATGTGACAAGTGTAGAATTTGCATTTCCCTCCCATATGTCAGAAAATGGTGTCTGCATGCAAAACCCCAGAGACAGTTGCACAAATGCAGCTGCTTTCTTATTTAGTGGAGCTACTCACAGGCACCTTATTATTCTAATTTTCCAAAGTCTGTCCCGGCTTACAGAATTGCTTCAGGGCATAAAGTATTGATTTTGTTCTGAAAACTTTTGTGTGGTTTAGATGCTGACTGTCTATGGGCATGATCACGTCACATATTGAGTGCCTTGTGGGAAGTGCAGAGTTCCCTCCACTCACATTGTATTTAGGGTAAGTGTGAACTAAATGGAAAGAGTCAGCGGAGATCTTGAGAAAGAAAGCGTCTTTTCCAAGGAGTATCACAATGTACTTGAGCTTTGCTAGGCACTTGTAGTCTCCAAACATTTGGCAATGTAACTAGTCAGACATAATGTAATGTAAACTTCATTTATTTCTATTCCCAGGAGGGAACAGATGAGGAGGCTGGACTAGTTTTAGTGTTCTTGAACTGTGTATGGATGTTGAGGAGACAGTACTATTGTTTGCTGCAGCATGTTTTTATTTTGAAACAATGCAGATGTGCCCAGGGAGGGCACGCCTGGGTGTGTTTCATGGCTGCAGTGTGCACTGGCTGGTAGAGGGCCAGCACCAGGCCTGCTCCTCTGCTCCTGGAGCAGGATACCTCAGCTGAGGTATCAGGGGGCAGAGACACAGCACTCGGGGCAGCTCTGAGATGACTCAGGCTGAGGAGTGGGAGTCCTGGCTGAGAAATGCAGCTGGCTATTTCCTGCCTCGCTGCTTGATTTTGCTTTCTGCTGTATGGAGCAGAGAGAGCTCCACACCCACTTCTTCCTCTGCCATTCTTGACATTTCCTACTGCTAAAGAAACCAGTGAAAATAATGTGAAGGAGGGAGATGGATAAATGCAACTTTCTCTTTCCTTTTCATAAATGTAGAGGGAATCCGTTGGATCTGACCCAAAAAGGGCTAGCAAGTTTAATTTATTTTAACTGAAAATAGAAGTGCAATTTCTTTATGGCATTTCCACTATTGTTGTTTAGTAATCTATCATCCCATAAGCAAATAAAGGCTCTGTTCCAGTGTCCAGAGAAGATCTGTTCCAAATTCCACAGAGGACGCAAAGAGAGTCCTGGACTAATGGAGAAGCTGGAAAGGTAAAGTGACAGAATCAGACTCATATTTGGTTCTGTAAATAGTCAAGTGCTGAAACTTAAGATCACAAATATCTTCTTGATTTAACTTAGCTGAAGAAATATCAATAAGAATGTGGGTATGTGTAAAATTAACCACACTTTTAAGCCTGAAGAGCTAGGGCTTAAGTCACTCTCAATTGTATGTCATGATTTTTTATTTACTTTTTCAGTGCCTCTTTCTGTAGGCTTAAAGGCAAAATATGAATGCTAAATAAGAAAATGGTAACTTTGTCTAATGTTTCTCAGTCTACATTTTTTTAATGCTGTAGGTTTCATAAACAGGAGAGATCTTTTGAAGGTTCTAACAAGTTACACTGATGAAAGCAGATTTCAGTCCACACAGCCAAATTTCCACATGAAGGTGCTCATTGTATTCCTAAATCTACAGCTCTCATAACAGGCTTGAGTCACTCTGCCTAGGAAAGAAAAGATGAATTGCAAGTTACTTGCAAAGAGGTTTTGAAGTCTTGATCTGTGAAGCACAGAATTGTCACTTAAGGGTGTCACCTTCTCCTGAAGAGAGTCAGGATTGAAGGTGCACTGTGCTGCTTGGGTTCTAGACAATATAGCAAAGTGGTGACTGCTGGAGCACGTTGTAATGGGAGCACATGGATAGGTCAAAAGATTAATCAGAAAGCTTACAAACAAGCTTCTTTTTCCTAATATTTCTCATCTTGCCTGAGAGTTATCATTTCCATAGGGAGTTATAATTTCCATAAGGTAGAGTGTAATGTATGGTAGCAGTTTTGTTTATGGAAAACTGAGGAAGCAAGTAGTGGGTTCATTCACAACACATTTCTGTTCCCAGGAATACTAAGGAGCTAGAAGAAAACAAAAAAAAACGCAATAAAAATGATAAAAAAACCCCACCACTCCTTAAGCAAGGGATCAAGGATGTGATCTTCTTGCTCATAACTTGTCACTGAAAAACTTGTCACTAGGCCTGTCAAAATTCACACGCACACACACACACACACACACACACAAAATCTGTAATGTGGACTCTCTAACTTTGACTCCAAGTGGGATTTTGATGACTGAATTACAGGATAAAATATGTTGGCAGTGAAGGCTGGAAAACTGGACTGAGTCCTGAGAAGCAGTGGGGTGGAAAGTAAGGAAGACACGCTCCCCTATGGGCCCAGGGAATGGTTCCAGGTACCTGGTGCGACTTTAGACTGTTAGCTAAGGTAGCAATACACACATCAAAATCAGCCTTCTCATGGATGTTTGAGTGGGAGGTGTGGTGGGAAGACCCACACAACTGTGCTTTGTACTTTTGAAATCAATTATTACCCTGTCTGCCTCTGATATAGTCTGGTGCCAAAAGTAATCCCAAAGAGACTTCTAAGGACTTTAGAAGTGTGAGAGATTCATGTGGATTTGCTCATTATGGGAAATTTCACTTTAAAATGCACACTGCTGAACTTCTAAAGATCTGATCCCCTAGTATGTGTTTGCCTCAGTACAGTCAGTGCAAGAAACCTATATTTAGAAAAAAAAAAGAAACAGCAAAATTGGTTAATATTGTGTGGCTATGATAGAGTGGACTGACCTAACATGCTTTTTTTGCTAAATTTATGGTAGCAATCTCCCCAGGTTGAAGCTCTCACTAATTATAACAGATAGATAAGTAGCCTTTTACCAGGCTCCAGGAAAATGGTTCTTAACTGCTTCTCAGACCAGTTCTGTGGCTGATGGACATATAAATGCCACAAGCAATCCATCTGAGATTTTTGAAACAAAATGCATTATGCTGCAATTTGACTGATTGCCCAAAGAGATGTTTGTAAAATAGATGGTCTGTTTACCATCATTCTGATTATATTTTCAGTCATTTGACCAAATTCCTGGAAATCCTACTGACTTGGAAAAAGGCTAAGCAAAAAGCTCGTTTGGTCAAATTATTAGGGCATTTAGTTTCTTATTTGTTTGTTTTTATTGCTGCTGTATAGCAGAGTGCTTTATGCTATATCTACTGTAAGAAGGTTAGGATTTTGATTCATTTGACAATATGACTCATTTACCTCTGCCATATATACTAGGATTAAAAATTGCTGAGCAGAAAGGCAGAGAATTTGTGTACTTTTACTGCCTTTTGGCACAGTTTCTTTGGAAATAGTTTTTTTTATTAATAACACAAAACTGTAGTAAAATTGTCAAAAAGAGATTAATATATTAGGACATCTCACACAACAGGCAGTTCACCAAAGGAGCTTCAGGAAAGGAAGTATTGAAGATGGCGGGAATAAATCTGGTAATCACAGCAGGTTTCTGTGTTATAAAATATTATGGGAGTGATGGTAAAATAGCAGGGGTCTTAAGCTTAAATTCCATTTTAGTGAGCCTTGAAGCAAAAATTCAAATTGTGTCCTAAGACTAATCTAGAAGTAGATCTTGATGTTAATTGAGTTTCGTTAGCTGAGTTAAGATCAGTCAAAAACAAAGAGGAAAACACAAACATAAACTATCCCTGAAAGACAGAGAGTGCAGTGGGTGTGCTCATGCAGCCGTTCTGAGGTGAACATAAAGGAATCCAGGATGTTCTCAGTTTTTGTTGTTAGAATCATTGCTAATGTCAGTGGGATCTTTTTTTCTAATTCAGTAAGAACTTGTAGGATTTTATCTACAAACAAGGAGAAAGAATTAGATATAGGGTACAGCTTCATGTGAGGGGAAGATAGAACATTTCTCAAAAAACCTGAGACTGAAATGTGATCAAAAGAAATGAAGATAATCTGATACAGAAGAAAACTACACCTAACTGGAAAATAATGTTAATAATACCACAGAAGAATAAATATTTGAATGAGAATCCAGACATCAATTGACTCTTGTCCAGTGTTAAATGGAAACACATGCTATGTAGAAGGAGCTAGCTCAGGGAGGGAGGAGGAGGAGGTGGCAAGAAGCCCCAAGCTCCTTTTCATTTCAGTGTTGTACTCAATCACAGTCGCTGCCAAATTAGCCCACAAAAGTTGAGCCAACTCAAGACCATTCAGTTCAAGGCTGAAACATCTCTCTCTCTCCTTCTCCTTCCTTAACTTTGTTCATAAACATGCTGCAGTCGGGTGTTAATTACAATCCCAAGTAAAGCCTCGGAGCTCTGCAGATTCTCCTGGGGAAAATGACTGGACTCAGCACTTTGCAGATCTGTTTATTTTACTTTACTGCACTTCAGTTACCCTGGCTGGCTTGTTACAGACAGGAGAGAGAGGAAAGCTCAGCCTACTGTAGAGTCCCAGGCAGCCAAAGAGTATCCTTCTTCCCAATTGAGCAGCTTACATGAGAATTGCTTGCCCAGAGTGTGTTGATTGTGTGTTGAAGTGTTCTTTCTCTGGGGACCTGACCTTTCAATATCCTGAAAAGTGTGCTTCTTGCCAAGTCATTCCAAGCCATCTTCTCCCGTGCCATGCTTCGCAGGCAAAAGGCATGTGTGAGAATATCTTGCCACATATTATTTATTTTTGCTAATAGTAAGAATTATTTGCTAATCTCTGATGACGTGATCAGCACTGAACAAGACAGAGAGAAGCAGAGAGTATACCCTGAGGAGTTTACAATTTTGAAGACAAACATAGATGAGACAACATGCACTTGGAAGACCCTGAAGTAGATGTTGACCTACTAAGAATTTAAAATGAATTAACTGGGAATGGGAGATGATTTTTTTTCCTGATGCAGTCTGCTTTAAAGAACAGACTTTTTGACTTGTGCTATAACAAGAAAATGTTGTCATGAAAAGCATACATGTCTTACCTTACTATTCCCTCTCTGGACAATAATTAGGCCATACTCTTATGTAGGAAAATTGCCAGGCTATTTTTGAAGCAGATGCAGCTCTAAGTTGTTAAGTTACATCAGGTGGGCCCCTGATAAAAGAGGTACACAGGCAGTTGCATCTTTTAAGATATGCTAAACAGCTTAATTGTTCTGAGCTCACAGAAGGCTGAATACGAATTTGAGATCCTGAGTATCAGCTTTTTTTGTTGCTACTTCTTGGAATGTATGCTTTTCTTAGATAGAAAAATGCTTTTGTTCAAGTGAGGAGAAATTCCAGATATTTTTATACCACCTAAATATGTAAACCAGAAGAATTGATTCTTAAGTAAAAATGTGCTAAAAAGCAAATTAATTTCACTCTTAAAAGTGGCACATATATGTGTTTTGACTACTGACCAATGCTTTCTGGAAATCAGACAAATCCACAGTGCAAAGCTTTCCCTACGCAGGTAAATTACCAGCAGCAAACCAAGACGTGAAGTAACGTTGTGTTATGTGAAAAGACCCTGTGGACACTGAGAGGGCACACTGAGGGTTCCTTTGTATGAAGAGGCTTCCCCAACTGCATGTAAAAGTACACATGCAGGGAGCAGCCAGCACGGTGTGAATTCATAGGTAGCTTGTAAATTCACACCCTACCTTCTTTGTATAAGCAAACCAATAGTCAAGGCTTTGCATTCATTCCACTGGCATAAACCTGGATGAATAGATGAACCTTACACCTTGCCCTGAAGGCAAACATGTTTGGGCTAACGTGATGTCTAATGGAGGGAATGCTGTCAGAAGCCAGGGCACCGCAGTAGATGACCTTGGGAGATTTAGTAAAAGTGTCTCAGAAAACATACTTGAGAAATTCTCTTTGGCCATGAGGGAGAGACAAGATTACCTAGCACTCTGGAAGAATGTGATCATGACTTGAAATACAATTTCTTGCCCTGTGTGTCATTCCTTTCTGAATGGTTTTGAAGGGAATCTTGTTGAATAGCAGATTTCTCTAACATTTTAGTCAGAATGAATACTGATTATTTATTATCTTTGGCAGTGAAAGTTATAGGAGTGCAGCTGAGCTCAGACATGCCAAGTCTCATGTAGCTGAAAATGAGCTTTCTCACAGCAACCCCTGGACCTTTCCTAAAAGTCTCTCTCTCTCATGATTACTCCTCAAGGTTTTTTAATGAGATATTAAAAATCCTTTTTCAGGTGCTGTGAGCTGTCCTTCCAAAATGCCACTCCTTGACAGCCTCTAAGACACAGTCATCCGGTGCTGGGCTAATTCCCATTGGATGAAAGTAGCAACAGTGATCTCATCTGCTCAGGTTTCACTGAAGGTCAAAAGCAGTGTAAAGATCAGGGGGACCCTGCCTGAGAGGGATGAGCATCTCCCTTTCCTTCTGCCACTGTTACTTTTGTGGGGATATACACAGAGCTGTCTTACATGATTTTATTAGTTTCTTAAGTGAAAGGAGTATGTTTTTAAACACACAGGAACCATCAGGCTGTTTTTTCAACCTCTGTTATTTGATGGCCTCAGGAATCCGTTTTCAGAATGTGATTTTACCTAAATATAAATATTTACTGTGAAGTATTTATATTTGTTTAACAGTCTAAGAAGTTTCACGTCCTTAAAAAGCCACTCAGTTTCCAGTGACTGCGACTACGCAGTTTTATTAAAAAATATATTTTCTTGTGGTTTGATCAGAAAGCTTAAGAGAGGTAAGAAAAAAGCAAAGTGCCTAAAATCCTCTCCCTGCAACCCAAAAGGGAAGCGGCACTGATTGCAGACAGGGGAAATGGCAAGCATGAACCAGCTACTCTGGTAGTGGATTCAGAGCACTACTGTAGGTTTCAAAATGGGCAAAGCAGAAGAGCTGCTGAAGCCTGTGTATATGGTTACTTGCTCGTACCAAAGGCCATATCTTCAATGTTATAGTTAGCCACAAGAGCCAGAATATTTCTTGCACAAATTTATGCTTTTGTATTTTGCAATCACAGCTCCATTTTTTGGTTTTTGTTTTCTAACTCTGGAACTGGATGTCTAATCTGAGGAAGTTTCAGTTAACTTCTGTGCTCATGAGGAAAACCCAGGGGAAAATACATCGTACTTTTCTGAGATATTGTTCATGATGGATTGAGTTCTGTGGAGATCTCTCTTGCTTCCTCTTTCTGATAGAGATGTATCTTAAATTGCTAACTTGAACTGAATGGCTAGCAGTCATTTAGAAGAGATCAAACCAGGATCAGAGAATGAACATAGACTGCACCATCATGCACTTGCACACATCATGGTGTGCAAGATAACACCATGGACTGCCATACCTATTCCACACTGGGCTGAGTTCTGCTCATTTTATGCACCTGAGAATTTGTGGCTAATATTGGACTCAGGCCTGTGTGCTGTGCAGAGAAAAGCCATGCTATTTTAGTAGATTCTAAACAAAATAGTCACATTGGTGATGGCTTGTCAGAATTGAAAGGCTTCCCTGATCCCCAGGCTGGCTTCTAAAATCTCTAGTGCTACCTGGTCCAAAGATGTGTTTTGTATGTTTCAAAGGACAACCTAGTTATTTTGTCTGCATTTGTCAATATATGCTGCCAATAAACTCAGAGTAATGTAAGTTTGGGGTACTGACTCCCTAAGGGTTGCATTTCCACTATGCCCCGAGCATGGGATGTTAGAATTTATGACTGTCTCTGCAGAGAAGTTTCTCCACAAGGATCTATAAACAAAGCTACTGTATTATGTGATGAGTGCAGAACATAAGTTCTTTGCTCTTAGTAACTGCAGGATATGTGACAATTTCTGTTCTAACCATTTGTCCTCTATCCCATGCCACCAAATTTATGAAACTATCCTAAAAAAAAAAAAAAAAAAGGAGAATGCTGTAGCTACTTGTGAAAGCACTTCCCCCCCTAGGCATTCAGGATAGCACAGTCCAAGCTTAGGTTCTGTCCTTGGGACACCTCTTCATATCTGAATTGCTTATGCACTGCCTGTGTTTCACAGCAACCTGCAGCCCAGTTCTTCTCCCATGCTTCGCATGCTTGTTGTATTGGGGAGGTCTGAGGTGTTTTCAAATCAGAACACAAGCAATAAGAAGCTGCTTTTTCTGTTTTGTTTTGGCATCTGGCAAATGTGAACTCTGGTATGCTGTGGACAGCCCTGAATATGACAACAGAGTTCAAGGGAACTCCAGGGACCCTTGCAATCCCTTCTCTGTTTTGACCTTTGTAAAGGAGCAGGTGGTGCCTTACCCTGACAGTTACATTAACAAAGCACTGAAGCTTTAAGGGGTTTCTCTTCCAGGTTAGTTTTACGTAATCCTTACTACCTACTTAAAATTTCTTCTGTGCTATTAAATATTACTGTTTAATTGCTTAATATGTGAGTTAGTCAATAAAATAATTTACTCCATCAAAACAGCCAGAGGCCAGCATAACATGGCTCAACACCTGGCCAAAGCCTTCGCACAGCCTGGCCTGTGGGACGCATTTCACTGAGAAAAGAAGCACTTGGCTGAAATGCCAGTATTATCCCTCAATCTTTCTGTGAATACCACGGCATTTGTGACTAGGTGACCATGGGGTTCCTGAGAAGGAACCTTCCTTTTAGCATGTGAGGTGTTCATGCTCTCTAAACTTTGTATGGTTGAACTCCTCAGGTATAGTAACAGAGTGAAAACATATTGAACCCATTAGCTATGTGCAAATGGTTTGAACAGAAAATAGTCCACTTCATTATTAATTTTAAAGAAAGATGAAGTAATGTAATGCAATTATAAGAGCCTGAAATATGACTGATTTATTGAGAGACACCTATTTGGCTTCAGTGACACAGCTGAAAAATACTTGGAAATAAGAAACACAACAGGGACACTTCTGGTTTGAAAAATCACCTCATGTTAACTTCAGGTTTTGGAAATACTGGCACAACTTCTGTTTTATTCAAACATATGTGACTTAGTTAATTATCTATAGGCAGAATCTGGTCTTCTTATTTTTTCAGCCTAGTGCTCAGTTCTGAATTTTACTGCTGGAAGTGGGGTTAAAGTGAGAATTCCCATGTTTGTCTAAAGATTAAATTGGCCCAGATGGAAAGAGTTGAAAAGAGTGTGTTTGTTCTTCATCTTTTGTTCTCTGGAGCACTCTATTTTCTAACTGGAAAATAAATGGAAAAGGTGTAATGCGAAAGAAAGGCTGGTCCTGTGACACCTCTTACCACAGAGGTTTAGACCATGTTTTTGGATTATTTATGCAAACTCAAACTACGTTGTGTGCAGTGTGCACTTCCACAGAACTTTAAAGTCACTGAGAAATCATTGCAATGACCTTATTAGCAACCTTCTGTTGTAACTAATTCTTCCTATGTTAAGCTTATGTCTTACTAAAACTAAAATTTGTATAGACTTAGAAATTGCTGCTAAAAGTTGATCTTGTCATTTTTCTTCTAGGCATTTTTGATAAGATTAAAAAGCTTCATAAACAAAAAGAGATGATATTTTCATTTCTCTTCCTTTGAAGCCCAAGGATTAAGACAGCAAGTTGTATTTTGGGGATCTGGATTAAGGATATTTGTGTCACTAGTTGAGTGTGTGAATTTGAAGGACTGTCCTGTACCATGATGGTAAGGCTGAAAGATATGGCCATATTAGCATATTAAAATTTAAGGGGTAATATGTATCTGCTCTGCTGGAAAATTATATACCTTTGCTGGTTAGTGTTTTAGTGGTAATTTTAAAGTCCTCATAGAATTCTCTGTGACGCAGTGTTTAGGGTAATCTGTGGAGGATTGTGGGTTTAGGAGCGAGGAATAGAATTTAGATATTTTGTTTCTTTACAGAGTATTCAAGTAAAGGAAAAATAGGTATATATCATCACACCGTCTATTCACATTTTTTTTCATCATTAAAATTAAAGTCTTTAAGCAAGTCACCTAGAAAGCCTCAATCACCTATTTTTTCTCTTAGCTTACAAATCTGAAAATACAGTTAAATGTTTGTCTTATTATTTTATTTTAAATTTCTGCTGGGTGGAATAAAGGAAAGAGTTTGTGAGTTGATTTTGTGTAAATCCTGTGAGTTCCCTATACAGTCTGATGTCAGATGCTCAAGACAGTCATGAAGTTTTTTGATATGTCTGCAGTGCAATTAGAAAGATGAGCAGGTTTTCTGGGTACTTTCTGAAATGCCTGCTGTGAACTGAAATCTGTCTACCAATAGTCTATCCTGTCTATGGCAACTGATCCAGAAATCACCCTGTCTGCTGTGACAGAGCCATGTCTTCCCAGGCTGAAAGGCATCAGTTAATTGCCAGATTTGTAAAGTATTTCATAGATGTCTTTCAAGCCTACTACTTCCTTCTTAGGAAGCCTTGTTTTGACTAAATATGTTTGTAAAATTATCTAGTTGGATAACACCTGTTACTTTCTAAGACAGTGTGGTAAAGGCTCAGGTGCCCTGGGCTCTTTTTATATCCAGTGGAGAATGGTAATCTCAAGGGCCCTTCTATTGTGGGTATAAATGTGGCTTCTGGCTTAGATGCCACTCTGTTGTCTGAACTAAGTAGGGTGTCTCTGACGCTCCTTGTTTTACTGTAAATAATGCAGAACTGATGCACAATCTCTCATTAAAATCAGTTTAGATACTTGTCACATTAAAAAAATGTCCAAGCGCCAACGACTACAGCCTGCTCTTTGTTTGAAGGGTGCAAGTGGGGCAGAATGTGGAGACACTGGGTTTAAAAATATTGTCAGACCTCTTCTGGAAAAAATCTACAGCTGCCTGTAGAACCCATAGTCCCCATTCATTCTGCCCACTCATTATTTTTCTTCTCTCTAGCCATCTATTTCCCTTTTGCCACTTCTTTAAAATTAAAAAAAAAATCTAAGTAGACCCATTTTTCAAATTTTAAAATCTATGAGAAGAATTTCTTTGCTGCATTGTTTCCTTCCTAACAGTTGTTTTTCCACAATACCATACCCGGTAACTTGGGAAAGGTAGAAGAAAAGGGAAAAAGAAAACATGTGTGCAGAGGATATACCAGAAATCAGAACCATGCCATGTAAAATTGTTACAGCTGTTTCTGTTTTTATTGACTGTTTCTTTTGGATCCATTTCTCTGACAACTGCTGCTCATGTGAGCAGGAAGGCATGCAGCATGACATTGCTGTGGACTGCAGGGTCCTAGGGCCAGGAGTAGGTGGAGAGGGGAGGGAAAGGAAGAGGGTGTGGTGGTGAGGACATTTATGTGGGACACATCAAAGCACGTCCTTGTAATGCGTTACAGTAACCCGGGAAATTCAGTGCAGATGCACTGAATAACCTCATGGCAATCTGGGGTTTGCAATAGTGTTACAGCAGCAGCAGCTGTCACAGTACTTGATTTTTCAAATTTCAGTGAGCCACTTCTCCCCCTGCTCCCTCATACAAATGCACTGTCTCTATTTGAGTTTCCTCCTCTGAGAAGCCTCACCACACAGTTTGCCATGCAAATGAAAGTTAAGTGTGCTACAAATGGGTTATGCCAGGCGTTTTATAAGCTGGGAAGAGCAAAGAGTGATTGCTATAGCCTTTCTTGATTTGCTTGGATATAACATTAAAGGGGCTGTTCAAACATGGAAATGGTGAATTTGGTGATTCTGTACATGCAGGGAAATAGCAAGAGAGAGATTTTTTCCATGTGAATAGATATTCTTTTTTATGGACAACATGAAGTATCTGCCTCCTTTGATAGAACCACTGGATGGAAGCTGGAGGATGGGCAATGTAATTTCAGATGCTCAACTCAGTTCATTAACCAAAGAGGGAAAATATCTAGAAAGAACTCTACAAAACACAGATGCCTTTTTGCCTTTTTTTTTTTTTCTGCTTTCTCTTTATCCTTTGGAATATGTTTCTTATAATCAGACTTGTTCAGTAAATGGTCATTCTGAAAGACCTAGATCTTGATATTTTTTTTATTCCATATACAAAATGCACATACATTCATTATGTTCATATAAATAGTTTGGAATGTACACAGAACTTTAATATATCTTATGCAGCAATTATGATATTAGATTTCATGGATGTATGTGTCAGTGACTTGAGTCAACTTTAAGGCTGTCTTTAAAAACAAAATAAAACAAAACAAAACAAAACAAAACAAAGCAACAATCTTAAGCTTTTATTTTACTAATCAATGTAAAAAACCAAAGCAGTAAATGAAGAGAAAATTATAAACTGCACCTTGTGATGTACATTAATTTGAGATCAAAATAAAAAAGTAGTATTATAAATAAATTATTTTTATTCTGTTAAGCATTAGGTTTTGCTCAGCAATTTGTACTGAAACTCCTTCTCCCATCTGTCCTTGGTTTTCATCCATATGTGGAGCCTTGGTGTGTCCCTGATATTTGTCAATTTGTCAAAACTTTGGCACAAGGAGGAAAATAGACCAAAACTAGAATCTTCAGTCAGAACACACTGAAATCATGTGGGTTGGATTCAACTCCAAGTCAGTCATAACGTCTTCAGCTTTTGATTAGAAATTAAACTCAGAACTGAAGAGCATGTAGCTCCAAGGATCACTGCAGCCTTAGCTAAAAGGAAGACCAGAACCACAGGCCTGTTTTGCAAGAAATCATACTTGATACAAATGTGAAGAATTGACAAAAGCCACTGCTACCAAAAGCAGCATCTAAATACAAAAATCAATTCAGTCACATTGTGACAACACCAGTTCAGAGTTGTACAAAAATTTATGGTTTCCATGTGCAGATCATACAAATATTGCTTTAAATAGGCACTGATTTTGGAAAAGGGATTTATGAGTATAATGTAGTTTTTCTGAAAATACATTTGCTTGTGTGTACAGATCAAGTTTATGCCTAGCAAAACACTCCATAACATGCAGCTGTGTGCTTTTACTTGTGTCTGTTTACCTGTGTCTCTTCCCTGTGACTTTTATTTGTAGAGGGTTTGTTACTAATGAGTCACTCTGAAAAACTGGTGTATTATGAGCAAAACAGCTGCAAAGTAAGATGCCTGAGTCTCTGTACTCGATATAAGTGCCCAGAGCAAAACACTAAGACAACAGATGCATTCTTTTAAAAACTGGGAGCAGAACTAAGCTGTAAAAGCAACTAGTGATGCATCCTTTGTGGCTATACATTTCCAGGCCATTGCCTTACTGGCTGAATGTTCTCCATATAGTTGATTAAAAAAAGTAGATGGAGCATAATAGGAAAAAATATTTTTAAAATGAGATTTCTAACAATTCTAGGCTATGGATGATTCAGAAATACTAGTATAATAGGGATTTTATGGGAATTTGGGGTGTTAGTTTTAGGTTATAGAGAAATGTTTGAATAAAGCGAAAAGTTTGAATAAACAAATCAAATCCCCATCAGAGATGAAATAACTTCATCTCCTGAAGTTATTCTTGACAAAAGACTGCTTGACAATCATTGAGCTAACTTTCAGTTACCTTTATATAAACTGAATTTGATTGTTCATTCCTGGCAATAAATGCCTGCAGCTCTGGAGATCCTCGCAATGATAAGATAAAAATATTGGAACTATGAGGATAAAATATAAATAAGTATATATGAGAATCTGCTCTCTTTCCTTCATTCTCTCATGGACCTGATGGGACAGAATGTTTTCCCACACATTCTGCAAATTCAAAGCCCACTGCCACTGGCCTGCAAGCACTTACACTGTTTTCTATTGATCAGGAAAATATCTATCTCTAGGTTCTCTTCTTGTCTGGTTTGTGAATAAGACTAATGTCCAAAAGTGATAAAAAAAATCTTAAAAGGTGTCATTTTAGTTTTTGGTAGGAAAAGAATTTCGAATAAGGAAAGCTTTTGATTACTCAGTGATGCTGGGGCTCTCCCGCTTTGTTTTTTATTGTTCTGAATTTCCCATCCACAATATTCCAGGAAAATAATTTCTGCTGTGTTTACAAATTCTGCAATATTAATAATTCAGCCAAATATTTTTCTTTTCTGACTGATTTTCCAGTATTTCCTCTCAGATTCTTATGACTTATCCACTTATCTTTTGGTCTTCAGAATACTGTTATTTCATTGCCTTCTATTTTTTTTCTAAGTTCCTTAAGTTTCTGGCTTGCAGTGAGCTACATACAACCTCTGTCTACCCTTGGCTTGTAATGTTCCTATTTGACTCTTTGTTGCTGTTGAGTATCTGACAATTTTATGCTATTGGTATGACTTATAAAACTAACTAAACCAACCTTGTGTTCTATAAATTAAGAATGAGGCTATTGTGAAGTGAG
Organism: Toxostoma redivivum; assembly: GCA_013397375.1. Lineage (NCBI taxonomy): Eukaryota > Metazoa > Chordata > Aves > Passeriformes > Mimidae > Toxostoma > Toxostoma redivivum. The sequence goes on along the minus strand of VXBI01000289.1, from coordinate 351,058 downwards.
TGAACATCTCAGACAGTCTCATCTCAATAGAAATTAAATTCTCATGCTTAAATACCTAGGAGAATCTGAGGTCTAATGCTTAGCTTGCCCCCTTTGGTTATTTTCTTCTCAAATCCTTTGTTGCAGGTCAATAAAAGACTTTCTGAGAAAGACAAAAATCTTACCTTTGCTTTTTTCTGGATCAGGTGGAATTTTAGGGGAGCTAAGTCTCCCTTAAACGGTACATAAACAACAGGCATTGTAGGCAGGGAGCAATGACAGGAGCCTTGTAGGATTCTATCAAAGTTTGTGGGAAGAGCCAAGTGGAAGATGTCAAATAAGCAGTCTATGTTCAACCTGAAAAACACCAATGCAGGATTTTTGAGAGATTAAAGCCAGTCCCTATATCGACTTTCATTGAAATTATGTGGATCCCTGTTAGTGAAAGAAGTTGGCAATTCCTGTCACAGAGGCGGAAAATCAGGGAACAGTGAGGGCAGGGACTGACTCAGCACGTGGCAGGCTGGTTTCTTTGATCACCTAAGCTTGTATCTCTTGTACACAAACTTCATAATCATATCTATTTGATGATTTCTTATTGAAATCAAAACTGACTATGGAGCAAAATATTTCTCAGTGCCTAATGGTTAAACGTTCCTGATTTGTTATGACACATGGATGCCTACATTCAAATGTTGCTGTTTGTTCAAAGTCCATTCCCAACTGTATGTTCTTTTCCATGGGAAAGAGGGAAAAAACCATCCACAAATTGTCATATGTTTTCACAAACTCTGTGAGTTATTATATTCTTGCTGCTTTTTTTTCCCACAGGAGTAGCCTGTCTCTGATATAAAGTCAGAAAGTCTGTATTTTGGGATTGCCTCAACTGCACTCTAGGTACCTCCTACTTCATGTGCTCTTCAAAGTCACTGCAATTGTGACAAGATTGAACAAGGTTAGCAATAAACCTGACCTTCCACAGATTTGTGTTTTACTTTCTTGAATCTTCATTCCAAGAAAATTGCCTAAGCAACTCTTGGGTGAAAATTGCAAACAGAATAAGTTAGGTCTGCTTACTCCTCTATGTCAGAAGAATAAAATTTAAAAAAATCAGTTTGTCTGGGTTTTTATCTTATGGTTCAAACGACATAGCTAATATGCCTGTGGATTACTTTTGTGGGTTAAACATTTAAAAGTTGGCTTCAGATAAGTTGAGGAATAAACATGATTTTTTGGGTGGAAAAAACACTGATCAAGCTGGAGGATCAGTGCACAAAAGGTATGAGCCATAAAGAGAAGCAGAGAGAATGATGACTGATGCTATTCAATCAATAAAGCCCACGTTTGGGATGAAATAAGCCAAAATGAGTTAGAAATATTAAGGTAAGAGTGTAATTTAATTAGAATAGCATACTTGCATTCTAGAATGGAAGGAGGTCAATTTTCCTTCAAGATCTCTATAAGTTTGTGATTCTACTCTACAGTGGTTTGTTTATTTATTTTTCACCCCCTTCTTAGTGCCACTCTCCTTTTGAACAGTCACAGCTTTTACTGCTGCCTTTTATAGCATGTTCCACAAGTTAACCCTTTCAAAGCACATATTTTTTTTCACCTAGCCTCAGGATACAACAGAATCTCAAAACTACAGTGGAATTATTCAAATCAGAAAGGCTTAAAACCTCTCTAAAAAATTAGGTAAAAGAAACCTGATATTTCATTTATTAAAATAAGGAATGGGGAATGGTAATAATGATTTATATTCCTTTTCTTTCTTTCTTTCTTTCTTTCTTTCTTTCTTTCTTTCTTTC
>VXBI01000289.1:338161-349228 GCA_013397375.1 Toxostoma redivivum | reverse complement strand
CTTCCTTTCCTTCCTTTCCTTCCTTTTTCTTTCTTTCCTCAGTTTGTTAATATAAATCATGTTCTAAAATTGAATTAATTTCTGGCACTCCCCACACTCATGTATTCAACAATATCACAGACAGACAACGACAGGAGGATAAAATAATCCAGATGCCTTCAGTTTGTGAAGAAAAGTGCTTTCTTACATTTGCAACTAGCTGTATATGAATAAGATCAATTTTCTCTAAAAATAATGTCTGGAAGCTTCTTAGTTAAGGCTGGTCTTAAAATCTGAAAGCAATGACATGGGTCTTGCCAATACCTGTAAGGATGCCAGTAAGTGTCTAGTAGGGATATAATTTTTTGTTGGTATGCATTTTTGGGCAACTTTCAGGTGTGAAGACTGTTAAAGAAACATAAATGACATAAAAGTCAGCATTTTTCTTCACTTCAAATCAATATGCATATATTTTTCTAAACTTCTAGGTAACAAAATTTATTTACCTGTGTTTATTAGTATATGTTTTATGTGGGCCAGCTCATTTCTTTCTTCTAGCATTCCTCTTTGACATTAGTGTACAAAAGTAGAAAAATGAGAGTGGAGTTGAGTTGAAACTTTGTTTTTTTCTTTACAAGATGATTTATTCTGGTTTTGCTTGTTGGGCTGTTTTTTATTTTCTTTCTTGTTTGGAGGTCTCAGAACAAGTATTTGGTCTTCACTGGCTGCCTCCAGGAGGAAAGATGCTTGAGGGTCCTCGGTCAGCTTGCTGTGGCCTCCTGTGCCAGGGGGATGTTAAGGAATGCATTGCAGAGGCGCCTCCTTTGGCTGCACAGGGTAAGGTCACTTTTTGAATACACACTGGACCTGGGACTGCTTTTACTGCTGTGTTGCCTCGTGTTGTCAGAAGCCTTCTTAGCCCAGACCTTCTACTGATGTCTTCCCCATGGTAAGGTGATAATGAACTCTGCTCTGCTACAGGTCAAAAGCAATTCTATGAATCTACCTTATTTAGCATGTGATCAACATGTTACTTTGAGTATTTTGACTTATTCAACATCTATGACACAGCATACCGACGGGCAAATACCAAAATTTGCTCTGCATTGTGGTTTCTAGTACACAGAACACCTTCCATGACACTCCTGGGTCAGCAGTTGTTTATCAGCCTGTCTGGTGCTGGAAGGACTGGTGTATTTTGCTGATTTATTACAGCTGTCTGAAGCACTTTTTCTGTGTTTGTGTGCACATGTAAGAGAAGTCGGCATAGAAAGGAGAGGTGACTATAATCATCTTTTACCCATTTGTGCAGGAATGGAATATTTCCTGACAACTCCAGTTACCATCTGAATCAGGTTTATTCTTGCTGTTAGACTTTCAATATACGGTTTTATGCAGAAAACATATTGCTCTGCATTTCTAAATCAGGTTGGAGGTGTGATATAAAATTCTCTTGGGGGCATTTTAAGGTAAAAGTGTTTCCTTTTGTTGCAAGACTCAACTCACAGTGAAAAAATGGGCAATCATGCCACAGGAATAGCTGTGTTACAGAATTCCTTCATGACATTAGATTCTGCTAAACTCCAAGCCATAACTTATATCACACCTAAAGTCATTAAATGTAGAGACAAATTGCTTCACAGAGGCAAGCCCTTTGTTACTGGATTTTTTTGTCTTTCATCTTACTGTTCTCTTTGCCATATGTGGTCTGTGGAATAATATCTAGGACTGCTATTTGAAAATGTTTCAGTTGGCTTGTTTCAACCTCCATTCTCATCTATTGTAACCAAATTTCTAAAATAAATTATAGCCCTGTGGAACCACAAGTGGAGAAAACAGCAGGCTTCAGATGACATTTTGGTAGTTAAAGGGCCTATTGCTGTTGTATTACTTGGGCCGCTGATTATTCCTGTTTCTTTATTTACAACTATAAAATTGTTAGCTTTGCAAAGGAGAACCTGCCTCAGGTTGAAAAAATAATGATTCTTAGTTAAGGCTGGACCCAGAGGGAGTGAGAAATTCTCAGAGGGAACATAACCACATTTTGTGCTGTACTTCAGCGCCCCACAGATCCAATCTAGCATGCAGACAAACGGAGCTTAATACAGTGCTTAAATGTGCATATTAAACCCTTGCCAGAAGCTACAGTTATTAAATAATACCAGGAGCTCCCCCAGTCTTCTACTAAAACAGTTGGAGCTGACTGCCAGGCTCATGCTTTCTGGGCAGATTATTTCAATCCTTTGGGAAAAGGAGAGCCACTCTAAGAAGTTAATACCTCTGGGGCAGTATATTGGAAAGCTTCATTTGATCTTCTGTGACATGTATGACAGTATCTCATTTTCAAGCTGCAAAAGTCCCTTCCATGGGTTATGCCACAACCAACATGCATAAATAAAGCTCCAAGTAAGAAAGGGAGAGTGGTGGGATATTGGAATGAGTGGCAAATGTTATCTGAAGCTCTTACTTGAATCCCACTATTAAAAACATGCTGACAAAGCTCTCTGGGATAACTGTGGTACATTAGGGGCTTATTTGCTCTGTTTGGCTGAGTGGATGATAATTGCCAGCACGGGAAAGGTGTCAGGAATCACATTGTTTAAAACCTCTCTGGCCAGACTGGTAAAAGGACAGCTCACTGAAATCACAGTCCTCTCCATTGATTAACTACGTCCCACAATCCATCAGCGGGAATGGCACTAGTTTTGTAGCAGCCCTTGTATGGAAAATAAACTGTTACCACCAAGGGCCCATGAAAAAACTGTTGTATAGTCCCAGGGACTGACAAAAAAAAGATGTAAATGTAGAAAGAAGCTTCTTCCACAATCCACATCAGCCATTAGTAGTTTTATTAATTGCTGCAGGTCTCCAGGTGCTAAAGCTATGCTGGAGAATGGCTGCTGCACAATAGGTTAGTCAAATTGAGATACAGAGCCAGGCTGGGGCAATGTCTTGCTAATCCTTGACTGCTTTGGACATCTGGTCCTTCTGGAGAAGGATATTACTACACATGTTTTGTATCAGTGAAACAGAATTGCTGGACTATACTGTTGATTCCAATTACAACACTGTGTTTGAAAAAGCATTTAAAAGCATCACCTACTTCTCTGGTTGCTTCAGCTCTCTAAATCTTTCTGATACTGTTGGCTCTGAAATAGGTTGAATGGGACAATAAGAAATAGCATTTCAAAATGCTTTATTGTGCAAGGCTGTGTTGGCTTTTTTGTTTTGGTTTTCCTTGGTTGGTTTTTTTTTTTCCCCCTACTGTAGCTAATAGAGCTGTGATTCTGTTTTCTTGGCAGTACAGCAGCTGATTCGAACTGAAATGAGAAAATTGGGATGACTAGGGCAAAAGTCAACAAGCATCTGTAATCCGTGATGAAGATTTCTTATCAGTAACGAGGACTAGATACTCTTGGCCTATTCTTCACTTGGAAATACAATTCCAAGATGGACATTGCTTCTAAAGGCTGATGTTCTTTCCTAATCCTTAATCCAGGGAAAGGTTCCTGTTTCTAGGAAAGAAAGCCTTTTCCACACTGCTTTCCTGCCTTTCCTTGTGCAGTGTAGAAGATAATCTCTGTATTTAAAAGCTGGAAATTGTAGGGTATTTGCCAGCTCTTTTATGGCCTTTCGGACCTTGGGAAAACCATTTTTCCTGAGTTAATCCTTTGTGAAGTAGATACAACGGTACATCTGCTTTCCATGCTGCTTGGGTGACTTGATTGATGATTATAATGGGCTTTCTCAACTAGAACGCAAGGAAGAACTGAGTTTATTACAGTGATACCTGTTCAGGGGTCTGTGTAACCTTTTCTTCTTCCAAGGTGAAAAAAAAATATTGCTATATCATAGCCCTTCTCTGGCCAGTATTTGCACTCCGTGCTGATTTAAAATGTGCAGGCCTATCTTCATTGAAAGGAGGAGAACTTTAACCTGTTTAAGAGAAAAATCCCTCCGTAGAATGGATTTTAGAAAGTGCTAAACATCACTGGCTTTGTTCCTCACTGGGAAGTGGAGGGTTGACAGAGCTACTGGTACGAAGTGGCAAAGCTCCACTACAATCAATGGTACAAGGGAAAATTTGGTTCAACTTGGTCCAAAGCTCTCAAGGGTTGTATCGTCAAAATCAAACCAAACACAGATAAATATGTAAAAAAATATTAAAATACCTCCAGAAAGAGATATGTCTTTATTGGATAATATTATTGTACCATTATATTGCTGACATAATAACAAATCAATGAAAGAAACATTAAATATATTTTAAAATGAATAATATAGTAACATATCATGTAGCTTTAAAGTGTACTGACCTGGATATATCAAGCCTAAGAAATCATTTATTGGCTCTTGTGAGATCATTGCTTGACTCTGAAATTAGAATAATTTCATGAATGTGTGGAAACAAGAATGAGGTCACCTCCATCTTAATTAGAAAAGGATAGATCAAACATCCAAAGCATGCTTTCCTGTTTGCTGTTGAGTCACTTAGATTGGTATGATATAGTCCTGAGGCAGTATTTTATGATAGCCTACTTTGCTGCCTTATGTATTATACTTCTTTTGCCTTTCTTTCTGAAAATAATATAGGGTTAATCATGCTTACAAAACTGTTAAATTCATTCTGTTTCTATCTGAAAAATGGAATGAGATGAGCAAAACATTCAGATAAATAACATTTAATGCAGTCTTTATAAAAGCCAGAGGTCTCAATAAAATTTTAAATCCTTTTAGTAAGCTATTCTTCTAATTACTTTTTATTTCTCCTTTGCTGGAAGAGCTTTCAGGCTGTGTACAACGAACATGTGGGTCTTTATTTCACATTAATGTGTTCAGTAAAATAAAATGATACAGTTGAGTAATATGGATCACAAACTAATTTATATAAACATTGATTGTTTCAGAGCACTGCGAAACTTCTTTGTCTTGGTCTGTATGACTGCATTTCAGTAGATGTGAAATATACTTGGTTGTTATGGCCAGGTTTTTAATTTTAAAAAACTCTGATATGGAAGACATTGATTGACAATTGGTTCTGCTGTGCTCCTCTTTCCTGGAGTAATGAAATAATTGCCTCAAATGAGATACGTGGCTGCTATCTTTCCTGTTTTGTCTACCAAGTTCCTGAGTCAGTAGTCTGAAATCCAGTGATGATCCTTCAGTGACAACAGTAATGTATGAGGAATTTTTTGAGAGGAAAATAAATATATAAATACTCTGAAATAAAAAAAATAAAAGTACAAGGCTGAGTCTTTGCTCTTCGATGCCTCTTATGAACTTGTAAGACATGATGAACTTTCATGTGTCTATATCATCCTAAAATATAAATAAAATGAGGCCAAAAGCTATGGTTATAATTTTGACATTGATGTATTGATGCCAGTGTGATCAAGGTTTCTTGACAATTACTTATCAGTGGAATCTGATTGTGCTTAGATTGGCAGCTACGTCATTTGTCTTCCAAGATATGCACACATCCAATATTACATCTTTATTTAAAGACAGTAATTAGAAACCTTAATCCTAGGCCTTGAAACATGGAAGTCAATCAGAATTTTGGAACTCCTGAATTTCCAAGTAGAGTGTATTATTTTGACAAGAGGTCAATATTCCAATTTAGAAGTCTTAGCACAGCTATGATGAGAGCAACTATGCTGAAAACAACTATTTGGGCTCAAAATAATGGACAAGCTCATCTCCTTAATAACAATATGATCATTGTTTCTGCTAAGCTAGAGCCCAGTTAAACATTCAGTTAAATTTTTTACTGCTGCAGGGAAAATACACAGTATGATAGCTAAACCCTTATCATCCACAAGCAGCAATGCTTCCAGGTGAATTGCTATGAGAGGAAATCTTTCAGGTGCTAGGATAAGCTTTTCTTGAGTTCTCACCAAGCTGGATATCTGCACTTTGCAGATGGAAACACAGAAAGGAAAGAAAGGAGGCAGTAACTAAATGCTGTAAGTGGCCACGGACTGGACTGCAGAGAGATGAGGGAGATGAGGGAGAAAAAAGTTGAAACCCAGTCTGTGGAAGTGTGGATTTTGCTTTGGGTCTTTCACTTATTAGTTCCTGTGTATTATATAGAAATTGACTGGGAGGAAGATACCTGTGAAAAAAAAGGTTGCAGGTTTAGTGTTTTTTTAAAGTTTGTTTTTCATTACGTTTTTGTTGGTTTGGGTTTATTTGGAGAAGGACTGTTGTCTTGAGTGTGAGTGGACAGATCTCATGTGATTTGAATAGATTCATTTTCTGTTTCTCTCATTTAAATGGCATAAAATGGCAAGAGTCTAAGGTATAGGTAAGAAGAAAGAATGAAAGCTTTTATATATCTTTCTAGGAGCATAAATTGCCCTAAAATGGAGTCTAATATTTGATTCAGACAGGCAGTCACTTGAAATAGCAAGCTGGATTGCAGCAGTGTACTTAGAAATCTTAGAGGCTGGAGTGATGCATTTGGGGAAGTGTTGAAACATAAATCAGACAGAGAATGATTTTGAGGGAAAGGAGATCGGGACTGAGCAAACCTAAACTTGCACAAACCTGTCAAAAATGTGTTCTTATTGTCCAATGTATTATCCCCCTATGATTAATGTGAATTGGAAATACATTATCGTGTGTGATATTCATGCATGCTGCAAATCCATTAAGAGTAAGCCTTGTATGATTTATTTGTATTAATGTCATATTAAATGCTAAAAATTGAGCTGATGTTGAAGCAAAGGTGCGATCCAATAAAAACAAGGACAATTTGAGTTAAGACAGCCTTATATCAATTTTACTCGCTCCCAGGATATTAACAAGTGTAGCCCCTACACTGTGAATAACCCTACACATGGTAGTAGGTTGTTTTTCAACTGTGCAGCCAAAACAGGTAGGAGCATTTTAGTATGGCAAAGTTCTCAGAGAATTTAGCTGTCTGAAAATGCGCAATCAGAAATTAAATCATATTTCCCCCATCTTTTTGTGTTAATCAGGTATTTTTGCAGATAACCACACAAATTTGAAGTACTGGATTTTTAAAGTTGTCTTGAAACCCTTTTAAAATGTATCTTAATGACTGACCATGTAAAACCACTTGTTTATGCAACATGCACTGCATTCCTAAGGGATCAAGCCTACACTGTCATATCGAGCTTTTTTTTTTTTTTAGATAACCAGCAAAACAGGCAAAAGAGAAAGGCTGATCTGAAAACCTTGTGCAAATATTAATGAATTTGTTCTCAGAAATCCCCTGAGAAGTATTACTGTCATGTCAGGCATTATATTAAATACATATATGGGCCACACTGTATTTTTAAAGCTCCTTTTTTGTGGGATCTGACAAAATCTGTGAATAGACTACTTTTTATGTAATGATCCTTGCTCATTTCAAAAGTCACTTTTTTGTTCCCATTACAGAGAAAAATGACCTTTTTTGCTGTGAATTGTGGAAGAAGAATCAAAACTGTTGAAGGACTATATGAAAGTCTCAGCTAAAAGGGAAGCTAGAAAAGCAGGATATTAAATCAGTTGATAGCTGCACAAGGCTGTAATACAACAAAGTAAAAAGGTTTGTGTTTAAGCCAAAATGTAAAATCATTACTAAGCACTTTTGCTAAGCAGTTTAATTTATGAGGGAGAGTAACTTTACAAAGCCATACTCTGTAACTCTCAAAATATGACAGCAGTTTTAGAATGAACAAAAGAAGTACTAAACCAGTAAATCCCCAGCCCAAAATATTCTGAATCCCACAGCAACATGGCTTTAGTGTGGCATCTCTGTGATTTATAGTGAATGATTATAATCCTTTGGAATAAATTGGCACTGACTGCTGTAACATCTCAAAGCTATTCAGGCAGTACATACAAATTGAGAAGTTAAATCACAGCCTATGCCCAAGATTTCATCCAAGATATAGTTTTTTAAGTGGAGTTTCTATTTGGAGATAGGCAATTGAATTGAGAAAAAGTTCTTTTAGGACAAGATTTAGGAGCTCATTGAAAAGATTGAAGCTTTGGTGTTAATTCTAATTAAGTACAGAATCTCTCTGTGTCATCTCAGTCTTTATAAACACCTTTAAAGCAGATCTGGATATCTTTTTTTGCTGAAGTAAGAGCTCCTCACTGAAGCTTTATGGACAGGAGCTGAACCTAAATAATAGCCTTTGAGGTGTATTAGAGAGCAATGAATGTGCATAGAAATAGGGCTGAATGACATTTTATATGCCCTCAGAGGTCTTGTCCTGCCTCTGGCTGCCTGGCTGTGATGGCAGGGACTCCTGAGCTTTATCCACTGGATTTACACCAGTGTCTCAGATATCCCATGACGCACAAATGGCATCAGATGCCCGTATCTCAGCTGCTGAATACCAGCCTTGGATGAACTGCTTATTAACATGATGGAGTGCAGTCTGCAAAGAAGACATTCAAGACATAGAACTCTGGGCAAAAGGATCAGTGCAGGCAGAGCTTCAGGTGTGCTTGCTGCAAATGCTGCTCGGCAGCTGTGATTTTACTGTTCAGTATTTCTGCACCTTGTGTTACTTGTAGTGAGCTCCTAGGGACCAACAGTCACTTCATAGGGGACATGAGTTATTGTTCCATCCGTGGGGCATCCAACAGCACTATTGAAACAATGGTCTGTTTGACAGGCTTCTTCAAGTCCAGAAGCAATTTAAGCTATTTTAGTACAGTCTGGAACAAAATCTAATACAGTACACCAGAGGAAAGCAGGCCAGAGCTTGCCTTGTGCTCCAGGAGCTGAGGTGCTGGGCAGTGCAGTGCAGGGCTATGACGCTCTCTAGAAAAGAGGTCTTGGTACAGTGAATTCCTCATTTACTGAAGTCATGACCTTCCAATGGCACAAAACCACTTAATATTTGGAATATATCCAAAGGCGGGGGGCTAATAAATTATTGTAGTTTAATGGAAGTAAAGAAAAAATGTAAGTAAAAAAAGCCACAAATCTGTAAAATAACAGACTGAACCAAAATAATCTTGTGTCAAAGGAGAAACAAACAGCTCACGAATGAGTTTACATTAGCTGTAGTCATGCAGTAATCCTTCACAGTGTCCTGAGGCCACTTGAATGCTCCTTGCCCTAAAACTGATGACTAAGGCTTTCAAAATCTCTCAAGCAGTAATATATTTGTATTCCAAATTTAGGGAAAGCTTCTGCTCTCCATCTTTGTAGAGAAGCAATCGGGAGTTTGCCATTTTTGACAGAAGGCTCTTTACCTACTGCCTCTGAGGAATAGCCAAGGCCTTTGGTTACTGAATGTCACATGCTCCTGGTATGCCAGACAATAATGTGTGGGTAGCAGCTCAACCACTGTGCCCTGCACACAGGATTGGACCCTCATTGCTTCTAAGTGCAGAAGAATTCCTGAGTGGCTATTTCTGCCAGGCAGACTTGCTACTGCTCTAGTGCAAAAAGAGCTTGTCCTGGATGTAATTAACTGGCTGCTGTGGCCTCAGACAGAAGGGAACTCCTTCCCTGATTATAAACACAGTGAAAACAACTCCTTTGCAGTAGAGAGAATGCAAAACAGAGTCATGCTCTGCCAAACCACCACTGCTGTAAAGTCCAGATTGTTGCATAAATGGCAGTAAATCCTGGGCTGCTCCAACTGTCTTTGAGGCTATGCTAGTTCAGGATCTAGCTACAGACAATCCCTCCCTTTCCCACCCCTTTGGTCACTGAGCAGATCCAGGCTGAGGATTGCTATTTCGTTTGGGCACTTATGCAGTTAAAATTCTGTTTGCCTGGAAATAACAAGCAGATTTTAAATTGAATATGCTGCTTAAAATACAGAAAGCTTTCTATATGCAGGAAAGATACTGGGAAATGGAGTCTGATTTTCAGTTTGGAAAGGAACAAGTGGGCTGCCCTGCTCTGATCACATCTCTTAAACAGAAAGTGTGGGAGTGCCCACACTCCTCTCTTTTCCTCTCCCTTTTTTCTCCTTCTTCCTCTCCCTCTTCCTCTTCTGTATTGCAATTTTTTGTTTATTTTTATTATGTTATTATATTTCTGACAAGGTGTTGACTCATCTGATTCACCCACGCTGCTGGACTCTGCTTCAGGTCACAAGTAGGCTGTAGGATTTTTGGGAGCACTTCTCATACAATTGGGGCTTTTCCAAAATCATCCTGTGGCAAGTGGAAAATGAAGCTGTCATCAGTCCAGGGTCAGCTCAGCATAAGAGCAGAGGAGCTCCTTCCTCTTGCTCTATTTCCTTTTAGGTCTGTTTTTATTGCTGAAGAAAGTTTTCAAGGGTAGTGAAACCCTTATGCTGCACCTCTCAGCCCCGGATGTCAAATCTATAAAGGAAACTTCTTACATTTGTGTGTTTGGCTTGAATTTATTCCTTCAAGAAAAGACAATTATTAGCTTCTTGGTGGGAATTTCATCTACACAAATTCTCTGGTGGTCAAAGACCTTTCATGGCAAAATTTTAGTGATATAGGCATCCAGCTGATGTGAGAATATGTTGGGAGATCCAGCCTTTAACTAAAGAGCTGTTCAAAGCTGCTTTGGTCTTTCATGCTTGTATTTTATTCAAAGACCATATTGGAGTAGGATGTGTATTCACTAGTCAGACATCAATTGTGTTGCATTTATTTCCTAATTAGTAGTCCAGCTGTGTAAATAATTAATTTTTTTTTGTTTGTTTGTTTATGTTTTGCTAGTTTAATTAAGGGTGTGGGGGACTGTTCCAGGTTAAACATTTGGTTTCATTTTAATTTGCTATTGAAAAAAAATAAAATGTTTTCAAAACCTCTTGAGACTGGAATCTTAATATTCTGTTCTGAAAATCTCAAAATGAAATGTTTTGACTTTTAGAGAATATTTTTGACTGTGAAAACCTGATGAGCTTGATGTGTGTTTGTGAAAAATTTTAGTAATATTAATTTATAATTTTTTGGCAGACAATAAACAGCTGAAATGCTTTCTTTAGCTCTAATTGCTCTTTTACACTGTACAAGACATTCAAATAAATCTATTGCCCAATGCCTTCTCTGAGAAATTGTATCAAATCTATACCTGCAATGGAATGCTTTTTAAGCTTTTTCTCTCCTCCACCCTCCTTTTTTTTT
>VXBI01000289.1:255853-338113 GCA_013397375.1 Toxostoma redivivum | reverse complement strand
TTTTTTTTTTTTTTTGAGTTGAACTATTTGAAAATGCAGCTGCTAATATTTTCCAGGTTGGTACTAAAGCTGAAACAGCTGGTTAGAAACACCCTGCTTGTTTTCGTGTTCATCCCTGCACTCTGTTACACAAGGCAGCTTGAGCAGCCAGTAGCTGAAAGCCTGACCACTTGCTGAGATCCATCTTTCATTTATTTTATCTCCTTGCCCGCGTTTACGTCTGGTGACGTGGTAGGCTGAAGAAAGAAAGTTGAGAAGGTCAGTCTATTGTGTTGCCTCTGGAGCCTGTGTGTTTGCCCTTCCTGAGTCTGTTTATTCTCTGAATCATTTGACATGCTGCACGTTTTGCTCTGACCTTCAGCCTATTGCTAACTTCAGTGCCTTGCCTCAAGGCCACAGTTCTGCAATGCAAGGAGAAGACTCTGGGGTGTCTCATCCCAGATTAAAATCCCCATGACTCTAAGCTTCCATCCAGTTTAACCTCACATTTCTGAATCAAAACTGCTCAAAAAAATTTTCCATCTGAACTACAATCTGGCAAACTTAATGGTTGTCTTGCCTTATACCCCTAGCAGCATCTGATCAAACCTGAATTGGCTACATCAGTGGAAAATGTGACAAGGCACTCAGCCCTGGCTGTGGCCAGTTCCACTCAGAGCTGGACCTGGCTCTCATTGTGACAGGCACAACCCAGTGCCTCCACTGGATTGCACATGAAGTCCCAGCTGAACTGTTACCTTCATTCCCTTTTCAAATAGTCCCAAACAGCTTCGTTTCTCCTTAGAAAAATTCCAGTCACCACTCCTGGAAGTGTTCAAAAGACATGTAGATGTGGCATTTGGGGACATCAGCAAATTTGCAGATGACACCAAGCTGAGCAGTGACATTGATATACCTGATGGATGTGATGCCATTCTCAGAAACCTGGACAAACTCAAGGTGCATGTAGCACCTCTTCTCTAAGGAAAGGCTAAGAGAAGTGGGAATTTTTAGCCCTCAAAAGGCTTCAGGGTGGCCTTATTACAGCTGTCTAGAACTTGAAAGGAGCCTACCACAAAGATGAAAAAAACTTTTACAAGGATATGTAGTGATGAGGGAAAATGGCTTCAAACTGAAAGAGAGTAGATTTATATGAGGTATTAGGAAGAAATTATTTACTGTGAAAGTGATGAGGCACTGGAACAGAGAATTGGTGGATGTCCCATCACTGAAAGTGTTCTAGGTCAGGTTGGATAGGCTCTGAGCAATTTCTAATAAAAGATGTCCCTGTCCCCACAGCTGTGGGGTTGGAACTGGATTGTCTGTAGGCCCCTTCTAACCCAAACCTTTCTATGAGTCTATGATTCTGTGACATGGTTTAGTGGTGAACGTGGTGGTTTTGAGTCAATAGTTGAACTCAGTCTTAGAGGCCTTTCACAACTTTAAAGATTCTATGACTCTGTGATTTAATGACTGTACAATATTTCTGTGAGGACTGAGCTCTGTAACCAAGCTCATGTATACTGGCATAGCTTTTTAAGGTGTTATTTTTGTTGATATCTTATTCTGTGTCAGAGATCTGGAGTAGAGAAATTAATGTTGCTGGCAGATAGGTGAAAGTTAGTTCTCTACAGTCTATATCTGGATTTACTAATTTTTAGAAATTAAAATAACCTAAAATTCTATGCTAACACTATTATAGAGAGATGCTGTTTGGAGCTTTTGTTGTAAGATAACATTTTAATTTATTTTTTATTTTTTTTGAGGGAAGTCTGTGAAGCAAGCATTTACACATAAGAGGTGAAACAAAGGAAAACTCCTTTATCTGTCCCTGTTTGAAAGATGTTTATTACACCTTAGTTACACACCTTAGTCTTTTAGACTGGGTAGATTTTGTTCACTCCTGTGTTTTCCATGATTAGTAATGTGTGTTTCAACAACATCTACAGACCTATAATTACTGTGGGGGAGTTGGATCTGCTAGAGGTATTGCACAGAAAAACCCCAGAGATACACATATTCTGAAAACCATGAAAAGTGGCAATGGTTGAATGACAAACCCAGGAGCCTATTTTATGTGACCAGTTTGATATCATGACTATTGCACAGAAATACCTGTGCCTTATTATGATAGCAAAAGTGAAATAAACATATCTGAAAAGGAAAAGGAGTGTAAAGATGTTGAAACCAAAAAAATTTGTAATAGACAAATGCTACTGTCTCAGAAATCTTTCCTGTCCTAGCATGGTAGGGTATTTTATCATCTACCCATCTGTGGAAATGCAAGGAAATATTTAAAAGAAATACTTGCAAAAACATTGGTAAGAAAAATAAACAAATCATATAATCTTTTGATTTAAACCAGACTTTAACTTTGCACATCTATATAATGATTTGCTATATTTTCCTTTTATATTTACAACTAGAAACGAAGGTAAATGCCTCAGGTTTCTAGTAACTACATGGGATTTCAGACTTGCTAGAATCTAGTCATTCATAAGCCTTTCCCTTGTAAGTTTGCTTGTTCCTGTGCCATGCTCCATGCCTCTCCTCTGATGCATTGACTGCTGTGGGAATGGACCTGAGCTCATGCCATTTTTATTAGAGGGTAGAGAGGGCTCCTTCCCAGGGGTCTGGCAGGAGGAGTGCTGCGGCAGTGCCATCTGTTTCAGCTCTGCCTGCTAGAATTCTCCCCTCGCTTGATGTGCCATTGCCATCCAATCAAGACAAGGAAGTGGTTAAAGGGGCTGTCATGGAAAACACTCTCTCCAGCATGAAGAGCTGTCAGAAGCTGTAGCCTTGACTATTCTTCAGCTGCTGGTCTTGGTGTTTTTTTCCACACCTCCTTTTTGAAAGACTGCTGTCTGGCTGATCTATGAACCACTGTCTAATTACAGATCCATATGCTCAGAGAAACTGTTGTGCAACACTTTAGATTGACACTGAAAGTACAAGATAATCTCCTCTTAATTTTTTTTTTAGGCCTTTTAACAGCTTCCTGAGGTATACACAGGAACTGATTACCTCATGCAAAGGCAAATGTGAACTCCCTCCCCCATCTCCCATAAATAATGTTCCACACAACTGTAGACACTGACATATTTATCTCTTGGCCCCAAAGGCTGAGGTCTTTGGCAGCCACTAGGAGTGAAAAAATTGAAAGATGCAGAGTTCCTTTCCACCTTTTCCCCAGTTTACAAGGATTCATTTGGCTGCAGGCCACTGAGTGATGCTGAGCACGCCCTGCAGGCAATTAGTTCTTTCATATGAGTGAACTACAATTATATGGGCACACAGTAAATTCATTATTTTACTGTCTTCTCTGGGCTATAGGGGCCCCAGTTTTTGTTTAGTGTAAGTGATAGGATTAGCATTAAAGTTTAGTGTATAATTATTGTTAGCTAGTTTAGTATAGAAATGCACTATGGAAAAGTCAGCTTGTCTGAGGCAGTAGAAATATCTCAAACAGGAGACTCTCTTGGTCTCTGTAGTAGGGATAGGATTACATGGCAAAATAGGGATAGTTGTCTAGACATCCTAATAATAACCTGAATGTGAGGCTGAAAGCCTGCCTTTCCAACAGATCAATTAGTTTGATGTGTGGCAGTGGTACCACCTGCAAAATGATCAACACTGATCAGTGCTTTTTTCACAGCCCTGCATGCTAAAGAAATCACAACACAACTACTACTGGAAGGGCAGTTCCTGTGATTTCTTAATATGTTAATCACTTAATATGTCTCCAGTTGCACTTATTGCCAAACAACTTAAGGAAGATCTGTGTGATGATGTAGCATAACCTGACACGATGATGGCAGTGTGGCTGCCATAGGCTAGTTACTTTCACCAGGAAAGTGGCTTTACAATCACCAGGAACAATCAGGCAAAAAATGTAAATTTTAAAAACGCATTTTCCTTTTGAAGGATTTAAACAAAGAACGTGTCACTGATTTGACTTGCTCTATTGAAGTTTTGCACTATTTTTATTTGTAAGGTACTAGGACCTATAGAACCTCAACATTAAGCCTTTTCCCAAGATGCCAAAGGCAGAACATCTGAGGCAAAATTCACAAGTTTGCTATAGTGCATCTGATTTTCTAGAAAAGCCCCAACAATAAACCAAACAAACCCAACTCTTTTTCTACTGTCTTGGTGACCTGCCTGCAACTCTTGTTTTCAGCTTTTTACTGTTGGAACCATAAATGTAGGCTTCCTGCATCCTTTCATGGATCTGGGCAGCAGGTGGACAGGAAGTCATCAGTGAGGAGCAGGAAACAGAAGGATTAGGAAACAGCCAAGGTCTATTCAGGGGCGATGTTAGGTGTGGCTACAAGTGCTCTCCAAAGTGAGAGGAACTTTCCTCTCAGTGGGACGACATGGGCAATGCCATGGCAGTTAATGTGCTCTGCAACTGCTCTGCAATTAGGCTGAGTCTCCAGGAAATTATACACTGAAACTAGTGAAATTTTCTATAATTATCACGTTGTCAGTGGTTATCTGACAATGAGCCACATACATGTGTGACAGATACATGACATGTAAGGCAGATTAGTTTGGAATGCATGGTACTTTATGTTGGTGGAGAAATCCGAGCATGCAGGATAAGGATTTTGAGAGCTGTTGTTACAGACTTCAGGATGTTACAGGGTCTTCCTTATGAAATACAGGAAACAAATGCTAGTAATATTTTTATCTTGTGCTTAACATTGATCCACTTGCAGTAGAAACCCTCTACAGTAAAAGGTCTTGGTTCTTCTCTGCTTCTGTTTTTGTAAACAGAGTCACTTCTCTGTTGCCCTTAAGGTATTGCATCAAATGGTGTGAGTGCAGTTCTAAGTTGCTTGCCTGTTACATACTATTAAATGTCAGAGAGTTAAAAGCATTGTAGCATCATCTAGAGGCCAGACATAAACTACAGAGCATTGTTAGTCCTTCAGTTGAGTAAAGCACATAGATGGATGTTGAAAAAATAAGATTCCAAGAAGGATTTCCAAAGAACATAAATACCAAAAAATAGCTTTCCCAATGAATTCCTTATGAGCAGAGTTACAGTGCACAAATATATATACATATATAAGTAATTTTGTGCATATACATTTGCATTTTTCTCCTGCATGTGTAAATAAATAATCAAAGATGGTAGAATAATTTTTAATCTGAGTTCCATCTATTTACAAATTTGATGGAGAGATGACAAGTTAAATGAAGGGACAAGTATATATGCCCTGTTGTGCAGCTGCAATATATGACAGATTCAATTTAGGTAACAGCTACGTGACCCAAGATTCTCATTTTATTTAATAGATTAAGAATAAACTTGGTTGTTTCTACTTGCCAGTTGTAAACTTTGTCTTTTTCTGAATGTGTTTAATAGCCAGAGTACAAATGGCCTGCTTGAGAGTTTTATGAGGAATGTCTTGCCAGCAAAGTGCAGAGGTTTGAGAAATTTATGAGAAGTGTGTGCATATGTGCGAGCAGGAAGAGTGACTTCAGTCAAGACAGGTAAAGGATTCAACTTCCACTTCTATGCAGTGGGATTTGGAAGATTTTCCCAAGACTAATTAGAAATTTGTTTAAAAACAAGTTTCTAAAGCCAGCCTCTCATCATTCAAGTAGCTAAGAGTGCCTCGCAAATGTCAAGCAGCTATGTCATTTTCACGTTGTAGAATTGGAAACTGAGCACTATGCTGATTTATTCAAACTGATTTACTCAAATTGATACAGTGATCAGGCAGCATTGAAAATGAAGCTGGTTCCCCTGTGTCTTATTCCTGTGTACAGAGTGAGGCTTGCTGGCCTCTCCAAGAAGAAGGTTCATGTGGCCGACCAAATTAATTGTCCACAGATGTATATGAGACTAGAAATACAGATGCAGGAGTATTGGACTGTTGTACAGATTTACTGCCCTTTAAATCCAGTGTTTTTTTCTGAGACATAATATCTTTCTCAAATCAGAAATTCTCCTGGGAAGTCAGCAGAAACTGCAGATTGTTTCATTGCACTGGCAAGCTCCTGAGAAGATGGACTTTTCCTTTTTTCCTTTTACAGTCTGAACAAACAAAACAGGCCAGCTGAGACAGGAATCAATGAGCAGCTCCCAGATATGAGGAGCTAGGGAGGGCAGAGCCAGACCAGCTGAAAGGCTCTCCCAAGCACTTTTTGCACTTTGCAATTTTGGTGAATGTCTCTGAAAGGGTCAGTGGTAGGGGAGTTTCTTCTGCTTAAACCTCAGCAGTCACTGGGCATGTCAGTGAAGGAATAGGATTTGTGTTCTTTGGGAAGCAACAGACTATTCTCTGAAATATCCCCCTCTTTAAATGCACAACTTTCATCGAAATCAATCTCCTTAGCTAACACTCTTTCTGCATCTCCCCAAAATGCAAGATTTTGGGTTCAGATTTCACATGCAATAAACTTTTGGTTTGGACTTCTTTCCCACCAGGGATCTGTGGTTGTGACTGTATGCATGTTTGTTGAGCAGCAGAGAGTTTGTTTATACCTTTTGTGATCTTAGTTTGCCTAAAACTATCCTGACTCAAATATTCATATAAAATCTCTGAAAACACTTGAATCTCAGGAAACTGAGATTATTAAACAAATGGTTGCAGTTAAACTGTGGAGTTCAGGAGCCTGAGTTTGGGAAAGACAAAGAGCTTGTTACATATAATTACATCTATTTATACTTTAAATGACACATGGAAGTCTTCAGATATTCATGTTTAATCAGGTGTGTAAATACATTTAATTAAATAAAAACTTGCTTAGGCTTCTTCTTTAATACATAGTCTACTTTTTGTATGTGGAATAGTAGTCAGAACATTAAAAGTATAGTTTATTTTAGAGATATTTCTCCACCCATAGAGTTAATATGAGTACCTTATGAAGTAAAATTAGAATTAGAAATTAGATTCTAAAATTAGCATTTCACTGATTTTATTCCATATCTTTTTCTTTCCTTGGGACAATCCCCTGGAAAATTCCATAATTAACCCTTTGCCATTTCAAATTAGATTTTCAACTAAAAATAACAACATTAAATTAAAACAATTAAAATTATAAAGCTCATCCAATAATACATCCTAGACTAAGAATAGTAAAAGATAATACAGAGAAGCTAGGCAATTAAAAACGTATGTCCATTGGAAGTAAGATGGTAGGAAGTACAAAGAGAACTGAAATTGCTCTTGCTGTTTCACATATATGTGCATTTAAATTACTGCTTTCAAACTTATGTGAGGTCTATTGGTGTAAATTCTTTAACCCACTGTTATGAAACCTCTATGTGAAAAAAATAAGATGGTTCAATTTAATTTCTTCTTTTGTACTTCCTCTATCACTTTTCCATTGGAGATGAACTGTGATTAGATACTGGAGCAAAATTCTGGTATTTTCCTGTGATGGCAATTTGAGCCTGTTTTTATGATAGCCTTAATCCCACTGTGGTGCAATCAGCTTGACCTTTGTGGAAATTATTGATTCGTATCTTAAATTTATACTGTGACAGTTTTGAGAAGATGGATGAAGGATTTTGGTCTCAGTGTTGAGATTTCTGGGAAGAAGGATGCTGGAATGCCATTGGCAACTGGTTTTAACCACAAATTTAAGATTATAGCTTTATGTTATTTAGATGAATTATAGTTTCAGAAGTGCCTGAAGCACTGCTCAGGTTCAAAGGTTTCCTCTTGCTGGTCCCCTCTTGTGGGTTTCCTCATTAGCAGCTCCAAGAATGAGTCATTAGTGGTGTCTAAAGTTTGGTCTTAGCACCAGGCCATGATGTGACTTTTCCTCAGTCTGCACAGTCCTTTTTGATGGGGCCTAATATAATTTTTTCCTGCCACCTCAATGTGTCTTGTATCTAGCAAAGTCAATAACATCATCCTAGAGGGTGCTAGAAGGATTTCTGGCTATTTGGACTAAAAGTTTGGACTAATAATATGTTCATGTGAAAATATTTTCATTGTTTTAAAAATAAATGAGAAAAGGAAAGAAGCATGCACATGCACACACAAACACATGCACATTCATGCCCACACATGTACAAAGGAAATCATGAGGTTATACATTCTGTACCTCAGAGTCCAGCTTTTTGGACAGTACAGTACTGGGGTACACTCTTAGAAAAGAGCTGACTTCAAGTTCAGTGAATGGCAGCGGCACTGGAACTAAACTATCTTTAAGGTGTCTTCTAGCCCAAAGTATCCTATGATTCTATGAATGTGAAATCACTGAAAAAGTGCTTTTCTGTTTTAGTAATGAAACTCTAGTCAGCTGACAAATTTCCTTAGACTTTTCTCATTTTGTTTTAAATATAAATGCCAGACATTATCACTGGGTGTGAGGTAACACATTGCTGATGAGATAAAAGAAAGTACTACCAGAGACAAGGACAGCAGCCTTCCAGAATAGAATTAGTGTAAACTCTCATTCTCAGTTCCTGCTGGCTTAAATGACTATTACATTTTTATTTACCTCCTCTAATATTTTTAGCCATCTCCTTTTTTAATACTATGAAATCTTTCTTCTCTACCATCCCCTAGGGTGTTCCTCTTTGCAGAAATCACATTCCTTAGTTTTACCACTTCAAATCCTACATGAGTTTAGCTAGAATGTGACTTCCTGGAGGTGTTAATAATACTGGGAGGTCCTTGAATAGGTATGTATTTTGGTGGGGTTTTTTCTTAATATTAGTGTAAAAGGTAGTGCTGAAACCTTCTTTGGGACCTCATTACCTAACAGGCTAGAATTATAGAGCATGTAAATATATATGTTAGTTCAGAACAAAGTTTCAATGTTAAAACAATTAGATTAATATAGAACAACTATAACATTGATGTGTAGAATGGCATTGATTCAAAAATGCTGTGCCAGACCGTAGATGGTTATAAATAATATTCCCTTCTATATACATACACAGAAAAAAAAAAGTTACAATCATTGGAGTATTTGGTTAGACAGCACAGACATATGCTACTGTACTCAGGGTGTTCTGAACTCAAAGGATGCATGAAACATTTTGAGTCTTGGGAATATTTTCAGCAAAAAACAAGAAGAATTACTTCAAATTGAGAGCCTAGCATTTCTATGTTTTCATCTTATTTTCTAGACATTTTACTTTTAGAAGTCCCTGATTCCCTCTTAGTATAACTCTGCTGTCTCCATCTAAAATTACTTATGCAAGAAATTACTGTCCTGCTATCTCAAGTCCCTATGCAACAAGTTCAGTATAAATATTTCTCTTGCTGTGCTTTAAGAGCAATAAAACTTGGCTGATGAGGCTATAAGCCAATCTTTAACTAGAATACATTTTCCCTTTGGGCATGGTTGCTTAGTGGTAGCTGCTAACAAATGGTCAAAAAGATACATGCAGCTAAGTCTAAGTGAATCTGAAATTGGAAATATTTTAAATTTTTCCTGGTTCTTCCTGTCTTTTTTTTCCTCCTAGACTTTAAGTCCTTTGAAGAACATGTGAGATGTGTGTAACATACTTGAGCATTGGTAACACTCCATACTCTTCACCCTTCATAGTGGTTCTAGCAAATAGGGAGAAGAAATACAAGAGAGTGTATGTATTTGTTGTGGCTTAACCTCAGTCATCAACCAAGTACCACCACTTGTTCACTTCCCCACCAACTGGTTTGCAGAGAGATTTGGAAAGGTAAAGCTGCAAAACTTGTGGGTTGAGATAAAGACAATTTCATAGAGAAAGCAAAACAAGGAATTGATTCACTGCTTCCCATGGGCAGCAGGTGTTCCGCCACCCCAGAAGAGCAGGGCCCCATCACGCGTAATGGTTGCTGGGGAAGCCAAACACCATGACTTCAAATGGTCCCCTCTTTTTTCCTTCTTTTCCCCCACTTTACATAATAAGCATGATGTCATGTGGTCTGGAATATCCTTCTGGTCAGTTGGGGTCACCTGTCCTGGCTCGGTCTCCTCCCAACTTTCGAAGTACCACCAAGTTCCCTGCCAGTGTGGCAGTAGAAAAAGCAGAAAAGGCCTTGGCTTGGTGTAACAAAAACTACTCTATCATCATCAGTGTGTTCAGCACAAATCCAAAACAGATCCCCATAACAGCCACTGTGAAGAAAGTTAACTCTGTCCCAGCCAAAACCAGCAGAGTAAATTATTTGAATGAGTGTGATTTTGAATGGAGCCTTGCACCTGATGGAGGTGCTACTTGTGCTAAAATGTGCTTGTGATCAATATTTGTAGGTATTGTCTTAAATAATGCTGCTTTCACGCTTAAGCAGACCCTGTGTTTGGGACTGAAGGAAAAAAAGTTAGGTATTTCAAAGAAGTTTTAGATATGGGCGTTGTGTAAGGATGTGCCTTCAATTCCTTGATACCTGTTCCTGTGACTGAAGTCAACAGCGCTGTTATCCGTGAGAGCAGAAGTGGAAAGCGTTAAAGACTAATGCTGTGAAGGATCCATCATATTACTCCTAAACAGCACCTGTGAGCACGTGGTCTAACTTTTTAAATGGTACTTATAAATGAGATAAATAGATGAACTCATACTGCCTATTAAATATAAGTAATGTGTAACAAAGTAAAAAGAATCAAAATCTCAGTGTACATCCATTCCCTTATGACAAATGCTGAGTTAATAGAAAGTGAAACAGCACAGGAAAACTAGATTTTGTCTTATGGTAGAATAATATAACCTGAATAATTATACTTAAACTGTGATTTTTATAAATTTCTAAACCTGACCAATACAATGTCTTGAAATATCTAGAGGCTGAAGCAGGGGGTTGTTAACATTTAAGATAAAATACATCTATTAGAATAATTCTTCAGCTGAACATTCTAGGAAAAAAAAATAAAAGTGAAGGAAAATGGAACCAGAACTGTTAAATACATGAGTTGGCTCATGCAGTGGAAAACTATATAAAAACAGGGTCCTATTCTTATTGCTACATATCATTCCAAACATATGCTTTTTACATTTCTGAGTTTTGTGTAATAAAATATTAATGGGGCAATGAAGTGACTCCTTGGAAAGGGAGGACGTTCCATATGAGAACTAACTTTAAAATGCTGTGAGACCTTGGGGGCAGTTTTGCCCTTGACTTCACATGAGTAGTAGGTCATGGACAAAGCCTTTCCAATAGCTGCTGAGTTCAGGAATCTCTTTTGTGTGAAACAATCTACAAGATCATGAATTTCCACTAGAAAAATGAAGAACAAGGTCTGCTAAAGCTTATACGTATCAAGAGAGGTATAGGCTTTTATGCTTCTGGATATTGTGAAAATGTATATTATTGTAATTTTTGTCTTAGTACTACACCCTCTTGACCCAGTTTATTCCAGTCATGGATTTGGAAGTAGCTTCCAAATATTGGTGTTCTCTATGCAATTGCTAGAGTTTAATGAAGGTTCACCATGAAGAATGCCAGCAAGCTTCGAGCTGTATCAGCATTCTTTGACCAAAGCCTCCAGCTCCACATGAACATTCTTTCTGATAAAATAAAAATAGCCCATTCCTCTGGAATGTCATGCTTCTACCTGGGGATTAAAGGTCTCTCTTTTTATTTTAGAGTAATTTAAATAACTTTATTGAGATCTGCTTAATCAAAAGATGGTACTAAATGCTCAGGTTTTACTGGTTGCATCCTGCTCTGCCTTGTCTCTACTGCAGAAGAAAAAAAAAGTCAAAAGGTTCTCCCATGGGAAATCAGATGAAAATTAACAGGATTGAACCATTAGAGCAGATTATATAAATTTACAATCTTTTAGAATTCCTAATATGTTCCTAAAAGATAAAAAGTCTATGGAGATGGCTGTAGTTCTAGTCAGTTGATCATAATTGCCTTGTTATCATAATACTCCCTATAGGGCCCTACAGTAGTTGTAACCTGCACTTTCTTTAGCACAAAACCTGCATCCTTCCAAGGGTGCCTTCTATGCAGAGCTGCCACTGTATCTCATCCTTCATCTCAGTGCATTTTGAGAGAATGCTCCCAGACCTGCCATATAATGCAAAAAACTTTGAAGTCTGAAAATACCATTACCAAACTTTTAAATAGGAAAAGATATTCAGTATTCTTAAATACTTGAATTATATGTTCTCATTATAGAAAGTAGGTATATGAATTGTACTTAACTGAGTGATTATTGTTTTAAAGAGATTATTCCTTCAGTAATGGCACCTTAAAAGTAATTTCTTAGGCTGGTTTTAACAACACTAGGTATAAATAGTAATCTAATTATACTTAGGAGAGATTTATAGCTCTGATTACTCTCCCTTTAAAATTTCAAAGGGACTGACATGAGTAATCAACATATCCCATACTGTGAATTCATCTTGCTATTGTAAAAAACACCTGCCAATTATTGTCTGCAGAATGATATGCAATGCTGCACACATTTTTTCAGGAATTAGTGATACATGTGCATAATGTATGCATTTTTTTCAATGCCAAGGCATAAAAAGAATGCTCCCTGATAGAGGAGCTTAGATTTCCAGTCCTATGGTTGTTTCTTTAATATTGTTTCTTCTGATATTTATTTTTGGTTCTTTCTGTATTTTCCAGCCAACTTATTATGCAGGGCATGGTGCCCCTATATGAATTATGCAACACAGAGACAAATGACACTAAAAGCACATTACTGAAGTTTCAAAGACAAGTATACTTATTTGGAAACACCAAATCTAAAGATGCTGCTCTAGGTACATGATGATGGTCTTTATTTACTTCTTGCATAGAATTCTAGTCATATTGATTACACTTCCACTGAATAAACCAGGGCAAGTATATGGGTTTCAGTGTGGGATTACAGTTCTCCATACACAATACTCTTGTTACATTTTTTTATTCAAGCCTGAGAACATCTGCACAGTCAATGCATGAACACAAGCTGGGAACCCAAATCATTTCCTAATAGATTGTGTCGATGCAGCCAGCCTGTTTGTTGGGTGAGAAGCAGAATTCATCTATGCATATCTGGACTATGCTGTCGCTTGCTCTCAGCCAAAGAACAGTCTTATTCATTCAGTAGCACAGGCACAGGTGCACACATTATTTTAGGGGATTAAAGAAGATGGCTACAGTGAAATGTGTTTGTTCATAGTATTCTGCTCCTCCTCCTCCTCTGCATTTGCTGCAAGAGTAGAAAGAAAATGGCTAGAAAAAACCCAAAAAACAAAAGAGTCAACTTCAGGAAAGGAGAAATCCAGGAAAAAAAAAAAAAACCAACAAAATAGAGTAGAGTGTTAGTTCAGAACTGATGTATCCTGATTCTTGATTAAGACAATCTGCAAAATTTATGTTTATGTCTTAATGCATCTGCATGCAAGGCTTGTGTTAGACAACTATAGCCTTGATTCTAGTCTTTCCTTTTCCCTACGTGTTTGACTTTGCAAATTTAGCAAAAGACTGTTCATCATGTACGTGTATAATGTCTCCTTGTTTTGAATATTGGACTAATTGTCTTTTAGAGTGGTAAATCACAATGGTTTAGGCAAAGTGCTCATATTTCTGCTGCTTGTGTTTCAGATTAACTGAAAGTTGTTCTCCTGTGTGAATGATCATGGCAAGGTGACCATAAGGTATGTTGATAATATCATTTGTAATACTCAGACAAAGTGGCATGCTGTGCCTGACTTCTGCCTACACACATTCTCTGCTGGGCACAAACCTTTCTGCCACTCCCTTTGCAGCTTGATGCCTTTCTTTCTGCTAAACTCTTACTGTCATGTCTCCATTTCCTTGCCAGTCATCTTCTCCAGTCTCCATCTCTATTACCTCATAAGAGTAATTTCCTCCCTGTTTTGCTTCCCAACATTCTCCCAGTTTGTAATATACTTGCCTAGACATGTCTTTACGCCTCTTTTTCTTATGCCCCACTCCCCTGGTTTTGCTATTCAGTTTTTCCTCTTATCCTTCCTGCATTGAAATGAGATGATTTCCTGCCATATGCTGCTAGCAGGGGGATTACTGGGAAGGGTGGAGAGACAGGTTCTTGGTCACAGTTTCAGCCGTTACAGCAAAATTCTGGCTCTGCCAGCCACAGCAGCCTTCGGCTGGAGTGTATCCGTTCTGGTTGAACACGTGCAGCCTGGTGAGCCTGGGGATCTCTGAGGGAATGGAATATTCTCAGTCATCCTCGGGGAGAGCTACATGTGCAGCCTAGGAAGGTACTAGGAACAGTGGGACCCTCAAGTACATTTAATGCAGAGGAGATCTTCAGGGACTTTTAGCTGAGAGATTCTAAATTTTTAATGACCCTGTGTACACTGCATTCTTTTTCCTCCCTCCATCCCCAGGCTTGTATCTTTGTTGAAGCAACAAGAGTGAGTGCAGACCTTTAAAAAAAAAAAAACAACATGAAAACCCCCAACACAAATGTGCTCCAGGTTTTTTTTTAAATATTGCAAATACTTTTCTTCATTGCTGGAAGCAGCTAAATATTTTTAGGGTAAGTTCCCATTCCCTCCTTCCTGTGAGTAATGCAGGCTAGTATTTGCTGTGTTCCATTTGGGGAAAACTTACTTTCCTGGCCTCCTCAGACCATCTCATAAACTTTTAAAGGGATTTAATTAAGTAACTTTGTTCTCATAATAAAATTACCTAACTTCCTTCATGTCTTCCCATCTAACTTCAGTGTGCTCTCAGGTTTCTTGTGTGCTGCCACTCTCTGGGCTGTGTGGTCATGAGTAGAGGTGATATATTGGTATGATTAAGTGAAATGTGCATAGTTGATTAGCTTTTCATTGGGCAGCCACCCAGAGCACTGAAACTGTAGAGTGGGAATGCAATACTGAGGAAAACTCTGTCTAGATATTCCAAAATGGAGAAAAGGAGCTGCCAAGTGTAAATTAAAACCATTTGGTCTGAATACTGAGGATAATTGTCTCCTTCATTCACCAGGTTCAGATATAGTCTGCATTGCTTGGATGTTTATTTTGTATCATATTCTGGTTCCACCATTAAGCTTCTATGTGCAAGCCTCATCAGACATGCCTGTTGAATAGTCTTACCCTTGTGGAATAAATCTTCAAATCAATAGCTCTTCATATATAACTATAATCATATAAAGATCTGTTTTTCTCTTTAAGTCAGTTTTATACTGCTGTCACTTTGCTGCTACATGAGGATGTAAATGAGACACAAAATTTGCCAACTGCCCTTTCAGCCAGAGAACCCTCTTCACGTCTACCCTTTCACCTCTCTAAACCTGCTCTGCTTTGGGAGAAAAGGGTGGGAAGAATACCAGCATTCCTAGACAGCAGCCATCCTACACACTTCAGCCCTTTATACTGCTGAGGTTCAGTGGAGGGAAATCTTTGTTAAATGTTGTCAAAACTAAATTTCAGATGTCAAGGATGCTGCATTCATACATGCAAGAATGTGCATGATCACAGGCTTGTACATGTACAGGCACACACATGTAGGAAGATACATATATGCTCACACAGAACCGTATGTGAGTGCACACATACACACATGATCAAAGACTCAGAGAAACTGCCTGTCAGCCAGTTT
Source organism: Toxostoma redivivum (assembly GCA_013397375.1). Classification (NCBI taxonomy): domain Eukaryota; kingdom Metazoa; phylum Chordata; class Aves; order Passeriformes; family Mimidae; genus Toxostoma; species Toxostoma redivivum. The sequence goes on along the minus strand of VXBI01000289.1, from coordinate 322,646 downwards.
CTATCTTATGTCTTCTAAGATTAGCAGAGAAGCTCTTCTACAACTCTGCTGACAAAAGATGCAGAGGACCACTCTGTTCTACACTTAGAGACACAACATCAAAAAGAGACCATAAGATCTTCTTTATCCCAAATTTTAAGGAAGGATCTTATGATATTCTCACCCTTTTATCTCTAGCCTTTTTTAAAAATTATTTTTGGCACCTTATTTTTGGAAAATTTTTCCTAATATTTATTTTGTATCTTCAGAACTGAAATGTAAACCTATTATTTCTGTCCTAGCCATGGTGGATAAAGAGAACAGATGGTTCTTCGTGGCAATCTTTTCCATATTTTAAGACAATCATGTTCTTCATGAGGCCCTCTCTTCTCCAGACTAAAGAATCACATTCTTTTTTTATGGTACTTGTTCTCCTGTAGACACCCAGGGGCTGCTGCCTTCCTAGAAGACTGCTCCAAAAACTGACACAAAGCCCAGGAAAAGGAAAAATTAGAGGATTCCTTATATAAAAGGATATGCTTCTTATAAAGCTACTATTATTACCTCTTTAATGGTGTATTTTTTTTTTCAAGCAGCCTGACTTAGTTTACTCATATGCAGCTTGACATCCCTCAGACCCTTTCCTGCACAGCTTCTGATCAGCTGGATTTCCCCCTACTAAATTTATAGAGTTATTAATTTTGACTTAAGTGCAGGAATCTGTATTACTCCTTTCCAACCTCATCTGTTTATCAGAGTATTGCTCCAATGGACAAGGATCTGTTCCATTATAGTCTTACACTGTCAGAAGTGCCTGCCACCCACCCTGTTTGATGCTGTTTTCAAAGGCCACAAAGGTTTTCTTTACTCTGTTTGTTAATGAAACTATAAAATACCATGGAATTTGGGAGGTCGTGTTAAAAAAATATGTGCTGTTTAATTGTGAATGCTTATACCAACATTTTAAAAGCAATTTTCAGCCAACTGTGCACCCATCTCAGACTAATTTGAGTTGTATTTCCTAGCACACTTTCAAGAGCCTCCCTCAATGGAGATATTCAAGAACTTTCTGGATGCAATCCTGTGCCGTGTGCTCTAGGATGACCCTGCTTGAGCAGAGAGGTTGAAACAGATGACCCACTATGGTCCCTTCCATCCTTGCACATTATGCAATTTTGAGATTCTGTGTGTGCTAAAAACAGTCCAAAATTCACATCAGTAGAGGGGGAGAGAATGAATATTCTGCGCAGGCTTAATGTCTCCTTTATTCTCTTTGAATTAACAACTGAAAAACTTAAGATACAGGGGCCTATGAAAGTACAAAATGTAATAAGTGTGTTGCAGAAGATTGTTATTTATTCTACCTGAGTCTTGGGTTTTACTAGTTTTTTTCATTGAAGTTCATTCCTGAATTATCTTTTTTGTAATAAACATTCTTCTATGCTGATATTAATGGTTGCAGATCAGGTGACAATGAAACTTCTTTGGATTCAATTTCTTGTGCAGGTATAAATGAGAAAAGAATATGACAGATTGCTTTTCTATTTTAAAGCACTTACATTTGGTTCTAGGGTTATGAAATGTAGACTTTTTGCACTTACATATACAAGTATCACCTGAAATTTCATGCTATAGATAACAGAAACCTCTTGTTTGTATTTCAGCCTCATTTGCTGCCAATTGGAAAGCCTGGTTCAGCAAACTGAGACCTTGATTTGGTGAAGTACCTTAATTTGTGCATCGTTTGTGAATAGGCCAATCTTCTCCAGTTTGGTTATTTGTATTTTTAAAGGATGTTATGTATGTGTTCCTTCATGTGCCTTGATGAAGAACCTTTGTTCTTTTCAAATGAGGGAAGATGGGATTGAAATAAGCCATCTTGTTTATAAAGTGGACATTTGACTGTAGAAATATTCCATACTTTTTATGGCTTTTATTTATGTCTCCATGGACAAAAATCCAGTTCCTTTTGATGAAATGAGCTCTGGAGATTAATGATGGGATAGTTCTAATTCTTTTGTTTTCTGATCCTCAAATTCTTTGAGTTGGTGCATAGTCCTTTCTTGGTTTGTTCTAAGGAGGCGTAATCTCTAGTGGGGAGGGTTAGTTTTCACATACTTTACTGTATGCCCTCATTTTGTAACTTACTGTATTCTGAGCCCATCACATGGCTGGGGGAATGGTATGTTTACATTTGTTGGCTCCTGGGACTGAATTTCAGTGTGACTCAGAAATGCTATGTCTGCAGACTTTGAGTCATGGACAAGGGTTTTTTTTTTATGTCTGGCATGATGTTAAATTCCATTCTTGACTGGTGGCTCAGTGTTTTTGGAGAGGTAGAGATCCAGCAGAGAACAGAAATTTTAAATGAGCTAAAGATTTGGGATGCAAGGACTAGGAGTTTACTTCCTGCTATTTGTAAGGTTAATGTGTGCATGTAGATGATGTCATTATTTTAAATCTCATTGGCTGTATTCTCTCATTCCATGGAAGCACTAATAAACTGGTGGGATTTTCAGATGCTGAGCTTTCTTTCTCAGAGCTCTGAATTCATAGAACAGTTTGAGTTAAAAGGGACATTTAAAGACCACCTAGTCCAAACCCCCTGCAATGAACAGGGATGTCTTCAACTGGATCAGGTTACTCAGAGCCCCATCCAACCTGGCCTTGAAAGTTCTCAGGGATGGACACCTACTACCTCTCTGGGCAACATTTCCAGTGTTTCACCACCCTTACCATAAAAATATTCTTCCTTTTATCCAGTCTAAATCTACCCTCTTTTGATTTAAAACCATTTCCCTTTGTCGTGTTGCAACAAGCCCTGAAGACAAACTGAAAGGTTTGCTCCAGGTGCATATCAGATGCAGTACAACCCCAAGTGGAATCCAGCCAGGGAACAGTCCTTTTGGAAGTGTTGAACAATGTATATGGAAGAGTCATTTGTTTCATGAGATGGGTTCAAGTCTGAAATAAAACACTTGAACTGCATATGGGGTAGAGGAGTCAGCAGTGACTGCCTCGACTATCTACTCTTTCATACCCCTTGCTAACATAGATATAACTGATTGACTGAAGCTTTCTTGCTCTTAGAAGCTTTTCTTTTGTTGATTAAATAATGATCTTGTCCTGATACCACTAAGAACCAATAAGCTTCTAGTAGCCACTGTGTTCTCTTAACTAATAGCCAAGGGCAACATGCTTTAGAAAGTTCAGGTGATATGAGACTGCTCACATGTATGTAAAATGCTTCCATCTAGGATCATGCAAGCCATAATATGTGAGTTAGCTTTAGCCACTCTCTGTTAAATCTATTAAACTTTTAGGTGCTCAAATCAACTTTGTCAAGTCTATTTCACAGACTCTTCTTTAATCTTGTATTCTTGTCATTCTCTTTGGTCTCACTTGATTGATCTCTTTGAGGATTCTTCTTGAAGTTCTTAAATAGTTAATTATTCATGGGGTCAGACAGGTTTCTTCAAACGTGGGAGATCCCACTTCCAGAACTGGGAATACATGCAAGCATTTTTAAGGCCTGCAGTGGTGGTCTTTTTTGTGCTGGAAATTAAACCCCATTTTATAAGAAATTGCAATAGATACTTTTTTCTGTTTTAATCACAAAAGATTAGAATGGTATGCTTTCTACATATGAGTTATAATTAAGAAGATGTTACATGTCTGGACTAGGTATTATAAAGGACAGAACTGGAGCTTATAAATTTGTGATAAGACTCAAACTGTGTTGGGGCTTAGGCAGGAGGATGTGTATCTAAAGTAGAACACTCATACAGCTTTCAAAGAAGAAGGAACTGGCTGCCCTACTTATGACCCTTCCCTGTTGGCTGGGTGAGAAGGAAAAGTAACTTATAAAGTCTACCTTTCTTACTTCAAAGGAGAAAGGAACTGGGAAAAAGACAGAAGAAGGAAAAAGAAACACAGGGATTAAAGGAAGCACCCAAATATATTCAAAGTGCTGATCCTTGCCTTCAGGAACTTGTTTTACTGCCTTGGTTAGCTGAATCATGAGGTTGTTTTTATATGCTCCCCCAAGATATTCAAGCTCTTAAAAATTCTTGGAAAAATTCCAGTTATTCTCCAGAAATATTTTCCATTCTGCCTCTAGGATTTCAGCATAGGATTTGCTGTCAGATTTTTAGGGTCTGATTCACTACAAATTTTCACATCTCTTTTGTGGGACACTTTGAGAATTTGCTGAGAGAGAGAGAGAGAGAGAGAGAGAGAGAGAGAAAGAGAGAGAGAGAAAGGGAGAATAATGTAGGGTAGCATCAGCAGACAGAAATTTTCCCACTTTGATTAGAGAAGTGATGGAGAGGGAAATTTTCATAAGAAATAATTTCTCTAATGACTTTATGTATTGACTTCTACTGCTCAATACCTGTACAAGTCTTCACTGCAGAGTGAGTGTGCAGTGCTTTAATTGCCTTGTTAAAGAAGAGAGGAATCTCTCCATAGCAGAGAACCATGAAGTCTTGCAGGCATCTCATACTGTACTAAAGCTATTGGATACCTTAGTCTGTAATTATTTTCCTTTCCTGCCTGAAGACTTATTAATACCTTTTGCTTGGATAACTCAATCACTCCACACCTTAAACCTCATATAAAGTTCTGACATGAATAATCTGAACTTGAGTCAAATATCTGCCTGGTAATGCCACCAGTCTCATTCTCAAGGGTCTTAGCTCTAACTCTAACTGTCCTGTCACTGTTCAAAGGAGGATCATATGGGTTTTTTCCCCACTTGCTCTTGCCTCACTTAAAACTCATTCCTTATAATTCTATTTGAATTCTTGACTCATTGAGAGAGGCACCTCATATTTTCAGCACTTTACTATATTTCCCAAAATAGTTGAGCAAAAGAAACCCAGAAGTATTCATGAAAATAAAAATAAAGCCAAAGTAGCTGTCTATGTGACTCCAGCCTATTGAATTTTATAAATAGTGACAGAAATATATAATAACACTTAACTAAATGTTTGTACCTGTGGTTCTGTGTTGAATGCTGGTTTGGCAGGATTTTCTTTTTTTTCTTTTTTCTTTTTGTTTTATTTTGTTTTGTTTTGTTTAGGGTTTTGTTTTTCTTTTTCTGTATAACTGTGTAGGGTTTTTTCTTTCCCAATTACTGCTTTTTGGAGGAACGATACTCTGTATACGAAGCCCACAGATAAACATGGTGAACTGGGATTGAAAGGGGTGTATTTGCTCAAGGAATCCATGTGCCCAAGCATATTAATTATTCTTTCCTATGTGAAAATGTGTCTCTGCATGTAAAACCTAAGTAACAATGAAAAAGTGAAGAAGGGGTGTCTGGGATTTTACATTACAATGTAGGCTCATTCTCCGAGGACATTAAAATATGCATCAGCTTGAGGCAAAACATTCATTTATCTTCGTTGTTGCTTCTGTTTCTAGAGTCTTGTATAGCTACCAGGTGAAGTACCCAAGAGTTTACTTTGATGTGCACGGAAAAAAATTTAAGAAGTTATGTCACACATTTAATCATCACTGTCCTTAATAGACAAGGGATGGTGTGTTGTTTATTTTACAAGAGAAGTTACACAGATCTTTCTCCACACATTGTTCCCATGTTCACACCTACACAAAATCTGCTGTCTTGCTTTGACTGGGAAATGTCAATTATCCAGTGGTTTAGGGCTGGCTGCCCATTTGAGTTGTTGGTAAATTACAGTCCTCTAAGATGATACCAGCAAAAAGCCTTGCCAAACCCCATCACAAACCACACACCTCATCACACTGAACATGCTGAAATTAGGGGATAGGTGAGGGGTCACTGTGGAAGTTGACCAACATTCATCCCATTTCTACAGTTAAAAAAAACAAGAAATTGCTCAGTCTATCCACTACGGTTTGAGTTACCTGATTTTTCCCCACTTGGCACAGAGTCAGGTTGTTATAGATACCTTTAAGGTCTTGTGTAATATTTGATATTTCTGTCTGGATGTCCTAAACACCTTAGGATGTCTTAAACACCCTAGACACTATATGCCACGTGTGGACTACTGAGGTCATCAGAGTTCAGATTACTGAAAAGATGAGAAATAATTTGTTTAATGCATTATAGGATGTATGATATATATCAGTAAATAAGCTCTATAGACAGTCAAAATCTTCTGGGATTCAGCATGGTTTTTAGGCAGCTCCAGATGGAAGTAAGCAGACACATCAGGTGCCACCTGAGGTGTCCTTGAGTCTGAAATTTTCCCATAGGTTTGAATGTTCAGATCTACAAAAATCCCTCCCTCCCCACCCCCCAACATATACATGTTTTGTGAATTTGCAGTGGGATGCCCTTGGGCATCTAAAATGACATCATGTTTAGGTGGGTGGATCTCAGTGCACAGCTTAACCTCAGGAGAACTCAGGTGCCTGAACTGGGAATTGCCCAGAAGATCCCAATTGCGGCTGTGTAGTTCAAAGGATGACACAGTGGGAGTATTACATCATGCCCCTGAGATGCCCTCTATCTCTGCACCCTCAAGGAAGTGCTCTGTCTTCCTGGATTTCTAAACAACTGTTCTGATAAGGACACAGGGAGCAGCTTGTCTCTGGTTCCCCGCTCACCTCAGAGATCAGTGTCATGGAATATTTTTCCAAAGCTGTGAGATCCTTCTCGTGGACCAGAGGAACATTCCTCTGTCTCTCTCCTCACTGCCCTGTTCAACTGCAGACCACTCTTTATCTTCCCACTCCATTCAGCTTCCTGGACTCCTGCCCCAAAACATTTCCCCCTGGACTCTTTACCAGTTGAAGTCAGAAGAAGGTCAGCTCACAGTGTAAATGTTTACACAATAAACTTTGCTCTTTCTATACTTGAAGATAACTCTCCATGTTTTTAACCTCCCAGTGAACCTCATGATAGTGGTAGGAAGTCTGTTTTCTCTGTGAGCCCTAGAAAAAAAAGAAGAGGAATATGTAGGTCAGGCCATTTTAGAGAGCCTGTGAGCTGAAGCAAACCACTACCTCAGGCATCAGTGTCAGACAGACTATTTTCCAACTCTCCTGTCCTAGGAAATCTGATAGTTTGTGTCTTGAGGTTTGTGGTGTTTGATGCCTTTGTTTAAATTCCTCCTCCTGGAGTCCTGTGATGTTGTTTTTCATTGAAAAATAAATTAACTTCCTAACCTTTACTGTAGTATAGGAAAACTGGAAAACATGAAACTCAGATGTTCAAGGTTTCAAAAGGAGATTGAAGATACAAGATAGTTGTTAAGATTTTGTGAAGGGCAGAGAAGACATGGAGAAGACTGAGTCAAAATTTTTGAAACTGGCAAGGTGTATATTTTCTCCACACTTTTTTTTCCACTAAGCCCATACAACTTCTCTCTTATTTTTTTTAATAGAAATACTCATTAAATATGTTTATGTTCCATTTTCTGGACTTTTGTTTTCCTGTCTCTGAAACTGTCCTGCTTTTGTTTTGTTTTTGGTTTTGTTTTTTTCTTCTGTTTTGTTTTTGCCTTGAACATCATAGCAAAAGAAAAGAATATATTCAAGGTGAGATTTGAAAACAGATAATGTGTAAGTGCTGTTGGTGTTGACAGGAAGTCTCATATGTGAAGGGCAGCATAAGATAAAACTTGTTTTTACAGTTTCCAAACAAGTGGCTGATAGAGCTGGTATCTCATACTTAAGGGAAGTAGAAGTTGACACAATTTTAAAACAAAGATGAGGGATCTGGGGCTAAGGATTGAAGGCTACAGTTAGGCACACTGAGATTCAGTGTAGCTGTTTACTGACTTGGTAATGTGAGAAGGAAAGCTCGAGAAGCAAAAAAAGAGGAGTCAGGCTCTCCCCAGAAAACAAATCTAAGTTAACAGCAATGAAAAGTTACTGCAAGGACAAAAGAGCATCTGGAGGCACACTTGTGAGCAGCTACCCTGGCAAGGGGCTCTGGGTGGTTGGGAGAGGGCTCAGGGAAAACAGGGCGTGCAGGAGGGACTCCCTGTTTGTGCACTGAGCTCGTTCTGCAAAGGTACACTCATGGAAGTCTCTGTTCTGTTGACTGTGTAGATAAAATCAGGGTTTGTGCTTCCACGTCTGCCCTTCCAGCACTTCCCTTGAACACTATAGACACAGGTGAAACAAAGAAGCCCATGCATGTGTGTATTTGCTTATGGGTAAATCTATTTTGAGTTATCATGGGTAAGCAGGATGTCCAAGTTAGTTTTCTGTGATTTATGGTGGGATTTTTGCATAAAAAGAACTTCTATTTTTGTAAAGTATTATACATTTCCTTTAGGGAAGGCTAAATCAGCCATATTAATTCAGCTAAATTCAGATTTTTGTGATAAATGATGGAAATATATTTTAAATAGTCATAGAAAATATATCCAACAGTCTTGTGATAGTTAAATGGACAAATAAAAAAGCTTTAGTTGAAGCTGAATAAAATTCAATCCATCATAACAAGGTAATATAGTGGCAAACAAGGAAAACAAATGTGCTTATTTTGAGAAGTTGCTATAAATCACCAGTAGAGCTAGAAATATTTCTCTGAAGAGGTTACTGAAAGAAGTTAGGTTGAATGGAAACATATGCCAAACAGGTTGAAGCAAATCAAAGGCTTTAAACAAAAAAGAAGGAACTGTAGTAAAGCCACAGGGGATTGCAGCCCTACTCTACTCTCAGTGGTTTCTTAGACCCTATGGTTTTATACTAAATCATCTCTTCTCTACGTGGAAATGTAAAACATAAAAGAAAATGTGAAGCTTCTGATTGTGAGAACATGACAGCTCAGCTGCATGAATATGAAAGCTTGGGACAGTTGGAAACATCAGTGTAAAACTGCAACATATTTGTTAACTGCTAATAAAAAAAAAAAAAAGCCTATTTTTGTTGTTATCCAGTTCCAGTTTGTCTCATTACATGTATAAACATGTCTAGTTGTCAGAAAGTTGATTCACTGGCATGTATGAAATTTTCCTGAAGGTAACTTTCCTCCCCTCTCCCCCCTTTTGTCCAGCTAAACACCTCAATGAGACGAAAACGGAGCTTGTTTACTGGAGCTTTTGCTCTTTGCACTGATCTCCAAAATACAGTTTTACCACAGTTATATTTTTAGTATCCTCTGTGTCGCAACAGCAGGCAGCAATGACACGCTCATGTTACGAATCTGCAGTGGTTTGTCGTTTCTTCAGCTACACACTTTGGCAAAAACCTATCTGTGGTGTTTACAAGAACTGCAGCAGCACCAGGGATTTGGGCTCACAAACTAGAGGCATATAGAGTTTCTTAGGCCAGATGGAATTTAATTTTAAATAATGAACAAAAATATTTGGTGTTTTTAATGCTTTGAATGAGGCAGAGTGTGTTTGGAAGAAGCTTGCATCAGCTTAAAAGAATCACTTCTTCAGTCTTCTTTATACCATTTGGCTATGGCATATCAGAAATCCAGCATCCTATACCAAGTTATACATGGAAAGCAGAGCTGGAACACTAAAAATCAAGGTGGTGCCAAAATGCAATGCTAGTCCCTGGCAGCACTGCGAGCTCCTCATGCTCTGTTCTCATTGGAATTTCCCTTTGCTCCCAGGTGGCCCTGTGCTGGAATCCTGTGGTGGATATTATGAGTTCACTAGCAGAGATGCTAGGGGAATGTAGTTGTATAACACAAGGGCAGTGGGTTATAGTAATCCTGGGCTGCAGAAGTGCCCTAATATTGTTTTATTCTAATTCTTTTTGTTTGTAACTGGAGTTGCAAGGCCCTGGTCCTGGAGTATGTCAAAACCTGTCAGAAAAGGAAGCTTAACTACTCTTTCATCTGTGGGCACCAGGTATCTTTCTTAGAAGCACTCTAGAATAAGTTCTCTAGAAGAAATTTAGAATAAACTGACCTTGGAAGTACAAGTAAGATCCATTTCTCCTGCTTCTATCCCTTAGTCTCTCTAAGAAAAAGGTATAAAGGAATGTTGACAGATCTCTATGGCTTTCCTGGCTGTATTCGGATGCAATATATCAAAATTTATCATTTGGCTGTCCCATTATTGGACACATGACCAGTTGAAAGGTATTGGTTTATACAGTGGGAGAGTTCATGCATATGGAGTCATGCAGAGGGGCTCCTTGAATCTACTATCAACACAAACCATGGGGGATGAGTGAGATTGATGCCTTTCCCAAGATGTGACATATCCATATACTCCTGCTACCTATCTGTCCATAGCCTTGACACAAAACAGCAAATGCCTGCCTTTTTATCACTGTGACAGACAGTGGACACTGTGGCAGAGTGGACACAGGGCTGTTGAGAGATGGAGTGCCAGGCCATGTGTCAAAGACTAGTTGCATAATTTTGGCATGCAGGATTTGGCCTTTATGTTAAGTACTCCCACTGTAAAATGTAGTGGGGAACTGCAAGATTTAGAAACAGGAGGTTTCTATGTGAAGCCTAAAACTGGAAGTTAAATGAGTGGAAAACATCAAGTTCTAGAACCCAGGAGCTAGAACAACACGAGAGAAACTGTTTCTTAATGTTGTTTCTGAAGTAAATATTTATTCCAAATTGCAGCCCAGTCTCTTGGTACTGACTTTTTGTCAGGTATGGATGGTTGATAGTTGTATAAATCCTAAAACTAATAAATATCTTAATGTGGCAATCTGCAAGATAACTGTTTATTAGAGTTGAAATGGAAAATTTATCCTGCTAAGCTTTTCAAACCTCAGAAGTTTTCTTGATGCACTTTGAAATGATAAATTACTCTGTATGCTAGGAAAAAAAAAGCAGTGTCTGGGATGCTGCCTCAGTTATAAGCTCCCTCCCACTCTGAATGAGTCAGAGCTGCCATTTTCAATGGGATGCTCCAGATAGCTTCTCTGAGCAGTGTGTGAATGTCTGCTCTCATTGTGTACAATGATCTCCTTTACTTTAAAAAGATGCTTTGTACATAACTGAAAAGGTGTGGTCCGTTCTCACAGAAAGTTTTGGTTATGATGAATAGAAATTAGCCTCACAAAAAGTAATAAAGGAAAATAAAACCAAACCCACTAGAAACTGTTTCCAAAGTCTTTTCCAGACTGCCTCTGTGGAGCAGTTCTAATTTCAACATCCCCCCAAAATATTTTTTCCTTCTGCCACCCAAGAAGGAGTACAGGAGAAAGAAAATAGGAATGGCTCGGTGTGATGCAGTTAATGGCTAAAACATCCTAGATTTAAATGTGGAATCTGAACAATCTGAGTACAGAGCAGATAAACAAAAAGTTGGTTTTTATGTGCTCTGTATTGATGTAATTAAAATTAGTCATAAGATAAAGTGTTGGGAGCCTACAGGAGTTAGGGAAGGTTTATGTCTGTGGCATGAGAAGGTGGGAACTTCCCACACAAACTGAACATGATGCAATAAGCTGCAATTTACTTCTTCATATTTAGACTTTGACCTATTTAATTTCCAGGGGTAGACATGGTGCTTTCTTTTTGAATGTCCAAATATTTTGAGAAAAATGAAGCTTAATTGCAGAAAAATGTTTTTAGAAAGAGACAATGTAGCTGAAATTCCACTCCCTTTTCCTAGCAGAGTTTCTTTGCATTGTTAGCACTCAGCTGGTGGGGAGATGAGGTGTCCTGTAAGAGTCAGCATCTGTTTCCAACCATGACTGTACTTGTTTGGTTGCAGGCTACTCTGGTCACTAGGTTCTCATGTATCCTTTGGTTCCCCACAGATCTATTGCTGCTGTGGAGACTCTGTGCTCTTACCATGTGCTGGGACCTTTGCTGTAGCTGTATCCTGGTAACTGAATTACTGAATTTGCCTTCATTGCCACTGAGGAGGGGGAAGTGGAAGTCCCTCAAGGTCGATGTGGCGATGCATGATGTTTGAAAAGTGTTAATGCTACCGAGTCTTATGGTTTCATAGGTCCAATCAACAAGGAAAAAAAGAAATTCGATCTCTAGCCTTGGTATTCTTGAAGGAAAGTTGCAAAAACATGACCTGAGCTCACCCTGTATTAAAAGAGAAATAAACCACACAAATGTATTTATGTATTTATTTATTTTTCAGTAACTAATGTTACAGCTAATCTCATGATGTTTTGTGGCTTGACTCACAGTTTTCAAAAGCTTGAGGCTGGCAATAGTGAGTAATACATAGATTGTCACATGCAAAGCAAAACCAGCTGCTTTTTTTTTCTTTTTTCTTTTTTTTTCTTTTTTTTTAATTCAAGAGTTATATAATACCAAAGATACCAAAGCCAGATTCTGCTGTGGGCTCTCATCTGTTGACATAGGAAGTGTGTTTGACAGTCCAGGTCTCTGTCTCTGGAAATAAGAGTGGAATCTCAACAACTACATCCCATACTTAAGTAAATGTTCTGTAAGCTATGAAACTAGTGAGTTCTGTTTCCTTATGGATTTTTGTCAATTACCTCTGAGGACATTATCTTCATTGTCTTTCAGGCTTCTCTCCTCTTCAAATCTCACTAAAACTGACTAATAATTTGAAAACACTTGTTGCTAGTCTCTTGAGATATATTTTAACTATAGTTTGAGCCTGCCTTCCCTTCAGCATTTGCTTCTTTGGTACTGGGATTTTATAAGGGAAAATTGGTGGATGAATATATTCTGAAAGGAATTGTTAAGTATTTAAAAATTACTAATTTTCCAGATCAACTATTAGGATTTCATTAAATCCATGGCTCCCTTTCTACAGCACAAACAATAGTTTTCAGTGTACAGCAATGATGAGAGAGCACACTAATTGTCTTAGAAGACGTCATGGTTTACTTAGTGCTACTCACCTCAATTTTCTGCAGAAGGATGCTTTAACACTATGTGTGGTGTGATCACTGCTAGAAGATTCTCAGTCTGGACACACAGAGAACATTACTGCATTGCCACTGGTTATTGCAATGTGTTGCCACTCATCATTTCCAAATTATTTACTCTGTGGGAGCAAAGCACTGTTGTGAAACCCCATCTGTGCAGCCAGAGAAGGGCTGGTTATCTTGTGCTGCATGGAGGGAGCATAACTGCCTCTTCATCTATTTGCAGGGATTAATCCCAAACCTGTATCCATTACTGGTGAGATAATGAACTCTTTAATTATTGATTCACACTTTATGCCATGCATACATATAATAATTACCTTCATGTTTTCCTCTATTCCATTGTCTTCTAGCTTTTTTTTGTGGGCCGTTGTCTCTCCCAACACTTCAGGAGAATGGACTCTGAATACTGAGATATCTTTCTCCTCTGCACCCTAAAGACATAAAAATCATCTCCTCTTTTGCCTCCATCAGGAGCATTGCCTTAGTGAAAAGAGCTGGTTATGCAAAACTTCAGTACAGCTGCAAAGCAAAGCAAAGCAAAAACCAAAATAAATTAGTGTACCATTGGGAAAGTCCTTCCTTCAACTAAAATGTGATATTGAAAAAAATATGTTCATGCTTTTTTTTATTAAATATTTAGAAATGTCTTCATTTTTGCTACTAAGAATAAAATTCTAGTGCATTTTTTATTTTTGAAAATCTAAGCTCCACTGCTAATTAGTGTTATCAAAAGACATAGACAGATTATTCTGATGTCTTTTTATCTCTGCATGATAAATGTCTTCAGATATCCTCCCTTCTCCCATTAACAGTTGGATGTCATTTGAAAACTGAGAAATAATAGTAACTATTCTCAGCAGAAGTGTTGAAATTCTCCCTCTGGAGGCTACTGTAAAATAAAACATGTATGCCACATTTCAACCATAGAGGTATAGACAGCTAGAATTTTATTTTTTTCCCCAAAAGTAATTGAAAAGGGATTTGCAGAGAAAGGCATCTTCAGGATGTCTTCTCAGGTTGAAAATATTGTAGAGGCTGTTGGTCAGAAGTTAAGATGTCATGAACCTTTCCAGTATGGAAAGGTAGATATTTATGGCATCAATAAGAGATTTATACCTGGCATAATTTTTGCCCATTTCACAAAGCACTAATTCTTGAATTTCTTGTTTTAGCATCTGTGATTAAACTCCTTTCCTTTCCCCCCTCATATACTATTTTTTTTCCTAGCAGTGATAATGGTATACTAAGCATATTTCATTTTTGCATTATAAACATAAGGTAAGAAATCTACTTGTACTTGCAACAAGTTGTGTCTGCTGTTTATTAGGTTGCTCCTCTACTATTGTTTATATAGTCTGCATGTCAGTGGTTCACTTGACTGCAGATTTGCTCACACTCATAGGAGAGATATGTTGCACATCATTATGCATTTAATTATAAGTCTTCATACTTCTAATGGAAGAAGATAATAACAGTTTCACATGTTACTTTGACTTTATAGTAGAATTTTAGTGGATAGTCAGATACCATCTTTGGGAATTAAGATTTTCCTCTTAATTTTGCTAGCATTTTGGATAGAATATTTTATAAGGAGTTCATGCACTATAGTACACTAATTTTCCTGTAAGGCTTGGCTTGAGATTTCTATTTCACCATCCCTGTGAGCACTTATGTTAAGTAGCTGACTCCTCACCACTGAATTGGCACAAGATCTCTTGTCCCTTTCAAAACAAGAAGTATCATATCTTTCTATTTTTACTGCTGTAGGAGGTTTTAAAAAATTCATCTTGACAATAATCATGGTAGTTTATATAATTAGTGGAAAAACAATTTCCAACAGTCAATTTGCCTGTTGCCTGAGCAGAAATTTTGGTTAATGCTGAATGCATAGTTCTTGTACTTGTTAGATAATTTACAGTAGACACACATCCTCTTAATTACATCATAGTAGCTTAAACAGATTTGTAGAGCCATTAAAAAATCAATACTTAGCTTTTAGGTGATGAATTAATTAACAGAGTGTGAATACTGAAAGTTTGCTTTGTCCAGCATACACTATGTCATTATAGCCTCATCATCAATAGTAGGAAGTGCAAAATTGCATGAAGTTGATGGGATGAAAATGCTTTTGAAATGCAGTGCTTCCTTTTTGGGATAATGGCCATTCCTGTAAACCTCTGTGATAGTCCAAAAGAGTGGCACAAAATGTTTTATGTATAAATATATGTATAATGTGCAAACATTAGAACAAATGTATTACCTCCTCCTTTAAGGCCCATGTTTTTAATTTTGTTTTTGTGCTAAGCCCCAGTTGAACTCAAGGTGAGTTTTTCATAAGGGCTTGGTTTGTAAGGGTAGCTTAATCAGCTTTGCAGCAAGAAAATGCAAACTCAAAGCAAGCTTAAAGGGTATATCTAGTAAAAGTTCACATATGTAAGAACATATACAGTGTAGTGGTTTTGGTTCCAAAAAAACCCAAACTATGTTAAACCATGACAACAGTAATAAAAAAAGTTTTCTTTTTCTTTTTTTCCCAATCTTCCTTTTTTAGAGCTAGATCTAGAAGCAGAACAGTCAAATGTTAGGAAACATAAATATTGACTCATATTGTTTGTATGGCAATTCTGAATTTATTTCAAACAACTCTTTAAAAATTCTCACAAGATTATTTATAAGTTTGCAATTGATTATTTGCTCTAAATTAGGATGAGATAGACAAAGCTGAGACTGGTAACACCATTGGGTTTTTTCTAAAACCATTCAGCATTGGCTAAAGTAAATAGGCTACTATATCATACTAAAAAAAAGTATAGGGCTGTCATTTCACTTGTAATAGCTTGTAATTCTGAGAAGTGTAAGTCTACATTTTCAGGCCTGCATATTACGTAAGATCATTGCCTATCAGTGTTCCTATTCCTGACTTCTGTTACTGTCCTCTGTTTATGCAGTGAAGTTCCTCTAGAAATATTTTCTTGGTAAATATAATATCAATTTAACGTCCTTGATTTTTGGTGACATAGGAGAAGAAAGAAAAATGAAATTGTTCATTTTAAGGGGAGTGTTCAATTGCTCCAAGTGATGTGGCTATACCTTGAACAAAAAGCTGGAAATACAGAAGCATTAAGTGTTTCTAAATTATCCTACTGAAATAGTTCAAATCTTAGTTTTGATTCTGTAACAAGAAAATTCCACACTATCCAAATACACAGAACTGCTGAGAATGAAGCAGCAACTGACAGTAGTATTTGCTTAAGCATAGTCACTAAGTTGCTTTCATTTGATGCTTATTATCTGGGATTTATGAACTGTCTAGTTATTTAAATGCATTGACCTTGATGCACAGAATATCTGCCCCTCAAAATAGTTTCATTGTTTAATTATTAACTGCAGTCTTTTTTTTTCTGTGTGTGTCATTAACATAAATGTAGTTGATTTAAATTATTATTAAAAAGAGGGTTCTGTTCTACTACTTGTTTATATTTTGCTAATACGTTTAGCATACTCATACTCATGTCAGAATTTCAGCTTGGAACTTAAAAGAATGCCAACAGATGTGTCTTTCATGATTGGCTTCATATCTCTCAAAGTTCCTTGAGCAGAAGTGGGTCAGCTGTGATGTAAAAGGGGATTTTTCAATTAGCTTTCAGGTGTGAAAAAAATACATGCCAGCTTTAAAGTGTCCAGGTTTTCATTTATCTCTTGGAAGGCAGGCAATGCTTACCTCATTTGTTTGGAACTCATGCTTCTCCTGTATGTCCAAATAAAATAGAAAATATCTGAAATTATTTTTTTATGAGAAGTATTGGCAGAATGGGAGATGTGGCAGCTTTACTTAATTTTAAAGCTGTGATGGTGATTGACAGTACACTGCATTTGAAATCTCTTCTCTCTACTACTGGCTGTGCTGCATGTATTGTTCCTGTTGTTTTACTCCTAGTTTTTTATCTTATTTTTTGAGTTTAGAGATATTCTTCAGAAATAGACAAGCCTGTTCTGATAGATTATGAACTGCCACATCCTGAGAATAGCATTCTCTGAGATAGAAACTTAGCATCAAGTAATACATTCAGGTTTTTTTTTTATTTCATATTTTGGACCAAACAGGAAGAGAGCACAGAAGGAAAATATACTTTGAGATATTTAGTTCTGCATATAAATGAGGAAAGCATAAAGACATGTTTTTATTTTTATTTTCTGGATGTTCCATGCAAATTTTCACACTTACAGATTCAGTTAAGAATTAGTTAAATACTAGGCTTTAGAATTAATATTCAATATGGAAGCAGTGTTTCATTTTCCAAAGGATTGTAACTTATTTTATTTCTTCTTGCTTCTCATTGATCAAAGACAGTGGATTAACTTATCTTACTTCTTCCATCAATTTTTCCTCTCTTTGCTTTCTCTTTACACCAATTTTGAATGTTTTTTTCATATTTAAAGACTTGTACAAACTTGCCATGGCCTTCATCTCCAGCATACTTTTTATACAAGCATCAGAAAAGAGAAGCCAACACAATTAAGGTTTCATATAAGTATCCATAATTAGATGTCACCTGCCAGCTAATATTTTACATAGAAAACCTTCTAATATTTTTAATTTGTGGTATTTGCCTGCCATCTGCATGTTAATCCTCTTTCCATTGTGTTGGTGTCACAGAAGATGCTGAGTTGGAAGGGATGCATCTGATTCATTGAGTTTAACTCCTGGCCCTGTGCAGGACACCCTTGTCACACAATGTGCCTGACAGCATTTTCCAAACGGTTCTCCAACTCAGACAGGCTTGATGCTGTGAACACTTCCCTGGGTGAAAAACCTTTTCCTAATATCCAGCCTAAACCTAACCTGACTCAGTTTTATTCCCTCAAGTCCTGTCACCAGTCACCGCAGAGCAGAGATCGGTGCCTTGACCCTCCTGCTCCTCTCACAAGGAAGCTGCAGCCTGCAATGAGGTCTCCCTCAGTCTAAACAGACCAAATTACTTCAGCGCCTCCTCATATGGCTCCCCCTCAAGACCCTTCACCATCTTCACTGCCCTCCTTTGTACACTCTCTAACAGTTTAATATCCTTTTTACACTGTGGCACCCAAAACTGCCCCCAGCACTGGAGGTGAGGCTGCCCCAGCTCAGAGCAGGACAGTCCGCTCCCTTGCCCAGCTGGTGATGCTGTGCCTGATGCCCTCCAGGACATGCCTGGACCTCCTGGCTGCCAGGAGGTCATGTTCACCTTACCATCGACCAGGACCCCATCATCCTTTTCCACGGTGCTGCTCTCCAGCTTCTCATTCCCCAGTCCATACACACAAACTTGTTTCTTTCCATCTGCAAATTTTTTTCACCCGCAACTCTACTGTCCAGCCTTCTTTTGTAGTGTCCTGTCTTTTCAGTCAGCGACCCATCAGTTATTTAAAAACACTCCCACAGTACAGCTTTCCAGTAACTTGTCTGCTTTGGTATCTATCCTATAGGCTCAAGCCTTTACAAACCCCATTTTCAAACCCCCACTTTCAGTCCAGTGTTTTATAAGAGGAAGATGAGAGAATTTCTGAGTTTTCAGTTTTTCTCACTAATAGCTCTGAAACAATAAGCAATATATAGAGTCTTTGACATCAAATCTCACATCACTCCTGAATACAAAAGTACTATTCTCAGCAGAAATAATAGTAGCAGTGACCTGTCTGACCTCTGGTTTTGGAGAGTATCTTTCCACATTCTGTGAAGCATTTTTCTTCTTAATAATGTAGTAATATTTCTAGTATGTAAAATTATTTTTTCAGCTCCTTAATTCTGCTGTGAATGGGGAAATTGTGAGAATCCCATTGCCATGTAGAGAGCTCCAGGTGCATGAGACCATGCTCTCCAAAGAAGCAAAGGGCTATGCACACACTTCAAATACAATTCCTTCAGCTGAGAGTCTATTGTTGTGGGTCCACATTTTTCCAAGACAGGATTTTTCTTTTTCATAACTGGTTCATTCTTTCTCAGAAATCTGCAAAATACATGGGTTTTCTTAAGGTATCAGTAGAACTGACAGTAATGATAACCAAATTCCAATATTTCTGTGATAAAATATTTAAGATCATTTAATGAAGTTAAAAATAATAAAACAGTTAAACAGTAATACTTCTATGTCACTCCTATGTTATTTTTAATCAGCTATATTGAGTTATCATTGAAATATTAGTCCCTTTTTCAGGCAGCTTTCAAGATACATTGTCCACTTTTGATGAGAAAATTGGAAGATGTTTTGACACAGTTCTGTTCTGATGG
Source organism: Toxostoma redivivum (assembly GCA_013397375.1). Classification (NCBI taxonomy): domain Eukaryota; kingdom Metazoa; phylum Chordata; class Aves; order Passeriformes; family Mimidae; genus Toxostoma; species Toxostoma redivivum. The sequence goes on along the minus strand of VXBI01000289.1, from coordinate 303,604 downwards.
TACTGAAAGGATGGGAAAAAAAAGATGTAGCTGTATCCAGTTCTCCAAATATAGTTTGGAATTCACTGTTTGACGTGAAAAAATAATTTGGTAATAGTTTTCAGAACTCTTGTTGAGCATACTTTTACATTCTTTCAATGTGAAGGAACCATTTAATGCTCAATATGGGAATTAATGAGAAATGTTACTGCATATTTCACATTCAGGACAGGAGCTTTCAGATTTTTGGTTGCTTGGGTTTTGGGGTTTTTTTGCCTTTTTTCTTCTTTTCCTCCCTGGTCATGATGCAGAGAGAAGAATTTCAGTTTAAACTTCTTTTAAAAAGCCCTATCATTTTAATTTTGAACCTCTTTTTCACTGCAAGAACATATATTTCTATTTATTTTTCAACTTCAGACTTAACTAGCAAATGCTTCCTCAAATCCACTGTAAAACTGGAGTCTTAAAAATACTGGTGAGGTTGGGATCGATGTCCCTTAATTCACTGAAGCCAACATCAACAGAGGCCAGGTTCTCAGCAGATTGACTATGTGCTTTAATGGAATTTTTTTTTCCACTGAATGTCTGGCAAATTTATCCGTTGAAGAGAAACACATCTTGTGATTGAAACTGTAGCCTCACAGCAGGCTGAGCAGGACTTGAGGATAATTTGAGATTCTGAGCACACATTCTTTTTTATGCTCTGTGTGATTAAGTTGCTCCTAAATAAAGCACATGGCAATTAATCTGACAGAAAGGAAACAATTTACAGTACCTTTTTCTAACAGCCACACATGTACATGGCTACCCATTACAGATTTTCCTCTAGGAAGGCCAGGTCACAGGGAAGAACCTTGACTCTGACATCCACCACGTGAACTTTTCCTGACATGGCACTGCAGACTTCAGCAGAGAGCCATTTCCCATCCATCTTGTTTGCTCTTCTGCTGCCACCTCTTTGCTGTTTCAGCTGCAGAGAGGGCAGGGCAGGCAGCTGGTGCTGTTTCTGATGTGTTGGGAGAGGTGCATGACACTGTGGCTTTTATGTGAGTAAAGGGTTGCTAGAAGTTTCTGTAAATTCAAGAAAGAGGTGAGGTAAAAGAAGGCTGGAGAATTCATTGTTTGAAGAAAATAAATTAAGAGAGAGGAGTAGAATGTTACTCCTATTTTTTATTCTTCCAGCACCACACCTCCAATTTATCCATGAAAGCTTGAGCTAGTTTATTGTCATAAGAAAGGCCTCATCACTCTTTGATTTTTTTTTCATTGACATGTGACCATGTGCACATGGTATAGAAAGAAAAAATTGTTTAGAAAGTGAAAATTGTGATTGCTCTAGCTGGACTTTGTTTAGAAAATAGGACAATCCCATAAGAGTTCCCTTCCAGAGAGCCATGGAGGTGCCATATCCAGAGTGTTTCGTCTAGGCCTAATTTTGGTGGTCTGGAGCAAGCCCTTTGGCTTACCTGACTCTCCCACTGATGGAGGGATTAGTATTGAGGACTATCCAAGAGAAGTTTTTCACTATTACTGACTCTCTTGGCTCTCTATAGGGTAGTCTGGGCTGGGGTGAGCATGACTGGCATACAAATAATAATTCAGTCACTATATCTGGATCACTAGGATGACAGCAGTCTGGAATGGGAAAAGCAAGTCTGGCCAAGGATGCTTGTTTCTAATATTTAATAACTATCTAATAACTGTTTTTAATAATTTCTGGAGTTTACTGTCATAACTGATGGAAAGGAAAAGGATATTCCAGTTGTACTTCTGCTCCCTGTATATAATGACAGGACTGCTTTTTATTGTATCAAAATCTGTTTCCTTGTGATTAATAATCTTTAAGCAAGTGAAAACACAGAAAATGTCTTATCTCCCCTGGTGGGTGTTTGTAACTTTCATTCTGCAAGATGCTTTCAGTGTCACATCTTTATACTTTATTACATCTCTTTCTTTCATACCACACCTTCATGTTTCCGTTTCTTCTGCAGTTCTGAAATAAACAGAGCCTTTGATACTACTGGGTTCTAATGTTTCACAGCTTTGGTCAGTACCAATTTCATGTCCCTGTGCTAGTTAGTGTGTGGCTCTTTTCACATCTTCTTTTCCTGCTTCAGTGGCTGTTGCTTTGTGATCCCCTCTGTACTCTGCTTTGATCTGACTTAGTTGCTGTCAGATATGTGCATAACAGTTTTAAGAACAATGGCAAGCACAGTTGTTCTACTTGCCTTTCATCACAGGTGGCCCATCTGCTGGTCTCTGTGTCTTGATTAAGTGCAGTTAAAAAAATACCCCTAAAACTCTTGACTATTGTTAGACTACTGCACCTCATTATCTATTTCATCCTACAATCTCCTCTGGCCACAGAATGTTCTGGTGATTGTATGGCATAATAGTAAAATAAAACACATTTATTTTTCAGGTGGGCCATAAAAACATGCTTTCTGGGAAATCATTTAGTATTTTATTTGAAATGGAAATTGAAAACTTCTGCTGTTTCTTTGTTGTTGAGTTTGTGCGTTGTTCTTTCTTTTTCTTAGCATCTCCCTCTTCTTCCTCTGCTCTTCCTGTCTTTTGAATTTGTTGATTCTTTTGCATACCATCTGAGCCAGAGTGAGCATTGCTGGGCTGGAACTCCAGATGATATGGAAAAACCTGTGTCAGGACACAGAGAAGGAAAGTCTCCTTTTGTAGAATTTAATAGTTTGTAATTGCCAAGAAGGGTGTAGTAGCACAAAAAGACAACAAAACTTGGTCTGTGCATCCTGCTAATCCCCCAGCACTCCATGCTTTCGTTCTACACAGGACATCTGTAAAACTAGATCTGAACTATGCTGTCATTCCCACCCCGATCTATACCTGCCCGTCTACCCTGCTTCTCTCCTTTGAGATTACCTTGCATTTTAAATCAATGCCAATTGATTAAATGGGGCTGTGATGCTCAAGATAAACAAGCAGTTAAGGGTAGGCTGTCTATGTTTGAGCTGTCTGTATGGATTTCACTGTCACAATCACTTGAAACAAGGACCATTGGATTCTTACCTGAAAAATAACACTCAGGAAGCTGACTTGAAAAGAACTGTGGTCAGAAATGGATGATCTGCTGAATTAAAAATCCAGCAGCTTGCTGAATTAAATTGCACCAAGTAATGAATGGAATGTAGAGAGTTCTGAATATCAGTTGGTCATCTGTGATAGAAAGCAAAGGACTAAATCATGCAGTCATAATCCTCTTCAGTAGTTTTACATCACAGCATGGATTTCTGTGCCTAGCTGTTGTGTAACACCTTATATGTACATCTTTTCCTTTAGTGATATCTTTTATATAATATAACTCACAGGCCATGAAACTTTAAAATTTTAAATTGAAGCTTCTTATTCAGTCTTAAGTTTGTGATGTGAGTTGTCATGCCAGCAGTATCTCAAACTCTACTTAAATGAAAATTTTACCTTATGTATTTATACAGCCTTTTCTTCAAATTTTGTGGTGATGTTTGGTGACATTCCCAGAATTTGAAGCCATCTCAGGAAAAAGAATGACAAGTCAGAAACACTATTATTTCTATTCATCTCTTCTTATAAGCAGCTAGAGCCAGCTACTGTTGCACTGATTTTAATAGCACCTTTATTCAATAAAATACAAGTCATATTTTGTAATACTTTTCCATCGTGGTTCACCAGCTCTTCAGTTTTTGTTGTCTGTGATTCTGATACAACTAAAACTTCAGTTTGTAAGGGTAGCTTTTATGTATTTTAACATATTTGCCCAGCAAAACCATGGGAAAGTGGTATAAAATCTCTTTTTGCTGTCTTCGGTGTGAATAGGGGCCCATGTCTTTTCCCCCTCTTTTATACTGCATCCTGACTTTCTACAGATACTGTTGATGAGGTGTGTTTCATCTCTGCTGCACCTTGGAGTTTATATTTAGCATCTCTGCACATAAACATATCCTGTTCCTTGCCATCCTTGAACACCCACCACAAACTTCCTCTGCCTTTGTCACTGTCATGCTGTCATGTTCCTTCAAACAACTGCTAGCTATTTTATACTTTTTCTTTTTCTTTTTTTTTTTTTTTTTGGTACACCCTGACAATTCTGCTGCTTGCTCTTTTTCTCATGAAAATGTTCCCACAGAGTTGATTTTTTTTTTTCAATTCTGATATTCTGATGCTCTTCTTCCCTGGATCCATTGATATGGTGCTCTAATGTGGTGCTGCCTTGGTGGTAGATTCACCTTGGTGGTGCCCCAGTTTTCCAGAGGGACATTACAGTTATGGACATAGAGTGGAAGAGTAATGTGTAGGGAGGAAGAGCTGCACTTTCATAAGTTTTCCCTGGGAATGAGGAAGTTTCTATAAAGTAGAATTTTTTCTCTTTAAATTTGTGCTTGCTTTTTAAAAAACATGTTGCCTTAATGAGAAGCCAGGTCCTTGCAGTCCTTCTAGAATCACTAGAAGCTCTCTAAATGGCAGAAGTACTTCATCTTTTTCCTCAGAAGCTATCTCATGTTTCAGTGCTCTTCTGAGTTTCCCAAATGTCATGTTATTTGGCTTTTTTCACACCCCTGGCCAACTCATCAGCATGGTCATTATCCAACCTCTAGAACTGATCTACTTAACACCTCATGAAAAAAAAAAAATGTTCAGCTCACGTCCTCTTACTGCTCTTCACTTGTCAACAAGTTCTGCTTTCCCCCCTTTAATATGCAGTCCTTTTGGTGCTCGGTATTTGTCAATCATTATTTTTTACCCTGTGGTGCACATTTCTCATGCTGCTCTTATTAACTGTCTCAAGGATGTTATGTACCACAGCGTTTTTAGCTTACAGTATATATCTATATATGGAAATTTTGTTCTTGTTTATCCTTGAGCTTGAATGCTAAAGCCAAGGCATAATAGCATATTCAAATATATCTTCTCCCATTGTTTGCTTGGGTTTTTTGTTTAGTTTTGCTTCTGAATATATTATAATAAACATAGTGTTATCATTTTGTAATAGTTCTCAGAAATTTTTTTCTGTAGAAATTATTTTCTTGCTTGCCTAGATGATTCAATATTTCTTAGAGAATCTATAATAATATCTAAATGAAAAATTGTTAAAATTAAGCTTTCAAATTAAGAAAATGTTTTTTGGTGTTTTTTTAAGGTTAGTTTACTTTTATGCTGGGAAGCTGATAAAATAAAAAAAAAAAGGAGACAATTTTTCTAAGTGCTTTCCTCAACAAAAAATTATGTAGAACCATTATGGAACATGCTATCCTTGTAATCTATTTTAAGTATATGCAAATAGCATTTTTAGCTGTATTTGTGTCCTTTACTGCATTTCACTATGCCTTTACTATACTCTGCAAAGAGATGTGTGACCAGAATAGTTTTTGAAACTGATAAGTTAGCTTGATGATAGGAGAAGGTGCTTAATGATGTTTTGGACCACTGGAGAACAATGGACAAGTGAATAAAAAGTGATTTAAAAAATATTTAACAGTTCATGATTTCTTATGTAGCACAATTGTTTTGTTTTTTCTTCCCTTTGCATAAAACATGTGGTTGTAGTTTGGGAGAACACTAGTGCCAACTATTAAATGCCGACTATGAGAAGTTGACTATTGTGTGTTTGAGTAGCCAGAAAATTAGGGGTTTGTGGCTGTCACCTGAACATAAGACCACTAAGGTTTCTGAGAAATTGGAATTTCTTGGTACCTCAGCAGGTTCAATTATTTTTGATAAAAGTTTGTCTTACCACTAGCAGCTGGAAACCTACTTTTCGTCCCCTAAATCTCAATGATAGATTTTGAAGACTGCAACAGCATTGAGAACAAAGCTGAGCATCCCAGGACTATATAAAAAAAAATTGCAAAACCCCCAAAATATTCCAAAGCATTTTCAAACAGATCCAGAGCTTCTGTGATCTTGGTGTTCTGGTGACTTCAGGAATCTTTTTTTTTTCAAGAAGATACCTCAAACATTTCTGCATTTAGCACACTGAAATGTTAAAGCCATGAGATTCTAAACACAGACTAGAGTACTGGATCAAACTGTTGAATTATCAGGAAAATTTTCCTGTGGAATCAGTTTAGCTGAGCTCAGTTATACCTAGAGTCCAGGGGTTTTCATACTGATGTATCTGTGTACCTCAATTTTAAGTTCAGGCTTGTATTATCCTCTTTAGCCTAAGCAAGACAGAGCTGCTTTTGACTATACAGAGGAATAAGAAATGAGGGGGAAGAAATATTATGATACACTCTATGCCCCTGCTACAGCCTTCCCATTTTCTGTTTGAATATTGGCTAAAACTGGAAATCTGATCTTCATTTTTAATAGTCTGAAAAAAAGGACACCAGAGACAATCTCACCCAGAGTAATATGTTCTTTCATTATTTTGTATCTCACAGACTGTTGTCTGTACAGGTGCTGAGCAGGAAAATGTGCTCAGAGGACAGTGTTTGAAGGAAAAAATACACTTATCTCATCCTAGTCAAACCAATCCCCTATGAAATCTCCACAGCAGAATACGGTAATTTGATTATAGCAGGAGTCTGTCTTTAAATAATTACTGTCATAGTTAAAAAGTGAAGAATAATGAAAAAGCGGAGTGGAAATGATGGAGGACAATATTCTGACTACATCCATCACCTCCTAACTATACCTGTGTATTTAGGAATGCAATCAATGTCATAACAGCAACGGTCTTCACAGAAGCTGTGCATAATGAATCATTTAGGTTGACAATTATTGAAGGCAACTGTTTGTTTCACTTCCTCATTTTTTTTCCCTAATGCTCTAAATACTGCTGATGACTTGAATTTGATGTTTAAGGGACTGCTATCTACACCAGAATAAATAGTTCATTACTATATCTATGCTGAGGCTGTGGGAATGGAATAAAAAAGAAAAAAAAGAAAAAAAAAAGAAAAAAAATATTAGCCCAGCAAATGTCTTGGGGGCTGAATTATTTTCTTCCTTCCCTGCCTTGCTCCAGAGTGGGAGCTACAAAGAACTATATTGCTACATTTGCTATCACCTCTCTGCAGGAGCTCCCATTATTCATAGGAGAGCAGATGAGGTCAATTCCATGTGCTTTGTGAAAGGAACCCTACTATTCATCCCTTACAGAAGACTGTGAGCTGAAGCAAATAGATTAGGGAAACAGTCTATTCCATCTCCATGAGGTATAGTTTGGACTTTGAGTTGACCTTGTGTTTCTTAGTGCAATCTTATGTATACCACAAGTAAGATTTTTGAGCAGTCTTCAAAATATAAGGTGAAACAGTTGTTTGGTTGNNNCTTAAAAATATAAGTGGAAAAAGTTTTTTGGTTTTTTTTTTTTTTTTTTTTTTTTCCAATCAGATTAAATTTAATCAAAATAGGAGGATAAAATATCAGCTGGATTCTGGAAAACTTCAAATACACATGTAGATGACAAAAACCTGAGGGCTTTCACTGAAATTACAACATAGTTCTTAGCAATTAGAGAGAAACTGTCCATACTTCAAAGATGACATAAAAATGAAATGTCCTCCACATCAAACTGACATCTTAGTCTTGGAATACCTATTGTGTTGCATGCAATGTTGTTTTCTAATCTCTGTCTTTTCAGCCTCAATAAATGCAATCAATAAATGCACACCTAGGCAGCTGTGATGACAAAGGACAATCAACAACTTTTCTTCAGATATTTGGTGTTGAATAGAGAGCATGAAACATCAGCTACATTTGTGCATCTTCCATAGAGTGGTGGGTACTTGTGAGCTCTGCCTTACCTTAGCATCAACTTAATAAAGCATTTTCAGGGCAGATGCAGAGAATGTTTTACAAACCAAAGAAAAGGACTCCAAACTGCAATTAGTTTTATTAGTTATGAAAAAGTTATTAAATATCTTTAGCCCCTTAATTAAAAGTCTGTAATAATTTTATATTGTATAGAATTATCTCCCTGTTATTTTTTGATGGGATGTTCTGGAATCCTTCATGAATGCAGTAAAACAATAGACAAGGAGTGTTAGGTTTTCTTTTCTATTTATTCAAGACTGCAAAACATCTCGTTCAGTCAACAAAGTGAAATGGCTGATGGAGAACATGAAAACATATTTCAACAGTAACAGCTCAAGAGAGAATTTCATAGTACTTAGTACAGCTTGCTGAACTGTTAATTTTCCTGGAGCTGTTTAAGTTCCACAGGGGCACTCTTTCTTCCCTTTGGCCACATCTACTTGGCTTTTCATCAGTAATGTGCTATCCTATATCCATTACACCTACCTACATTAAGGTCTGCTCTTGCATTGCATTAAAACCCATGTGAAATATTCATTAGAAGAAAGTGGAAAACTGACACACAGTCCCTTCTTAAAGCAAATGGAATTTTACTACCTCATCTGGAACTATATGGTCATATTAATCCTTCAGGTACGTCTCTGCATCTCATAGAACCTAAAGGTATTGGAGGATTACCCTTTATTTTCAAAATGTTATAAATAATTTGCCTTTGAAAAAAATTAATTGCTGAATTTATTTTTCCCATGTAGTTTTCATAGGGAAAAAGAAGAAAAAGTCCCAGGCGGAAAATCCAGACCTTTTGGAGAGTGAATGTACAAAATACAGATTAGCACTCTGACACTGTAAATATTTTAGAAAGGTGGAACAGGAAACTATCAGAAGTTAATACCCCAGGTATGGCTGATCCTATGTGATTTTATTCATGTGATAAGTGGAAATATATTACCTTTCAAATGTACATCCTGTTTCCACTCTCTCTGCCTTGGTGGTTGAAATTAGTTCATTTAAGAGTGAATATTGTTTTCTCTTGAGTTAAGCCCCCTCCACCTAAGTCCTTCACTGTGTAGGCAGTTTAATTTGCCTTGTAGTGACTACATCACATTTCACTGAGCACAAGGTTAAGATCTTTCATTTAGTGCTGATCTGGACCACCATATTTTTTAGTATTGCACAGCAGCTATACTGGCTGACCAGCATGAGTATGAGACCACTGTGCCATGTTCTGAAGCCTGTCTATTTCATTCCTGTGCCATGTCTAATCAGCACCTGCAGTGACTCCTTAAGGAGTTCAGGCTCTGGATTTAATGTGGCAGGAAGTGACTTGGTGTTGACTGATTCTATGGTATGCATACATTTTCTATTGTCCTTTATATATAGAACAATTCAGATCAAATACTTCACCAGACCAGGTGTGTGGTGTTGTATTAAGTGGTAGAGTAGGTGGCATTTCCCTTAGCAGAAATTGCTGTATACCTTTGCTTTTCAGAATTTTGTGACTAAAGTCTAAGACTTCCCAGTGCAATGCTGGACGTGTTTCAAGTCCATCAGTAGCTGATTCGGTGTGTGTATGCCAAATTTGCTTTTTGGCAGCACAGTGGAAAGCCACGTTTGTCATTTTCTCATAAAACCATGGACAAGTCCATGTAGCATATTTCTTCTTGTCAGTTATTTACAGTATGTAATTTAAATGATACCTTTTGCATTTGAGAAACACATGCAGTAAGTGCTGCTCATACCAGGAGTATTTGGTTTTGACAGAAACTTTCTGATGTGGGAAGAAAGATAACATATACACTTGCTATGAAGAAGTATTAGTATGTTAAAAGAAGTGTGAGTATCCATTGAAGTATCCTTTAATGATAATGGGAATGATAATGATCCAATAATGGGTTGATTTTTATCATAATCTTGTTTTTAGTCCACAAAACTGAAGTTTAATGACACATGATTTTTTATTTGGATGCACTCATAGGCCTTATTTTTATAAACATTCAACACCATACTATGTCTCATTAACCTGTGATCACTGGTGCAAGAACTTGTCCATATGTGGGTGTATTAGGTTTGAGTGAAAGGTTTGGGTAGCTGGAGGACTACAGGGGCAGCTTTTGTGAGAATCTGCCAGAAGCTTTCCCCTTGTCTGACAGAGCCAATGACAGCTCTCTCCAAGACAGACCCACTGCTGGCCAAGCCCAAGTCTATCAGGGATGGTAGCAACACCTCTGTGATAACATATTTTAGAAGGGAAAAGAATCGCTACGCAGAAGTAATTTCCACCATAGAGGAGATGAGTCAAAACATGTGAGGGGAACAGCTCTGCAGACCCCCCAGGTCAGTGCAGAAGGAGGGGGAGGAGGTTCTCCTGGCACCAGAGCTGAGATTCCCCTGCAGCAAACCATGGTGAGGCAGCTGTGCCCTTGCAGCCCGCTGAGGTCCCTGGGGGAGCAGAGATCCACCTGCAGCCCATGGAGAGAGGATCCCATGCTAGAGCAGGTTTCCTGCTAGGACCTGTGACCTTGTGGGGGACCCACTCTGGAGTAGCCTGTTCCTGAGTTACTGTGCCTGGAAACATTAGAGCAGTTCATGAACTGCGGTGTGTGGGAAGGACTCACACTGGAGAAGGTCATGGAGGACTCTCTCTCATGGGAGGGTCCCCACTCACTAAGCCAGTGGAAGGATTTTTCTCTCTGAAGCAGAAACACCTGGGATGAACTGACCCTAACCCCAATTCCCCATCTCCCTGCACCACTTGGAGGCAGGACATAGAGAATCAGGAATTAAGTTAAACCCAAAGAGGAGGAAGGGATGGTGAAAGGTTGTTATGGTTTGCTTTACTTCTCATTATTGTACTCTGATTTTCACTGGTAATAAACTAAATTAATTTCCCCAAATTGGGTCTGTTTTGCCCATGATGATATCTGGTAAGTGATGTCTCCCCATTCTTATCTCAACTCATGAGTCTTTTACTATATCCTCTCTCTCCTGTCTCTCCATTTGAGGAGGGGAGTGACAGAGCAGTTTTTATGGGCACTTGGAATCCAGCCAGGGTCAAACCACTACAAAATAGCTGCTGTAAAGTAAATACTACAAAGTAGTATTAGGATTTTCTGTTCCCAGGGGTGAGAGTGTGGGCTGTAGTAACCCTCTGTAACAATATTCTTATTCCAGAAAGTGTCCACACAGGGACTTGTTCTCGAAGAAGACATTAGCAACTAGCTACTCTAAGAGGAGTCATGAGTCAGGTTTTTGTTGCTTCTGGCAGCTGAAAAAGTATTCATTTCTTGTTCTTAAAGTCTTCCTTACTATGCGTGGTCACATATCAGCTAATTTCTTTGTTGAGCCTGGAAGTTTATGTCATCTGTTAATGCCAATCTTGATTCAGAAAACAGGAAATATGAGGGTAGTGCAAATGTTTTCTCTAGTGGCTCTCAACAACTATGTTATATATAGTCACATTAATGAATAGCTTTCATACTATGCAAATAATAAAGTACATGCACACACAGACCTGCACAAATTCTGTAGCATTCACTTGCACCTAGCAATGAGTTACAAAGTGTCCTGTTCAAGTGGTGTTGTTGCAGGATGGTTTTGCATGGTAAAGTAAAATTCTGTTATTTTCTACTGGCCTATGGGTAATTCCATAATTCATGTTACTCTTTTTGCTTTATGACCTGGTCCCTATTAATATCTAATTAAATACTGTAAAATAACTAACTTGTGTCATAAAAATGGGCAGTTTTTGTCACCCTCTGTGTCATAGCTTCTTGGGCTTACCACTGAAAATTGTACTGAATGTTTGGTGTTTAACACTTAATTGAAATTTAAAGAACATTACTAGCTTCAGCATGCAGTGTTCTCAAGTTTGCCACCTGCTCTTCTGCCTCTGAGGCCTGACTCAGAGCCAACACTTGCTCCTTTTTCCCTTCTTAGATATATGCCAACGATGGTAGTAGATCCCAGGTGCAAATTTGTTTCAACTGCTACCTTAGTGGGGTAATCAGATTCAGCTTTAAAAGAGTAAGTGGTACTTTTGTACATAAACCCTCTGCTAACAGAATCTCTGCATAAAGCTGAAAGAGAATCCAAGATTTCATGCCTTACTGGCTGAGAAGTACTTTGCTCAGTCTTTAATTTTGTAAGGGATAATAACAACAGTAGTAGTGTGTAATGCTTGCTCCTCCCTGACAAGAGCATTGTATGTTTTAATGATTTGCTTATTCGAGAACATATTTTCTCCCAATATAAGCTGGATAAAGCAATTTAGGAAGCAAAAGTGCCAGACTAGGGATGGTCCATTAGTCAGAGGAGAAGCTTGACTCCTTCAGATCCTTCTGAAGGCTCTAGAAATAGCTTGTGTGACATCCCAGTTTACTTCCATGTGACACAGAGACTGTGACACACTTCCTGCTGGAACATGAAATCATCTGAAACTGAGATATACAGTAGTGTAATTGCAAGATATTTTTATCAGAGCTTTTCTTGGGCTCCTGAGCAGCAAGACCTTGTTATTTTTCTTTTTAAAAAGGAAATTTCATTTTTATGATTAAAATAATGAATTCACCTTTGATTCTTCCTTATCTACACTACTGGTTTTAATGCTTAGGCAGGAGATTTTCTTATAGTACAGGCCCTAAAAACCTTTAAATGCTCTCCTGTTTAATATAACGAACATTTCTGCATAGGACATAGTAATATCTTCATGCTGAAACTTAAAGGATGATAAATTATTAGGTGGCCTGTAGAGATGAATACTCTACTCAGTTCAATACTAAAGCTAGCATTCTTCCATCCCTCAAAAAACCAAAACAAAACGAAGCAAAACAAAACAAAACAAAACAAAACACCAAAACAAAATAGAGCAAACAAAAAGCAAAAAAAAAAACCATACCAAAAACCCCAAAACCAACAACCAAAAAAATCAGACCTCTGGAGAGAAAGTATGATGAATACAGCAGATGCCATACATATTTTGACAATGTTTATATTTCTTTCTGAGCCCAGTGAGAGCCTGTCCAAGAAGGTAGAAGCCTAGAAGTTTGGGAAATCCAGCACCAGGAAGAAGTAGTGATCTATTCTTGTAGAAGGGGAACCTGTCCTTCTGTAAGTTCTTACTCAGCTAACTCTTAGTTAGCTAACCCTGGTTTTTATGGGTTAGAGCAGAGAGGGACAAAAGACACAGAATGATAACAGTAATATTTATTATTATTACTACTTCCCTGGCATTCTAATTTCTAAATAGTTAGAAGTTCTTGCTCAAAATAGCACAAATAGCAAAGTAAACAACTGATCCTAGCAAAGGCAGGCTTTCTTTTAACTACAGAATCTCATAATTTCAAAGGTACAGCACTGGATATTGTAGGTTATGTTGAAGGACAGCAAATAATTTGTGAGCCAATGTATACTGCTTGTGCTATCTGTAGGATGTCTGAAAGCATTAAAAATTCATGATCTTTTAACAAGGAGCTACAGCAGTAACAACATCGAGCTCCAGCAATAGTTTTCAGGTTAGTGCTTTGAAATATTTATTTTGTCTGATTTTAAAATGTTTAGTCTGGAACATTTTAAATTATACTTTCCCACTGTATATATTTGGCTTGTGGAGCCTGTCTCTCCGACTCTGGACAAGTATGGACTGCAAGTTACTCCATTTCATTGTTTAGAAAACCAGTCTGTGGTAGAAGCCTAATGTAAAAAACAAAGTATCCTTTTGAGAATTCCAGGGTCAAAGTGCAAGGCCAAAAAAAAAAAAAAGGAAAACGAGATAATAGGAATCTTGTGAGAATTCTATGGTGGGAATAGACACTCTGAAATACAAGCACAGTAGAAATTTATAAAATAGTGTCTGAATCATGTGCTAACAGAACAAAATCTTCTGCGAAGAATCATGATTGAGTTCTAAAATTAATGAAATACATTAAGGAAATAGTAATCTCCTTATTACTTAACTCACTTTATGTCCTTTGTTATGATCAATGGGAGTATAAAAGGCAGGTTTTTTCATTATTTTATTGAGGATTTGCTGTTTCAAAAAATTTGTCCCAATTTGCAAGGAAACTGAGGCAACAGAATTGTCCAGAACCAAGTTTAAAGGAACATTATAATGTCACAGTAAAATACATGGAAATTGAGCAATTAGAGCTGCCTGCTTAGGTTAGGACTGTATATTTAAATAAGGTATAAATATGTGCATTGATTTATACACCTGACAACTGACTAGTACATTCTATGGGAGTGGAATTAAGTATTTCAGTATATGGGGACAGGTTCTTAATTCAACCATGGTCAAGTCAGTAGGAATGGGAAAAACTTCCTGATTAGGCATCATCAACCGGAGAACAAGTGAGACAAGTTTTTCTGTGGCCCATTTTTATATGCTGTCCTTAGCTGCTATCTTTTCTCAGATTTTTTTTTTTCCTTGCCTCTTTTCCTATTAAGGGCCAATGCTGTTTCCACTTATAAAAGCAAGGTACAGCAGTTGGAGTGAGAGCAGAGATTGGTTCTTGTTCTCAGGAGATATGTTCATGTCCCTAGAGATATTTTCACTTGTGACAATAACAAGTGATGTGGCTACTCTACCACATAGAGGAGTGGTTTTAGCCAAAGAAACCTTAAAAATGTTTTAGTAAAAGACTTAAAAATATTTTTGTCTTTATTTTTTTCATGAAGAAACTAATCCAAACTCTCCTGGGTACATCACAATAAACTTACTCTAGTGACAGACCTGCTCTAATCCAAAACTATGTCCTGCTACAATAAGTTCTCATGCATACTTGTTTTTAAAATTTAAGATGACTTTCACCAGTATTTTTGGTACTCTTGAGATATGTTGACATTTAATCATTAAAAAAGCTTTAGACACAGCATGGGAAAGTGCTCTATTTTCTATCACCATTTCCCTTCAATTATCATATAAGTGAAACCAGATAGACTGCAAAATAAAATCTGCTCAACTGAAATATTTGCAGGCTTCATATAACTGTATTCTCCCACATTCTGGTAAAAGTCTCAGTCTCTTTGTATCCTTTCCCAACTTTAACATGACCTTTAAAGCTAACCATATCTCTCTAAACTTTTTTTTTTTTTTGCAAGCAAATATAAGTAACTGCATTATTGAAAACAACTTAAAATCTTCAATAGACAATAACTACCGGAAAAAAGAAGGCAATAGTGCATACTGTGTTGGAACTGGAAGAAGAGTCCATGTTAAAAGCATTTAGGGTTTAACAGCACAAATCTATGGTTTGGTGATCAGCTTCTGACAATCTGTTTAATGAGAAGATAGAATAAAAGGTTTGGGATGTACTGTACCCCTACATCAGTGTTATGGCAGCTCCCCAGTGAAGTGAGCCTTCCATATTCTCTGTTGTGTCCATGCAGTCTGTCCCAGGTGACACCAGCAGTGTTTGTCTGGAAGACCTGGATGTCCTTCACATTTACAGCTGCAAGAAAAGAAAAAAAGTGGATCCATGAGAACGGTTTAGGATCCCTAAAGAAAACAAGTCCCTGACAAAAGAAACCATTCAGGGATATGTATTTACACAATCCATTAACCATGGAAATAAATAGAGCTTATTCATGAGTTTAAAGATGGGTTATTCTTTCTGAAGATAAATGTCCCAAATCAGGGTCTTCTAAATCATAGTTGGGGTACTTGGTAGCTGCAGTCACAAAAATTCATTAGTGCAGCTGTGATCAAGACTCACCAAGTTGTTTAAGTGTGCAAACAAATTTTTAGTTATAAGCAAGTTAAGGTATTGTAACAAATGTGGTTATAAGCTGCATTATGAAGAATCAAAGTTTCTGATACATGTGTTCTACTCCTTCATGTCTGAAATACCTTAGGAAGTCTTAAAATAGATTGGGAAACCTGGGCCCCCATTTTATGATCTACGAAGTATACGGGTAAGAGCAGTTTGGTATTTTTTATTGCTCACCAATGCATTATGTATTTATTTATTTTATTAGTGAAAGAACAAGCTGAAAGGAAGCATATTTGTGACCAGAGGGCTGTATTTCTTTTATGATAGGTATGTGTTTGACTTCTCCCTTCAAGTATTGTTCAGCCTTATCCACTAGCCTTCTTTTGTGTTGCTTCTTGCTTTGTCTGATGTGTTTACTTGTTTTTTTTCCCCAGTAAAAAATATTTTTATTTGCACAAGATTTGGGATAGTTTTTAATGGAAGCACATCAGACAGATTGGATGTATCTGTGGGAATAAAGTTATCATGACAATAGGACTCTTTGTAGCCATAAAAAGAAGAATGAGACCTACCCATAAATTATGTGAGCAATGTAGGACCAATGAATGGGGCTTTGGTCAACCTGATCTAGTGGAAGGTGTCCCTGCCACGGGTGAGGGGATTAGAACCAGGTGATCTTTAAGGTCTCTTCCAACCCAAACCATTCTGTCATTCCACAATTCTATGGGTCTGTGGAGAGGAAATCTGAGTTCTGGGGAAGACATCTGGTAAACACCAAGATGCTCAAGGGTCATAAAATTCGGTGGTGGGGCTGATGTGGGGGGTTGAGAGTGACCTAAGCTCATTGCACCCAGAAGAGGGATGCAGAATATGACTTTCTTACAGACTGTCTGAGGGAGAGAGCTGAAGAGCTCACTGGGAAAAGCAGGAGCAGCAGCATGAGAAACAGAATTGTCAGACAGCCTTTAGTCCCCAGCATTTTGGTGAGTCCTGCTGGAGACAAGGTAATTGCTGGTAGCTGTTCTTTATTTAGTGAATTTAGTTGCTGTGTGGAAACCAGCACTTGTTTCTATTAAGAACATGTTGTTTAAGTGGGATTAAGAATTTAAAAGAAAGCTGCCTGGGCACCCAGCCGAACAGAAGATATCCATCTATAGCTTAGCAATGATGAGCCAACACTGGGAATTACTAGGCCAAGTTCCTCCATGATGTAAGCTAATATAAGCAAGCCTGACATCCTGGTGTATGAAATAAGGCTATGCTTCCCCAAAATGTAACCAATACAAAAAAAAGCTCCTTGTTGTCTGCTTGTAGAGGTTCATAAGAAATATGAAGTATGAGGTATGCTTATATATGAAATATAAAAGAAATATGAATACATAAGAAATAGTCTTATGAGGTAGCATAAGAAATTAGGGAATTCTGTCTGAATAGACATTGCCTGCTGAAAATAAGGTTGATACAAGGAAGGAAAGCTGCCAAAGAGGCTGGATTTTTGTTGCCTGGAAAATGAGAACTTGATAAAAACATGAAGATCTGCAGTGTGAGAAAAAGCAAGGAAGTATCCCCCACTCTCTTGTGTTATTGAGCTCATCAGGGAAGGGA
Source organism: Toxostoma redivivum (assembly GCA_013397375.1). Taxonomy (NCBI): domain Eukaryota; kingdom Metazoa; phylum Chordata; class Aves; order Passeriformes; family Mimidae; genus Toxostoma; species Toxostoma redivivum. Next base: position 286,544 of record VXBI01000289.1, on the reverse strand, counting down.
CTTTATTCTGAAGATGTGTTATTTCTTTTTAAAATTATGAAACAGCTGGATGCCACTAGATGAAGCTGTGCAACATGAAAAATACCTACAACAAAAAATAATTTTAATATAGAAAAATGTAGATATCTTTTTCTCCCCGTTTTTATCAAAGCTGATTCCCAGGCTTAAATATTTAAATAGCTGCACTAGTTATTCACTAACTTATTTTATATAGGCATTTGCTTACATGTTGCCACATCCAAAATTAGCTTTAGTTTCTTGCCCACTGATTTCCTAGTATCCTGGGAAATCATAACACACTCAAAAAATACAGTGTTTTCTTTCTCAGCTGTAAGCTGACAATATTATCCTGAATTAATTAATCCTCTGAAAGCTTGAGAGCTGTGCAGTGGCTTGCCTAAAATTATATAAATGGTCCCAGACGTTGTCTGGCAACTGTCTGATGTCCCTACCACTCAGAAGATGATTTATGTCTATAAAGTTCTGGACTGCTCTCAGTTTAAAGGAATTTCAAAGGTCTCTGTGGTCTCTGGGGACAGAGTTGCACCCTTGTGACTTGATATACCCATTGAAGAAAAATTGATATAACATGAAAATATATTGTCAAAGACCTATCCATTATTTACTGTTGATCGATGCTGAAAGTTGAAGTTTAAGAGTTGAGGTCAACAGTTCTTTGTCTCAGATATTTAATGGAAAACAATCAGAAGAGTTGGAGCTGGGAGGACAAGAGGTCCATTTAATGAAACACCAATTGATCACTCCGTAACTTCTCCCTTTGGGAGTGGTTGTGTGACAGAAGTTTGATTCATCATCTGTCCTGTGCAAATGGGAAATAGTGAACGCTTTGCTGTGTTCACCTTTATTTGATTGAGCACTGGGGACTACTAGGTCATATGGAAGGAGCAGACAGGAGTGAAAACAATTGAGAAGATGCATGGGGTTGTGGCTACTCTCTTAGGCCTGAATATTTAGCTCTAATTCTGATTACATGGGGTTTATTGCAACGTCACAAATGGAATAATCTCTGTGTGTGAAAGAGATGACACCCTCTGTATTATGGGGAATGCTCTGGCAGGAAAAGTAACAGGTCACTTACCTGCCTCCAGGTGAGTACCAGCCTCCATAATAGCTTCATGCACTGGGAATATTTAGTGTGCTGACCTACTTTCTGTAAATTACTTCACTTCTTCAAAAGTAAGTGTCTCTGTCAAGACAAGTGAAAGAAGAATGGGGCACAGAATGTCTAATGTTGTGACAAAAAACCCCCAAACAATCAGCATCTGTGATTACGCTGCACTTGTAATGGAAGTCTTCGGAAAACACGCAGAGAACTTGAGGTAGATTGTGGAGAACCTCTACAAGCTGACATGAAGAACATCAGGAGCAGAGAGGAGTGATGAGGCTATTTTGTAGCATTTGGGGAGAGTGAGAGATGGATATTGCTGAACTAAGTGCAGTGGGGTAGCTCCTGAGTGCCGGAGAGAAGTGCTGGCTTGCTCGAGGGCTTTCCTGCTGGGCACCGCACACACTTGCTCTGCCAGCTGCTGCAGTAATAGCAAGAGAGAATCAATGAAGCAGCGAAGCAAAAACTTGGCAAAAGAGCTGGAACAGTGTAGTTTTCTGTTTTCCAGGCTCTTGATGGTATTTTAAGTATAAAGGCTAATTAAATGGCTGCAATTTTAGCAAGGAAAGGAAACATTTAATGGCCTTTTTAAAAGTTGCTCTCTTCACAAAAAGGACTGTGTACTTCGTACACCTTTGTAGAAGACATTTCAGCATCATTGGTACAACTTTTTCAGTATTTGAAGGCATAGTGTTGTCTTTAAAAAAGGTCCATTTGAGGCAAGATAATTATTTTTCAGATACCTTACCTTAAAATATAGGATTGTGGCTGAAAATGTGGCATTTTAAACCATTTCCCATTTGATTTCTGTCTTCAATCCCACAAGCATATTGGTGTAAAAGGCGTGAGATTCCAGGTGCTTTTTAGCCTGGTAGACCTGCACATGATATCATAAACAGAATGACATTTTTAATACTATACTAGCTGATACTCTTATGCTTGCTAATTTTTGCAAAATTATGCCCTTGAGGATGAGTGAAATTAATCATATTTGGTTTAAGAGACAAAGGAAATTCATGTCTGATATTGGAGTTATTAATGATGTCTAATTAATATACCCATTAGAAGTTTGCAAGATTGATCTAGCAAGTAAATTGTAACCAAGTTTAAATTGAAGGTTTTTTCTAAAATTGGTTTTCCAGACTTTAAGAAAGGATTTTAAATAGAATGCAGTTAATAAGAAATCCCAGGCAGTATTATTTGTATGAAGTAGCAGTCTGAGGGATTGGTAACAGAATCCTAAATCTTTTTTCTTTACCTTACCAGTGTGAATGTAGTCCTTCATAGTTTTAATGAATAATGCTTACAATATGTTGACTAAACTCTAAGATACATTAAATTTCCAGGGCCTGGATTGGTTCAGCTGAGCAGCTACCCATGCTGTAGAAAGAGCTGGTGTTATCTGACATGAATTGCTCATAGAAGGAATGCCAGCCTCCCCAGAAGGTCATGGGGGAGAGAGAGCAAGGATTGAAGGGAAGGAGAACAGGAAAGGTCACTGAGATTGTGGCCAAGCTCCTCAATAAAAACTGGAGCCAGGTGGAATGGGCTGGGTTGTGTGCACCCTTTTTAGGGAGAGCTCCCTGCAGAGTCGCACGGCATTTTGTGCTCTCTTTTGGGCATCACAGGGCCTCATGACATCATTGTTATTTTTGTGTGTCATTTTTTTCTGTTCAAAGATTCTGGAAAATCTGGGAGGGCTTTATTGTTGCCGGTTACTGAAATGTTTTCTAGCATGAAATTGAATGTATGGATGTAGCTTGTGGGCATGTTGGAGTTTCAGGGAGCCACATCCAAAGTGGTTAAAGACTTAGGATAACCTGTTCACAAAAATATATGGCAATTCAGACACCGAGATTCTTTTTGTAGTGAACTGTGACTATATTTTTACATCGAGAAATGGCAGAAGGCAGAAGCTGCTTAAGCCAGAAAGAAACTCTGACAATAGATGTGTTTGTTTTTTTTCAGATTTAGACATTTTCTGGTGGTTGAGGCAAAGACCTAGGTATTGATAAAGCTGGGATTTTATGACTGAAACAGATTTTTTGGACTGAATTACTCAAATTGTTTTTGTGAACATGAACTCCTGACTTGTTTTCTAGCTCTAACAATGACTGAGCAGTTAGTTTTACCTCCTTGACAAAAACAAGAGCTACAAATTAAAATGCTTGTTTGTACATACAGACATGGCATGAGACTAATTTGTGAAGTTTCAGGCATGGGGAGGAGATGGATTGCAAGTTTTGCAGCTTGGCCAGATTGGCTTGTGGGCACACACAAAGTGAAGTGATTTACTTTGGTGGTTACAGCGCAAAAGCCTGCAGTCTCTAAAGTGTTCAGCTGCATTTCCAAGGGAAAGCTTATTTATGCTTACGTACTAGATTTGGTTTCTGTTGGGGTTTTTTTGACGTGTAAATTTTGTGTATGTAGCTCCATGTGATGTGGTTATGGTTGCACAGTGAGTCTGTCATGGAGACCTGAATCCCTTGCTAGAGGCATAATTACTGGGCTGTAACTTACTCATCTCCAAATCCACTGAAATCACAGGAATCTCTTTTTGTGTGAGACAATTGAGTAGCTGAAGTGAATGACCCCAGTATCAATGTGATCCATGGTGGGGTGCTTTAAGGCAGTGCACAAGGAGGATTCCTAAACTAGGAAAACAGAAAGATCTGGACAGACTGGATCAACAAACACCAATAGAATGATGTTCAAGGAGGCCAAGTGCTGGGTGCTGCACCTGGGTGTCAACAACCCATGCATTGCCACAGGCTGGGAAAGAGTGGCTGGAAATCAGCCCAGCAGAAAAGGACCTGGGGATGCTTGTTGGAAGTGGCTGAACCTGAGCCAGTCTGTGCCCAGGTGAACAAGAAAGCCAATGGCATCCTGGCCTGTATCAGCAATGGTGTGGCCAGCAGGAGCAGGGCAGTGATTGTCCCCTGTACTCAGCACTGGTGAGGCCACTCCTCCAACCCAGTTTTAAATCTCTCACTTGAGGAAAGACATTGTGGTGCTGGAGTGTTTCCAGAGAGGGGGAACAGATGTGGTGAACGATCTGGAGCACAAGTCTGATGAGGAGCATCTGAGGGAGCTTTAGTCTGGAGAAAAGGAGGCTCAGGGGGGACCTTATCACTCTCTACAACTGACTGAGAGTGCAGTGAGGTGGAGGTCAGCCTCTTCTGCCTAGTGACAGGTGACAGGACAAGAGGAAATGGCCACAAGTTGTGCCAGGTAAGGTTTAGATTTTAGAAAAAATTTCTTCACCAGCAGGGTTGTAAAGTATTGGAGCAGGCTGCCCAGGGAAATGGTTGAGTGACTATCCCTGGAGGTTAGGATGTGTTGATGTGGCACTGAGGTGTGTGATTTAATGTTGAGCAGTGCTGGTTTAATGGTTGGACTTGAAGATCTTAAAGGTCTTTTCCAAGCTAAACATGCTATGCTTCTATGAATTCTGTGTTATACAATTGCAAATAGCTAAAACTTGTAGTTTAAGCAATTATTGCACCTTCTATTACACGTTAGTAATTGAGTGAAAAAGCTCATACAATGGGCACACTCAGAGTGTAACTAAAGGAGCTGGCAATGTCATTACAGCAATTGTGTTTATCATTGCTTTGGAGACTGTCAGTGCAGGCCCACATCACAGCTGAAATAGTGGAAGCATACAGTTTTCAGGAGAAATAATTTCTTAATATGCTGTAGCCCAGCTGCTTAAAGTAGTCTTTACAATGCAGTAGGGTAAGGTTAGAAACTTTTAGTGACATCTTGCCAAAATTACCACATTACAAAATTTCAGAAGCTTCTCAATTTGTAGATGTACAAGTGGGCGAAATGAAATATGAGGAAATCCTATGAAGATAGTCACATATCTAATAAGGCAATTATATTAGTTAGGGGCTGGCAGGGTGTAACAGACTAGAAGTGGACCTTTTTTAAAATACAGCATTCCCCAGGTATTTGGGGAAGATTGGGAAGATTACCATGATTTCTAACAACCTATATTTTCTCTTACTCAGGTCCCTACTAACACATATTTTGTTTCAATCAGTGCACCTTCCATGTCACATGTAGATAAAAGTATATCAATTATGTAGGACTGCTTTTATGAAATTCTAGATTTTCAGCCATTATGTTATATTGTAACAGTACCTGGGACAGAAAGGAATTCATGCTTATGGAAATAGACCTTTTTTGTTTTTTTCCCTCAGGTGCATGTCTCCAAACTTCCCTGAAAAATCTGGAAAGTTTGTTTTGACCATCTACAATTCTCCTTCAAAAAGCTGTATATTTTTATCTCTGTTTACTTGGAGTTATCTGTTATATTTTTATTATTAATGATGATATTACTAAGCAGGTTTTTTAGAATTAGTTAAAGCTGAAGAGGAATTAGAAAGGAAAATACTTGCACTGAGCCATTCTTTGTGTAGCATAATTCTGTAGTTTAAAAATATCAGCCAAATTTAGCTTTACAGTGACTGAAAACTGGAGTATATCCATGTATTTTGGAAATAATTTATTTGTAAAATCTTAAGATAGTTATCACTAATATCAATCTAAGGACTTCATTATGAATTATCTCTAGGAAGTCCAAAAGCTGATAAGTTGCATCTGCTTCTCATTCTATTGTTTTAATCTAATTTATTTAATACTAATTTTAAGGTGAGTGATGTAAGGTAGAAAGTAGGGAGTGTTAGAGATTTTTGGAAGTTGTTTGATTTTTTTTTTAGCAGCATCTGCCTCAGAGAACATAAAGCACCCTGTGATTTACATTGTACCTGAGCATTGATTACATTGTGTTAACCTAGGTTTACTTAATTAAAGAAGATGACAAAAATAAGTAACTATGTTCATCTTATGTAAAACCAAATTAAAATTTTTCTTATAGTTTCACTGTACCTGACACCAGTCTAAGTGGAAGGAAAGACAATAATTTGCATATTTTAATCTGGAGGTTAGGGACCCCTGGCAGCATAACAGCCTGGTCTGGGTCAGCCAGAAAAAATACAGAGGAGAAAAATAATTGAAAAAGCAGTTCACCACAAAATGAAATTTGTCTCATTGTCACTTAAGGTTGTCCTCACGCCTCTCTGTAGGCAAGAGGTCAGCCTGGAAGGGAAGAAGGGTAGGGAGCAAATATGTCTCACTAAGGACCAAAAGACAATTTTCTTTCCTTTGTAACAGGAGCAATTGTAATATATATTTATGAAGATCCCACACCCCCATTACAAAATTCCAAGTGTCCTTTTACTAGCAGCACTGCAGGCAGCAGGTATAGCTAAAGGTTGTCCTCAAAGACGGGCTGTGTACTGAGCATGGGCAGCACTTAATGAAATAACTCACTACGACATATTGATTTTGAAGGCAAGGGGGCAAGAAAGGATTTTCAGCAAAATTAAGACTTCTCAGTAGAAACAGCTGCAGTGGTGACGCTCGTGTAAGCTCTTTGTCAGGATCAAGGGTAAGCTGTAAGTTTTTCCTTTTCTGAGCTTACTGAGATGTCAAATGTAAAACAGCAATGTGAACTTTTGTGCTTGGACCAGCTATAAATTCCACTGTCCCACAATATTGCTGAGGGAACAGTAACCTTGTGAAAGACCTCCACATGAACTGTGGTTACTGTGCTTACATGCATATGCTTAAATCCCACTCAATATCATGTGTTTTCAGTTGAGTTTTGCATTAACCAGACCATGGCAACAGTAAGAGGTGAGAGCAGGGCAGTGTTAGTTTAAACTGTGTGGGTTTTAAGGAAGCTTCTCATCTTGGCCCAACATCTTTCACAAGAAACAGGAAAGTTCCTGTTTTCTGCATTTATACACTGTGGACACAGCCTCTGAGTGTTGCAGGATCCTGCCTCTGTAAAAGACTGGAGTGAGATGCCTCTCTTCAGGAAGGATTTGCCACCCTTTTTGATTCCTCTTCTAGTAACGGGAGCTGAGTGTGTTTGTTCATGAACAATGAGGCAGATCAAAAATTAGCAAATGTATCAGTGTATGGTCTCCTAATCATGAAGTCTCCTGAATTGTTATAAAATGCACTGTATTTTCAGTTTTTAGTTTCTATTCATTTAGGTCCTCAGAAAAGAACGACATTCTGATCATATTTTACCATAGATAGGTTTGAAAAGATGAAGTGGATCCTCAAAAGTTGCTTGATTAAGCAGTGCTATTAGCAGGAGAAGCAGTTTCAGCCTCTCTTTCCACAATAACTAATGAAATCACTTTATATCACGATGAAAGACAGAAAGAGTAACTCCTGAATGAATATGCTGAACTAGGAAAATCTTGGGGGAAAAAGGCAGGAATGCTTCTAATTCCATAGAAGAGGAAAGTGGAAGTGTTGTTATTTTGGAAAATTCTTTTGGACATGTAGTTGCAGAAAAATGTCTGGTAAAAAGAGAGCATTTCAGCTGAGCATCCAGTTCTCCTATGAGATTTATTTCATTTTGTGTATGAGATGCTTCTGGGAAGCAGAACTCTATTTGCCTCAGAAAAAATGTGTTGTTATAGTAAAAGCAATGATAATACATTCGGTGGCAGAATGAGACAAGTGAGATCAGAGTGACATTGTGTTAACCATGGCAGAAGTGCAGAGTATTGGGTCTGGCCCCAAATGTCGATGACTGAATATGATTGATTACACACTAAGTTGGCAGTGTGTCTTTAACAGTTTAACCTATCTGTATGTATGAGCAGCTGACAACTTTTACTCTTCCTTTCCTTGCCTTGGTAGAGGGGGATAAATTTTATTCCCCATGTTCATCCATACCCAGGTAATAAGTGAGAACAGAATTCAGTGGCAAAGCAAGAATTGTAGTCCTGGTTTCTGAAAAACAGTGCCTTTAATGTTGGGCCAGTCTTTCTCATTGTGTGCATATGTGCCCATTGGCAGCTTAGGAATGAAGCACAGTTGGTAGGAATCCTCTCTGGACAATATGAACTGATCAAATAAGCTGAAAAGCAGGATCCTAGTCAGATGGAGCAGCACTATCATGAGGGTACACATAATGTGCTCTGGTTGCCTCTTGCAGTATCATAAGTTAGGATCAAAAAGAGAATGGCATTGCTGATGCAGTTATCTTCTTCCCTTATCTCCCTCTCCCGAAACCCTTGTTCCATTTTGTCACACTATGAATAAATGCTGGACTAGCTCACAGGCTTGGCACTGGGACACTCAGTTCAGCCTAGGCAGGCTGCTCGGCTTCAGTTTTACTTGGTAGTGTGGCAACTGTTGCTCTCTTCTGTCGTTCATCAGCCTATTGCAAAATGAGTTTGCATCATTTTCCATGTGCAAAGATTGTCCCTGGTTAAGTGCTGTGGCAGATTATGTGCACCCATGCATCACCAAATGTCTCCTGTATGTGTCTAATATCTTTCTGTCTTGCTAAACTGAACTGGTGTTTAGTTCCATTTTGGGACAAATCTGCTCTAAGTCTGAATAGTTACACCAGTATATTATGATGGCAAATGCCTCCATGATTGCAGTGCTTTTACATAGGCAAAGTTGCAACACTGCCAAGACTTATTCAAGCTTCCCCAGCGCTCCCCTGAGTATATGTAGCTGTGTTAGCCAAAGCATGCTTTTAATAGCATATCTTCTTGCAAACTTTTTTCTTTTTATTTGGTACAGTTTTGTTTTGTTGGTATGAAGTCAAGAAACCTTTGACCAACTGATCTTGCAAAATATGTACAGTAATTCTGTCTTCATCTGCAGGAATCATAAGTGAAACAAAGCTTTTTACTGTATAGTCTAAATAATAGCTCATGTAGCTTTTTAAAACAGTGGCAAGATACTGTATTCATGAAAGTGTTACTGTGGTGCACAAAGCATACCTCTGTCTTTCTATACAGTTTCAAAATATGTATTATAGACCTTTAAATTTGTTTCATTGCTTTACCTCGTTTCTCTAGCAGAGCATGTACCAAACCTCACACATCCAAAGAGGCAAACCCAAATCCAGAGGATAACCTTCAACTATCTTTACAGATCTTTGTCTTAGCCAAAGGCTACAGATTTTCAGCGACAGCAACCTTCACTGCAGAAGATGAACTAAGCAAATGAGCGAATTCCGGTTTAATCATAATGCCACAAGTCTACTGGAAACACAGACTGCTTACATTTACCCTAAGTTGCTTTGGGCAGCAGGCAACATTCTAAGACATTTATGCCTTATTTCTTTACCAACCAAATGTTTATATTGCACAACTTTCTTCAGCTAGCAATGTGGCTAGTGACGCTCAGCTTCAGAGCATTTATGTCCAGTGAATGTGGCAATAGAGCATCTCCCAGCACTTCACCACTTCAGATGACGTATTTATAAATGGGGCTGATGCAGCTCAAAGGGAATGTGCTACAATAGAGCAAGATCTGACAAATGTTTTAAAATGGAAATTTAAAAAATGCCTGCATGCACAGAGTAGCAAGAGATTTGCTGTTTATAGCAGAACATTGCTTCAGGGTTAAAATTTCCACATTACATGTTGGTTAAACTTCTTCTGGTAGGAATTCCTAGCACAGCTGCAAATTCCTGCCCACCTCCCCAGCTGTCTCTGCCAGTGCTGTTTGTGTCATTTGGATAAAATGAATACCTAACTCATTTGTTTTCACGCTGTACTGTCACAATACCCTTCTATAAGGCCCCTCCCATGACAGGCTTTACAGTAGGCATGCATGCATCTGAGGTTTGCAGGATTTGATGGGAGTTTTTGGAATGGAAAACCAGAAGTCAGCACTGTGCGTGGCTGGGAGGAGCTCATGCTACCCTGTGTGCACTGATTATCCAGCAGGTAAGGGAGGAAACCAATTTATGCTGAAGGCATGAACTGTAGGCTGGAGAGACTGGTTGGGTGATAACTGCTGAAGTTCAAGCCCTTTTATTACTCTGATTTTTATGTATTTCAATAAGCAGAGCTCTTCAGAATTTATTTGTGCATTGAGTAAACATTCTATACCAGATCAGCACATTCAGATGATACCTGGCTCAGTATCACCTGAACTAAGGCTACAGAAATATAAGCTACTGGGAAAAAATCAGAAATTCTTTGTGACAGAATGGTTTTCATTAGAAAAGACCAGCTAGTCACAAACAAAACTGTACATCTCTCTTTTCCCCCAGTAACCCCTGAGTTTCAGTATAAGCCTACACTGGAGGAATGTTTGGCTACAGGATAAAATTTTGGCCCAAAATAATGAGTCAAGGATAAAAAACTTTATGGCTGGTAGATTTTCTGCTTTCATGCCTCATGGATTGATCTTGAACCTGCTTATTAGCTGGTTCTGCTTCGACCCCACAATAAATGAGCGGGAGCTGTTTCTACGAGAGAGGGAGCAAACAGGTTTTTGTATTCAGACACCCAAAGTGGAATGCAAACTCATGGCAGTATATGGCATTCCAATGCAAAGGAAAATTAACCCTGTGGGTTGAAAAAGCAAAGAACTCTCCTTGTAATGTATTTTACAGAGGCAGATCTCTAGAAAAGCAATGTGACACCATTATATTTGTGATGAAAACAGGGTCTAAGAAGATGAGATGGACGGAACATTTATAGAGGCAGATGAAGGTAATAACCTCTCTATATTATTTTTTTTTTTCATTTCATTTCTTCTGTAACACTCCATACTGCTTCCCCCTGCATCTTCACAGAAAATGAAGGAAGTATGGATTATGAGGTGAGGAAAATGAAGCATGGGGATTCTGAGGTAGGGTAAAAATTGGTTGAATTAATGGGCTCAGTGTTTTGTGATCAGTGGCACAATCATTTCAGCTAGAGCCCAGTCACTATATCGTATCCCAGAAATCAGTCCTGCAGCTAGGATTTCATATCTTTAATAATCACATGGATGATGAGACACAACATGCTTTCAGCAAAATTGCAAATGGCAAAAATGGAAGGAGTGACTGGTACACCTGATGGTTGTGCTGCCATCCACAGCGACATAAACAGGCTAGAGAAGTGAGTGACAGGGACCTCCCAAAGTTCAAGAAAGGGAAATGTCAGGTCCTGCCCATGCACCATACCAGGCTGGAGCCAAGCTATTGTAAAATAGCCTGGCCAAAAAGGCCCTGGAGTTCTAGGAAGGCACCAAGTTGGCATCAGTTGGCAATGTGCTCCTAAAGCAAAGAAAGCCAACAGTGTCCTGGAGTGCATTGGGAAGAGGGCTGTCAGCACATGGAGTGGGGTGACCCTTTCCCTCTAGTTTGCCCTGATGAGACATGACTGGTGTGCTGGGTCCAGATCTGGGCTCCCTTGTACAAGTGGGCACACTGCAGAGGATCCAGCAAAATGCCAGAAAGATGATTAAGGGTTGGAGCATCTGAGGTAGGAGGAGAAGTTGAGACAGCTGGGACTGTTCAGCCCAGAGGTGGGGAGGCTCTGGGAGATTTTTGTGTGTAAATATGTAGCAGGGATGAATTTTCATAGTGATGCACAGTGGCAGGAAAAGGGGCAATCAGCACAAACTGATGTAAAAAAAAAATCCACTTAAACATAAAAAAAGCTTGCTTATTTTTTAACAGCAGGGGTGTTCAAACATTTGCCCAGAAATGTTGTGCAGTCTTCATCCATGAGGGTATTCAAAACCAGACAAACTCCTGAGCAACCTGCTCTTGCTGTCAACTATCAGGTGTACCAACCACTTGTAGTTTTGTGTCGTCTGTGATCTTGATCAAAGCAGGGGCTAGACAGTCTCCAGAGGTCCCTTCTCACCTCAGCCATTCTGTCATTTATGCCAAAACTCTTCACTTGACATTGCCAGCCATTAATTTCCTAACTGCAGTTAAGAGATAAGTGAGGGACTGTGGCAGAGACAGTTGTTGAGAAGACAAGAGATCTTGTCATTCACAGAAATCATTTGCATGTACTCTTCTTTTATGAGGTACCCCTTCCCCTCCTACCCTGCCTAAATGTGTGCATGTGTGCATGCAGGAGTGCATGAGTGCACATCCCTTCCCTCTTCCCCTTACACAGAGAAATACACAGTGGAAAAGATATGTGTGTGTGTGTGTGTGTGTGTTTTTTTTGTGTGTGGTCTAAGTACACAGCCAGGTTTTGGCTTTTCTTTACTGGAAGTAAAATAAATGGAGAGGGTGGTGGGTTTTTTCTCTCTCATCTCCAATTCAATGGCACTCTACACTGTTGGCAGTTTAATCTGACAGTGGAGCAGACAATAGTTATAAGGAGAAATGGAATTACATTTTGCTCCCCTTTAGTTTAGGCAAATTTTCAAAATTAGGCGTTAAAATGCAAAAACACTGTAAGAATGAATTAAAATGCAGAAATTGCCACTCACAGGAAGCCTGCACAATTCTAATTCTAAACATCATTAGAAAAAAAAATAACATTCTGTGTCTAACGATCTTTTTTTTCTGAGAGGGGGGTGGAATGGTTAATTTGAATTACAAAAAAGCCTTGATAACCCCCCACACATCAATTTACCTGTGAACAAAAAGATTCACACAGAGAAAATGGGACTTGGGACTATTTGATAAATTACTGCAGACTGCTTGAATATTCCATTAGCAAAATAATAGCTCGTTATGGAACCCAGAAGAATGTGGTATAATTATGATAGTACCATCCCCCCCACACACTATGGGGTAAGAGGAATGCAAATGTTAGAAATGATAGCTACTTAACCACAGTTTGGAGATAGGCCTGAAAACAAATCGAAGGGTTATATGATCTCAGGCATTCATAAGGATTTCTTCAATGTCAGTGTCTTAAATTGCTGAATACATTCCAGCTAGCTGAAGGTCATATTATTAATAGTCATCTTTATTGTGGTAGAGTGCAAGAGCCAGTGAAGAAGGAGGAGGCCCTTTTGCAGATGAGATGTAAACAAAGAGCAATTGAGAGCCTCTGCCCCAAAGTTCTTACAAACTAGAGCTAAACAAACGAGGGAAAACAAAGGGCTGCTGCAGTGACACAAAATAGCATTTTAGTCTCACATCTGGTTTTGTTTGTCAGGACTTGGGGGGGGTCACTTTGGAAGTAAATGGAATGGGAAACCAAGCAGAGTGAGAGACCACAGCGGGGGAGTGGGGTGAGGGGGTAATCCGTGATGAACAAAAATCATTGCAGGCTTAGAAATTTTTCTAAATTTTAATTGCTTCTGCACTTGTGGCAATGGCCTCAGCTCCTGGCACATGTATATAAACACGGTGTGCTGCTGTTGCCCCATGCCCAGCGTGCAGGATGCTTGGCATATGGTGCAAAGAATGAAAGGGGGTCTCTGTCTCATTTACTCAGTGTGACCTGGCTGCTTCCAGCTTTGTAGTTTGAGCTCCTCCAGCCGGCAAGCTCCATGCAGTGCCCTCACCCCTGTGCTCCGTTGTGATGCAGATATGGCCCCTCCTCCGTGGGCACTTATATGTGGATGTGAATGCAAATTAGAAGAAATAAACGGTCTGCTTTTTAAGATCAGGTGCCTCAGAATTCAAATAAACTATTACAAGAATTGGTCAAACTGAGCCCACGTTGGTTCCATTTGCACAGGAACAGCTTTCAGTGGTTATGTAGGAGTGTGCCCAGCCATAGGCTGAAATCTGTGTTCAGCCTTTACTTCTTACTGTATTCTGCTATTAACAGTCAGTCTACAAAGTCTATTTTCTCCTCAGAGTAAGTAGCTGATCGATCAGCACTGTGTTTTCTTGGAAGTAGAAAATACCTGAAAATAAATGTTATAACATTTTCTAAAAAGTCCTTAAAATGTAAGAATCTGAAAAGATGTTGAATAACATGGGTTCAATTGATCAAAATGATGTTTTTCTGAAAGTACTTTCAGCTAGCTAGGAAGCCACCCATGTTAATCCTATACTTTAAGTGTGGGAGGGAGAAGAGAGAAAGCTGTTTGTAAGCACTTTAACTCACAGCCTGTGAAATAAAAAGGCAGCTTTTTATTTCACAGCAATCCCACATCAGCTTTCTGGCTTTAGATACTAGTCCAATGCAAACATTGGGATGGCCATCTTCTGATGGTTGGCTCAAGGTTCAGTTGAGCAGAGAGCTTTAGGATTTGGGTCTTAGGCAACTTGAAAGAAAAAATCTTGGCACTATCTTAACCAGCCACTAATGGAGCAGCATCAAAGATGTCTCATGGTGTATTATTGATTCTCTCTCAGGAGCACAGGTACAGCCATATAAGCTGCACCAGGATGAAGAATTGAATGTTATTTATCTGCTGAGGGATTGTTTGCTTGCATTCTTTTCTACAGGTTCCCAAGCAGGTAGAAGTGTTAGAAAAATAATGTGAGGATATTTTGCTGACTCCAAGGTATCTACAAATCTCTGTACGCCTCCCAGTCACTATTTTATGAAATTTTTTCCAAGAGGCATTTCCAAAAGTACTGTCAACATTTATAAATAATATACAGCCTAGGACAGGCTGTGTGTTTGTGAGAGCGTGTTAAAGAATAAATAGAAATGTCCAATGTGATGTGTTCATAAATATGTAACAAATGCCCTTCTCTTGATCTCTGGTAAAAAAAAAATAATTGTATTTCTCCAAGGCTGTGAGAATTTAGTTTCATCTGTGAGGTGCCAGAATGTTAAATGTGACATTCAATAAACCACCTAGGAAAAGCTAAACAGTGCTAATCAAGCCATTTAATCTTTTGGAGTTAAGAGCTGCAGTAGGAGAATAAAAGGTATAATTAATAACTCCAGCTAGGAAAGTAAGGCAGAGTAAAAACAGGAGCTAAGACAAACATCTGGTCTTTGTTTTATGAAACATTTACCATGAAATCACAACTTTTTTTCACCCTTGTGAAATGTGCAAAATTTCCTGAGCTGCAAGCCTCAACACTGGAAAAAGTTTGCACCTGCATATAAAAATGAGCTTTTCACGTGCACCTGAACTGCATGTGCAAATAAATGCATGTTTGTGTGTGTATGTAGGTGTGTGCCTGCCCTTCTGCCTCTATGAGTTTGTTCTAAGGTAAACTCACAAATTATGTGAAATTTTTATATTCTTACAAGGTTATCACCTCTTTTTTTTTTTTTTAATTCATAATACATCTGTCTTCATGAACAATTAAAGTTTAATGTGCAACAAAACATTTATCAGCCTTGTTTAGCTGCCTTGTGCTTAGCTGCTTTTCTTGCCTGATTTGTCCAGATGTTATCATGGTGACTTCTGAGAGCAAACTCTGTGTTCAATATGCCCTTCACAGAACTTAAAGAATTGGATTATGTTCACCATTTTTGTAGATGGGGATCTGTGGTAGGGCTAAAATGAAATATCTTGTCAAAGGTCACAGAGGAAATCTTAGTTGAGAGAAGGATGAAGCAGGCTATAGGATTCTGGCACATGATTTATGAGTCATTAAAGCCATAATGAAAGACTATAAGGTGAGTTATACAGTCTTACAGCTGGAACAGGCTGAGCTGATGCTGCTGCAGTTGCCAGTGGTTACTGGCATAGTTTGACCAGTCAGGATTTGGCCAGTGGTGTGAGCTCCCACTTGAACAACTTATGCATTGGATTATCCCTCCCTCTCCTCACTGTTACCATGTGTAATTTACTCATTAAATAGCTCACTAGTATAAAGTCCTGCCCATCATTAGTAATTCTAATATTTGTAGCTCCCATTACTGAAATTTTTGCTGGTAGTATAACAGAGAGATGGAATTCTGTGCCCACTCCAGTTTACAAGTTCAGGCCTTCTCATGAAATTCTGTGAAGGTCAGCAGGGCCCTGCAATTTATGTAAATTCTGAACATGCTTTTCTTACTCTCTCAGTTTCTTGAGAAAGCTGTCTATATATTTGTCACACTTGCACAGCAGGGAATGATACTTTGGCACTCCCTCTATGGGCTCTGCATATTCTTAAGTGAAGAAGAAATGTAGCATTCCCACTGTAGTCCAGGCTTCCCACTGTATTGCCTGTCTCTGATAACTGTGGGGTGTGACAGCAAAAACAACATGCATGACAGTGGCTGTGGAAAGATGAAAGTCCAAGGGCATCTGTGTTCTTGCAGCCAAATGTACATCTGATAGACAGTGCAGAACTGCTTTTTTAATTCAATCTCTGGGAAGAAGGTGGAACCGAAAGTCTGGACAAATTAACAAAATTACTTCTGCCTTTTAATGGGGGGAACTGGAATGTCTTTCTGTGATGTGTTAAAAATTCAGTCACTTCAGAACCCTAAAAATGGCCATGGTTTGTGTTCCCATCCTAGAAATCCAACTGCAATCCTAAGTGGGATAAGATGCTGAAAAAGGAGTGAATATTCAGAGTGAAAAAGCACTCTGGTAATCACTAAGACCTGTGTGGAGTAATGTCTTGAAAGGCCCTTTATTAGATTATTGAAAAGATGCAAAAATCAGAAATGCATCAACAACAGTGGAGTCAGCAGGACCAGGGCAGAGATTGCCCATTCCTGGCCAATGGTGAGGCTGCACCTTGAATCCTGGGTCCAGCTTTGTGTTCCTCACTCCAATAGACATTGACGTGCTGGAGCATGTCCAGAGAATGGCAGTGAAGCAGGGCAAGGGTCTGGAGCACAAGTCCTGAGAGGAGCAGCTGAGGGAGCTGGGGTTGCTTAGTCTGGAGAAAAGGAGGCTCAGAAGGGATCTTATCTCTCTCTCCAACTTCCTGAAAGAAGGATGTAGCCAGGTGGGGGTCAGTCTCTTCTGCCAAGTAACAAGTGACAGGACAAGAGGAAATGGCCACAAGTTGGAGGAGGTTTAGATTGAATCCTAGGAAAAGTTTCTTCACTGGGAGGGTTGTGAGGCACTGGACTAGTCTGCCCAAGGTAGTGGTTGAGTCCCCATCCCTGGGGACTGCATAGATGTGGGACTGAAGTACGTGGTTTAGTGGTGGACTTGGCAGTACTGGGTTAGTGGCTGGACTCAATGATCTCAAAGGCCTTTTCTAACCTAAATGGTTCTATGAGTCTATGAAAAGCATAATGAATTGATCAGAGGAATCAAGAAAATTGGTGGTAGCTGGTAGTTTTTAAATTTTTTCTGTTTCTCATGTTTAATACTATGAGAATGTAAAACCAAAAGCATCAACTTTTTTTTTTTAATTTAAAATTCTTAAAACAATTAACTGGGAGTTTAATGGCTCATTAAATTATATTTTAAAAAACTCCTTACAAATAAAAATATCACTTTTCTTGGTTTCTTGTTTGTTTGTTTTTGTTTGTTTTAATGTAGGAACTGTCAAAACAAATTAATTTCAAAAGAAAAGAAAGAAAATAGCCATTCTGGATCAGTTGGGTTGGAATATTTTGACTTTATCTGAAGCTTTAAAAACACCATTTCCTTTTTGACAGGATCTCTCCCAAAGACAAAATATGCCTTTTTAAATGACCCTACTCTGGAAAGGATGAGAGCTAGGGATTGGTGAATTACGACCATTATCATGCACTGGTCAGATGACTCTGATCCCATGTCACTGTCATGTCCAGCTACCATAGACAAACAGATTTAATGAAGACTTATAGGATAAAGTTAGTATGAAATCTCCCCACAAAATATAATGCAGGCTTCCATATCTCTTGATAACTCTTCTAGTTCACCCCCTTCTTTCCTCAGTCCCATGAAATTCAAATCCAGCTTCACAGCCATACTTTCCCACTACGCCTCCCAAGGCCCTCCCTTTTCCACCCAAGTGCAAGATTTTATGGTGTCCCAGAAGTGAGTTTTGTCCTTTTTTGGGGCCACATAGTTCAGTTTTCCTTTTACTGAGGAGAAGTCTGAAGCTATCTTTGTACCTTTTTCTGCAGTCATCCTTGGGTTGCTTGACTGTCTTGTTATATGATACCTGTCTCAGGTTTTATAAAACAGTCCAAACATAATTTCTGCAGATATCCATGATCTGGGAGAAAAAAAAAATCTTCTGCAATTTGTCAGATCAGCAGCAGATATCAGCCACAAAGCTGGTACTACCAGGAAATTCATGACTGATAGTAATCCACAAATAAATGCAATAAAAATGATTCAGGTGACCAAGTCAGACAGAAGGTGATTCATAAGCAAGTCATAAGTCCTTCACTCATCATTAATTGTACATCCTCCAGTGTTGCAGAAGAAGCAACGCAGAATGTGCCTCGATCCTGAAAGTCTCGACTTAGTGTTAGGAAGTTCTTGATCAGGCCCAAATATTTAGCATCAGCTGGATTTGTCTGTGTGATTCCTTTATGTTCACTAAGTTCACTAAGTTACTCCTGCTCTTGATCAAAAGGGGTGATTTGTTTTGTTCGCTCCTAGCAAACACCCAGAAAACATGTACAGCCTCTTTTGATGGGAAGACCGATACAAATAGTTATATAGAAAAATAAACAGTTGTTTTCAGATTTTGAGAATGATTTGCAATGATTTATTTGAGTAAATTGGTGATACTTGTTCTTCCCTTGACTCAGACATGGAGTTTGTCTATCTGAGCAGGACTGCATGCCTCCAGGTTTCACTTGGATTGGCATGGACTGAAATATTGCAGGGAAGGTGAACGTCTCTATCCTTGCTGCCAGGATATACTGCTTCTTTTTTTTTCTCTCCTCATCTATTAAAAAATGATTCATCTTCCTCTTAGAGGGGTATGTACACTAGCATTTTAGAGAGTGCACTCTCTAGAAGCCAATCTGCAGATGTACCCTTGTACATCGTGTGCTGTACTTTGCACTGAACAGAGGTCTCAGGCTCCGCAACTGGATTCTCTTCAAACCAAACTAAACCTAAAGACATATTCCATGAGCATACACAGCCTCCTTCTACCACTAATGGGAGTTCAGTCAACAAGAAGAGTAAGTATCCAAGATAAAACTCCTTGAAATGTGCATACTGATTGTTCTCAGCACTGACTGTTCTGTGATTTCCTATTGACCTCCATTACATCCTAATATAGACATAATTTGTAGACATGGCTGAGAAACAAGCACCCTACAAGCACTGACAATATCAAGATTATTATTTTCATTAGCAGATTTGGGGAACTTCTTTGTCTTGTGATTGCTGGGAATTCTCATAATTTTCAGTTACAAAACTCATGGGGCACCAGCTTCCTTCAAGAGCTGCAAGTTTCAGGGCATCTTCATTTATGGAAGATTGTACTACTTTTGATGCCTCTCAAATAAAAACTAAATTATTAAAGAAGACATGCCTTTTTTCCCCAGTGTACTAGCCATACTCTTTTTTGAGCAAGTTATCTGATATTAGTTTGGGACCTGCAACTTGAGGTAGAGCCATTTTCCCCCTCTCTGATAAGAAAGCCCATATATTGTGAACAGCACAATATGGAAATGTTGCCTTTTTACCTTGGGGCACAAAAGCTTTTATAATTTTCTAACTTGCCTAAATTGAGAATCTTTAAAGGGAAAGGACAGGGTGTTTTACTTTAAGTCCTGATAGAATGTGCAGCACTGATGGAGCTGAAAGATTTTGTCACCAGTAGAAAAGTCTTTTCATACTTTATGTTTGAAGAACAGATCAAAAACGCCTATGTTTTTCCACAATAATTTTGTGGAAACGTGTTGAGCAAGTCTTACAAGGACAAGACGTTTTCCTCAGCCTAGGATATATCAGTTAAGTATAGCTGAGGTATAGCCTCTTAGGCTAGGAGGTGTCTCTTTTATGTGTCCATTAAATTCTCAGCTTCTTTGTTGCCAACAAAAATGATGATTAGTTTTAATCATGATGAGAGAGGCCCCCATTTCTTTACAGAGACACTTTGCTGAGTGAGTCACTGATCCTTTTCTAAGACTGCAAAAGATCCAGAGGGTCTGAATGCTTTAGTTCTTACCAACCTCAGGTCATCAACTGAACTTTTATATTGGCAGAGGGAGTCCTCATTTCTTCCATGCATCTTTTCCTATTTTATTCATTGAATCTTTTCTCAATAGTGGTGAGGTAGTTAAATATTGGGATGTAAAAAAAACAATTATAAAAATAATGTGCTGTCTGATACTTGGAGACCTCTGCCTGAAAGCAATTCAACAGGGAATACTCAGGATGCTCCTGTCTTCTCTGTCTTGTCTCTAAGGACTTGTGAGGATGGTGCATTGACATTTTAGTGACCCTTGGTTTTTCTGGGATATCAGTGCCCCACAGAATCTCAAAGGAAAAGAAATACATTATGCTAATTTTCCTTCTTGGCAAAAAATCCACAAATCTACCTAACTGCTTATTCTTTAAAACTGTGCTTACTTTGTGTTTTCTTCTAGAGTGTGTACCAGTATAACTCAGAATAACTCCACTAGCAGTGATATTGGGCTTTCACTCCAGGTTATAACCATCAGAGCCTCTTGAATTATGGGTCAAAGTCCATACAGAAAAAAAAAAATTCTCTTTTTTGGGGAACAGCAAGAGGAGAGACTTTTTGAAGTGTTTAGATCCTGCCAGAGTTTTGCAAGAAGGACTGGAATGGACTGAACTGCTGCCAGGCTGCAAAAGATCTCTCAAGAGCTGCCTCCCTTCCCATCTATCTTGGACTCACGATGAGTGAGGTGAACCACCTGCTCTGCACACTTGCCTTGTTGTGCCACAGTTTGAGGTGTAAAGTCCTGCTGCAGAGGTTGGAAGAAACCTAGATTCCTTTAATCTCCTTGTCAGACCAAAGTAGCTCCTGTGAAACAACATGCCATGTAGTCCTTATCCTGCCTCCAAGGCATTTGACACCCATCCTCCTCACAGAAAACTGTGTTCTGCATCAGGCACAGTTTTGAGAATACTCTGGTTCTCTTACAATGGCAGCTTTTTTATGGCTGGAGTTTTTGCTCACAAGCACATATTTCCCATCAAGGAGAATGATAAAACATTCATTCAGTGGTGAGCTGTTCTTCTTGTACTTACTGCTCATTTGTGCAAAGTACAAAGTGACTTTCTCTTCCAGCTTTACAGAATCACACACCTTTCATGTATGGCATATGAGTTTTCCTGAATATTTGCACCACTTCTGGGCTTTTGTGTCATCCAGAAAATAATATAAGATGCAATTACATTTCTTGGGGAGGGGAGGGGAGCCGTGGGAAATATTGGTCATTGCCAACATCACTTATTGGTGGCAGAGGTTAAAATGGAATTAGGCTGGGGTCTCTCCTATAAGCTGAAAGAGAGGTGATAGCTGTTTGGTAAATCCTTTGTCAGTGGAGATGAGGCCCAGTCCAAAGCTCACTATAGCTGCAGAAACAGTCTTTGCAATTTTGTGTGTTGTACCCTTTTAGTACCTGCTCCTTGCTATCATCTCCCTGTGAGTAAAGAATGATGTGACAAAAAAAGATATGTCTTAGCAGAATTTTCTCTCTCCAGATCAATATGCAGTTATATAGCTGGCATCAGGAAGAAATGAAAGGGCATCACAAGCAGGAGAGAGTAGGACAGGGACTGCTTCAGCTGGAAACAGATCTGTGTAGCCATGGCTTCATCAGCTTCAGCAGTCTTTGAACTTCCTTCTTAGTGGTTTCTATCATGTCAGGTCTTACATGTAGATACTGAATACCTGATGCTGTAATTTGCTTTATTTTAATTATTGGTAATTAGTGTCTCTCTCAATAAGGATTTAAAGAAATATTTAATTCATAAGACTATTGATTAGGGAGCTCCGTGAGTGTAGATTGTAATTTGCTACAGCTATTTTTTATCTCAGAGTAGTGTTTCAAGCTGTTTTGTTTTGTTTGGACAGTCCCTTTGCTAAGTGTGTTTTTTGAGTTGTTTGAGTTGTTGATTTTCAGTGTGGCTCTTTCTCTGGATATTGTATCTAGGAGTCATGGGTAGCTTCAGAAGGCTTTTTGCTACCCTCTCTTACACACTCATATATAGGATATAAGATAAGGAACAGCAACATCTGTTATATGTTCACAAAGAGTAGATTCTACATTTGAAACTTCTGACCTGATAGAGACCATTGAGCAGCAGATGTTTCAGAAGACTTTAATCCTTCACCTTAAAAGCTCACAGAGGTTCTTTGGTCTAAATTTTCAATGTTTCATTGGATTCTTTTCTGTCTATTTTTATTGGATGACAGTTCATTAAGGAGCAGAAGCAAAAATACAGATTTTCAAAAAACTAAGATAATTACTTGTTGTTATTATTATGTTTAAAAATTATCCCAATATTAAAAAAAATTGTCAATATGTCAAAACTGACAACCTTTAGATGCCAGCTAACACACTGTTATAAAGTAATTTTTAAAAAAGCTTTGATTTTATTATGCTTCATGTTGCACAGTCTGACTAAGGTGTGTGCTGAGGCAGAAGTTTGAAAATTTCTCTGGTAGATGAATGAAAGGGAATTAGAAAGCTTCTTTTAAACTCACCTCAGTTTCTCATGGAAGCAGTTCTTTTGACTGAAATGCACTTGTATTAAGCTGCTATACATAGGTGCAGCCTGCCTGCCCAAAGCATCATGAAATGAATGTGCTTGAACTGAGAAGCAGAGCTGGTCCTAAGACAAAATCTCAGTGTCCCTGAAAATGTACGAGGCTTAAATACCAGACCTGGCCTATTTTTCTGCAATTACTTCAGTCCAGCCCCCTGAGCCAAACTCTGCTGAACTTTGAGAGTATTTGGATGTGGTTCCAGAGTCTGTAGTTTGAATCCAGCTATATCTAGGAGGACAGATTTGTAAACCAGATGTTTTCCCACTGGAAGTATGTGCATGAGCCCTATTAGTAAAACAAAAGGGTTTGTCCTGCAAAACATGTCTGAAACATTCCCTAATGTGCTCAGCAAACAGAAGAGGAAAGTTTATTCTCTGGGCAGCAAGTTAATGTCTGACTTGGAGTCAGTTTGAAATGCTTCCAGTAGGGCTGGCATCTGTCACCACGTTGAAACAAAAACAGTGGCTTTGAGCAGTGTTGTAGCAATACGTTATGTCCTGCTTGACTTGAGGGAAAGTTAGGACCAAATGAAGTATCGAGTGGTTATTCTCTCATCCAAAAGGTGAAATCCAAGACATGCTGAAATTTGTGGAATAAATCTCATTCATTTCAGTTGGGTTAGGATTTTATGCCAAGTCTTCAACATTGCAAAGGACTTACCTATTTCAATTTTCAGAAGATCTGGAAAATCTACGTGCATCATGCATACACACTGGACAGTGTTTCTTGAAGAAGACAACTTTATGCACCTGTTATGGACAAAAGCTGTATGGTACAAAAGGTATTTGCTGAAAATAATCATCACCACAATTGTGGTCTTTGTTAAAGGAAAGGCACTGCTACTTTGAGTGTCTGAAAACTGCTTGAATGTCAAAGAACCATTTAATATTACCAGTGTAGATGTTTGAATCTGTGTTTAGCCTTTTTTTTTTTTAAGTTTTTTGGTGGCCCAAACCCAAGTAATTACGTATCTAAATGTGATCCTTCATTTACTTTGGCAATGAATCTTCATCTGTCATCATTTTAATCCATCTACTGAGGGAAACGATAGAGACTGGCATACCTGAGACAGAAAGAATGCTATCTCGGATTTCTCCATGCTAGAAGTATTTCAACAGATGCCATTTTTTGTCATGCCTTAGAACAGCCTCTTTATCTGAACTCTGAATACTGCTGTTTGTCTTATAAATATTTTCTAGTATTTAACTACTGTGTATTTGACTTTTTGAATGACAGACTGTAATTCCTCTTGAGCCATAGTAGCCTATCAAGTTGACATCTATTTCAATTTTACACTGTGTTTCCCTTATCATTCCTTTAATGATTTGTGTGTTTACACTCTGAAGTGTTCAATGCATTAAAGAAAACAATTATTTTGCAGTTAGACAAAATAAATTCTTCAAATTACAGAAACAGATGCTCTAAACCATGTTGCCTCTAAAGCCCTCTGCTCTGGGCATAAGAAAAGAAACAGGAGCAACATCACAATAAGGGACTCTCCCCCCAATAAACCCTCTAGCAGCCAATACAAAACAGATGAGGGAAAGCAGAGATGAAAATGTTAAAATGAGTTGCTTATTGTTACCCCCTGGTTTTGCCATAAAATGAGGGCTACAATCCAGACCATTATTTTGAGTACCTTTCCCCTATTTATTGCACAAGGATTTCCTTGTGACAGGTGGATATTAAATTCCTTTCTAGTTCTATCCAAGTAGACAAGCTCTCTTCTTATTCATTCTAGAAGTGGGAAATCTGAGCTACTGGGAGGTGAAGACATGGGGATGAGAATAATATTGAGAAAGGTCAGAGTCTTTTTAATAAGAAATTGAAGTCCCATCCATATGATGAGTCCTTCTTTGTGTATTCCCTTTTCAACTATGCTGTAGAGCATGGAGAAGCTGTCAGTCATGGAGCAACCCTGAACATCCCAGTATTCAATTTTGAAGGCACAGTACATACACACCATGCAAAAAAGTTTAACATAGTCTCTGGTGTTTCCATCTGAATGAGCAAGAAAAAAAAGGGGCTATCTTAGGGATCTTAACTTTTCCATTAACATGTAATATTGGGTATATACACAGGCAGCTGCCTGAATACTATTTAAGCTGGGTGCTGCACTAGGTGCATGCACTGACAGGCAGTAGTTAAGCTGTTCTTATCTTTTTTCTTCATGTCATTGATAATGAGATTTTAATTCTTTTCTAACCATGTTCCTTTGGCTATGTTTTGATAGCATGGTTGTTATTCCAGTGGTCTATGCCATCCTGTGACAGTATCATTTCTGCCAGGGGATTTTCCTTTAAATTTTGGTTTTGAGTACCATTAGATATTTTCTAAGAATCATTACTGCTCTGAACCACAAGGCTCTACTTAAGCACAGTGGTGTAAATCAGTGTAGTTTTTTGGGATTTCATGAGTATGTTTGCGGTTTATAGCACCTGGAAATTGGCTTTGCCACTACTTGACATATAAGACTTGTTGTTGAAAGCAAAATTGTTATTTTAGCAGAAATGAGGGAACATTTCAGAATGTTCTACAAGATAATAACTGATCTGAATTTGAAAACATCTTTTTAAATCCAGACTAGCATATAACAAATTTGGAAATTCTTGCTTTTTTCAAAAATTATCATATTCTTGTCAAATTTATGTAACAGATAAATCTATTGTAAATTGTGGATGACTAAAGGGGCCTAGTGTATACTGCTATGTCTTGAAGACTGGACTACAAGAATCAAGGATTAGATTTTGATAATGTTTCTTATATATTATCTTCCTTTTCAACTTTCAGTGGGAGGATGCCTGAGGTAAGACAATACGAAATGTAAGAAAATGAAAATATATTTCGAAAGCAGTAACTAGGTTTTAGAATAAACAAATAAAAAAAAATCCACCCCCAAAACCAACAAAAGCCCCCAAACTTGTTCTTTGAAGTTTGTTCTTTTACTTTGTTAAAAAAATGCTGTTGTTAAAATCACACAGCCAATTTACCAAGAAAATTTTTGTTTTTTCCAACGTCTCATTTGCAGACAACTACTAGTAAAACTGAGCTATATGAAAAAAAATTTAAAATTCATAAATTTCAGTGACAAAAGTAGACTGGCTCCATCCAAAATGACTGATTTGAAGGAAATGAGACATTTCTATATTTTGGAGAAGTCATATAAAATATGAAGATTTTTCAAATTTTTCAAGGTGTTCAGCCTAAAGAATTGTGATTTCTACAAGTTTGGCTGAAAATCAATATTCCTTAGGTGTTTTATTAACTGCAATTATCGTTGAATCTTTGAGGATAAAGGAGCAGGGATTAAAGAATAGAGCAGGATGGGACAGAGGTCAGATTCAGGTCTATTAGGACGATTTTGGATAATTTAGATGTTTGGGAGACAGAAACACAGAGAGCCATGGGAGGGAGCAGCCTGAAGCTTTTGAACTGCATTTCCACTCAGCTTTGGAAAACCATGTCAGGTTTATGAATTGCAACATAACTTCCAGCTGTGAAGCAAGTAATTGTGAAATATAGTGTCAAGCTTTGTCCTTCATCCACTGCTAAGGGCAGATTACCGAGGATAAAATCCTCCTGCTTCCCATTGCTACTGGTTACTCAGTTTAATCAGTAGAAGACAATGTGACAGTGACAAAGATTGAGGTCCCAATGTGCTTCCCCTTGGTGCAGTTTTATATATTAGTTTTTAAAACAATGCTCTTCTCTATTTCTTTTATTATTATACATGATCTTGTGGTTAAAAGTCTGTGATACCAGATCTCAGTTTGTCAATGCAATTTGATTTTTGGTCAGGTTCATGTTGGTTATTCATGCAACCATGAGTTTTCTTACATTGGCTCAGCATTATTTAGTAGGACTGAGTAAACCTACTCAAGGAGCAAGGCAACACTGACTAGTAAATGAAGATATTGCTAGATCATTTGTGCCTCTCTGATAGCAGGATTTGGACAGCGTGCTAATGGGTAAGGTGAGAGGAGGGATTGCATGATTGAGTGGCAAAGGAGGTATAATCCTTGACATCAAAATGCAATTCTACCCTTTGTAGTTACATTTAATTTCTGCATAATTCTGGGAAGTCCATGGACATAAACACACATTTGGGCAGCTGTTCTTCTGTGTCCCACTGTAGTGTCAGTTTCAGGCACCCAGTGGCAGCTCTGTGGTATGTTTAGAACTTACAATTGAATTTTAACTTTTCTGAAGTTGTCAACACACAGAATGATAAAACAAGCAAAGGAACCTGAATAATTGGATCTTAGGTTTTTTCAGCTGAGAAATGAAGAACTCCTCTAAACTCATGTATATGCCTTAGCTCTTCATTTATTACATAGGGAAAATCCTATGCTCTCCTTCCATAAAAATTTTGATAGACCATGGACAGTTGGGAATAAAAGAAACCCCAAACATTAAAATGCTGGGCATCAATGAGGAAATTTATATGTATGCAGGACAAGAATTATATTCTGTCTCTGCTCTGAGGTTAGTTTATGACGCACTATGGAAAGAATATTGACTCCCATTCTGGAAGTGTTTTCTTTTCTGTACCCAAGGTAAGGCAGGGAGCATGAAGAAAATACAGTATGACTGAGTGGTTATATCCACAACTCAGATAAATATCCACAGACTTGACTTTGTGGTCAAAATTTTCTATAGCACTTAATATTTTGGAACAGTAAAGGTCTAGATAATATCTTCTGAGTTGTCTATAACCCTGTGTAAGGTGTTTTGACTGTAAGATGGTTTTAACAGCTATTAGTCGAGAGATTAACATTTAATGAGCCCTCTGTAAGTAGGTCTGTAAGGTGACAAGCTGTGTGAGAGTATCTCCTGAATTTTGTTCAACCAAACCTCGCATTCCAAGAGGTTTCTCAGGCCCAATAACAGCATTTAACAACTTTTGGTCTCAAAACACAGGCAGTGTTGCATACATTATAGAATTACAATGTGCTGAAGGCAGCTTTGGCATCACTCATCCAAATGGTCAAAAGTCACTTCCAAGTCTCTTTGCTCATTTCCAGGTTCAGAAAAGTTCATCCCATGGGAATGAATTTCCTGACCCTTTTTTGCTGTGAATAGCTAGCACACCCACTCAAAGCCACATCCAGCCAATCGATGATGATGTAGGACCTCCTGAAATAATCCATACAATCTTAAAATAGTAGTCTTTATTTATACAGAAAACAGAAATGACATACAGTTTTTCCTTTCCTTTCTTTTCTCAAGATAAGCTAAATATCTTTTGTGAGTTTTGCACTTTAGCTACTTTCAGAATCCCAGGCTGAATCTCTTGACCCATGCATCTGAAACCCACTCTAGCAGGGTTTTCCAAGCCAGCACTTCATTAATTACTATTTTAGGGAGATGAAGTTTCTGACAACTGCAAGAAACGCTATCCAAATAAAAGCAGTGATTAGTTTCAATGCTAAGTTTTATTGTAAAAGTATGTAATACTTGTTACTGCTGTACTCTGCTTGGATAAAAGTCTTCCTTTAAGACAGTGCTTTGTAATTTATGTCTCAGCCTCCATAATGTTAGTGAGATATTAATATATGCATGAAGAGCAGCAGTCAATGTAATTAAAGTGGCAAAGTGATAAATGCATAGCTATTTTGCCTGGTAATATTGTGTATTTAACAGGTTTATTTGTTCAACAGTTCTTACTTTAATTATATTTTGCCATTTGGGAATTTCAGGCATATAACAATCATAGCTCTTCCATGAATATTATTCTTAAAATAAGTGTTCATGCATTATTAAAAATGCACGTGTGTTTGCTCATTTACTCATTTACAGTGATTTTTTTAACTGTTCTTTAAAAAACACTGAATTTTTTATTTTTCCAGCAAACTTGGAAAGAAAAAACAACTCATCTGTTACAAGAAAAGATACAAGGCAGATTTCTTGCTGTGGATGAGCTCTAATTAGGACTTCTGCCATATCTTATGACAGAGAAGTTAGAGGTAGACATCACTCATTTTGAGGGGATGGTCCCAGAAATTTCCATGGATCCTGTGAATGTACAAAAACAGTGAAAGAAAATAAACTAGGAATTTTTATAACAAACAAATACAAAGGAGCAGTGTCAGAAATTAATGTTGGTGTTATTTGGTTTGGTCTCAATTGTGACAAAATAGTCTATTGGAATATTTGCATATTTAAGGAAGGTAAATTTTAGGTTAAACCTACTTGGGATGCAATTCACCTAGCACAATGAGACCTATAAGGCGACTGCTCAAACTGGAATACACTTTTATCCCTTTGCACTGAGCACTTGAGTATAGTTTGATTCTTGAGGACAACAGAGAAATACCAATTTGCCGGTTACTTGTAGAGTTGTTGGACCATGTACACTGTTGAAATTAGAGACCAAACTAGATTCTCAGTTGATGTAAGTTGATATAGGTAAACAAAGCAATTAAACTTTCATTAGTAAGATCTCATTTGGACTGTGAACTTTTTAGAGTGAGCTTATGTGATTTTTGTCATAAGTCTCACAGTTTGCTTTTGAAATCTCTATCTCCTTGAATGACAGGATTACAAAGTTGTAGCCTTTTTTCAGGGTACTGGAAATCCAGATTCTGGCCTTGATAGCAAAGAAGCTTCAAAATACATATCCTAATGATTTAACGTAACAAGGACAGAAATAGGAATAACATTGCACCCCCAAAAAAGTGTTACTATTTTTAAGTAAATGTTCTTGCTTCTTCGTTCTTAATTATGCTTGTTCTTGAATGGTGATGCTGGAAATAGTCACCCTGAAGTAGCTTCAGTGCTTGGGACAGCTCTTTCAAGCTCAGCAGACTGAGTTTCAGAATGTTTCCTCCCTGAAATCTGATGGATGGGAAGGTAACAAGCTTCAGACTGATGGTGATGAGGTCTTCTTTGCTGGAGCACAAAAGCTTAGTGAACAGTCCACTCCAGCTCTAATTAAAAAAACATTACAGCTCCAACAGTTGCTGGCCATGAATTATTCTGAAAATGTTTAACCTGCAGATAAGAAACCACTATCAACCTGTCACATTTCCCCCACTAACGAGTTCAGCATCAGTTTAAAAGGAAGTGCAATTCACAAAGCAATGGCTCTGTGTCATAAATTATAGGTATCCGGCATACATTACAAGGAAAATAGCAAGGGACTCTCTCTTTGCTGTACACTGACAGTGACAGAAAAGCAGCACTCCACGGGGCTTAATCTACCATGGCTTGTTTATTCTCTTTCCCATCCATGCCAGTTCTGAAACACGTGATGCTGTATTCCTCTGCTACCTGCAATTAGCACAACTATTTATTTAAAGCTTTAGAGGAGAGAAAGAGGTTGTCTGATATAAAACACTGGACTCTCTAATCAGTCAGGCAATGGAAAATGGTGTTGTCACTAAATCCTTCCTCTCATTTGTTTCCTTGTTTGTGCATATGTGAGCATGCGCATGTGTTACTTTGGATGAGTTCCTTTTTTTGTCTTTAATAAAGTACACAATCCATTTCTGAATCAAAATCCTATACACCTGGTGATCAAAAAAATCAAGGTGTACACATTCAGGACAAAAAAGGAAACTGAATAAAACACCTATGATAGTACCTTCTTGAAATACCTAATGAAATTAAGAAGAGCTTTACACTAAAAATTAAAAACAGACAGATGCTTTCCCAAATAGCAACAGCTACATTAAGTGGATTAATCATTTTTGCTCATGAATGAGTGTTGTATGGTAGCAGGAACATAGGAGTATATTCCTAAAATACTTCCCCAATTCTGTCATTATTCTCGGGCTTGTCTTTCATGAATCTCTCTCCCCTCTTTTGAAAACTAGGTAAGCAGAAAACATGTTTAACTTTCTCACAATAGTATTTAGTACCTTATAGAGACAGATTATGATCTTTTTCTTGTAAATTTGCACAAAAGAATGAGGGGAAGAAGCCCATTCTGTGAAAGGAACGGCTGCAAGCAGAGTGAGAAGCTGTGTGTGCACAGAGAACAGATCACAGAAGAAGGGAGAAACATGCCAGTGGATACAAAGAAATGCTGAAGTATAAGAAGGGAGTCCTATCCTCATGTTTCAGGAAGGAGAGGAAGAAACTGTAACCTGGTATCTCTTTCCTGTGATACAGGTCTTTCCTATGATACAGGTCTTCCTCACTGAGCAATGGAGTATAAAAAGTTTTTTTGATTCTAACCCTTAACTTGTTCAACTAAACTTTTTGTTTTGCATTCAACCCCCTCCACACCCCCCCCCAAAAAA